>OZ012550.1:16550921-16868166 GCA_963935595.1 Schoenobius gigantellus
TGCAATCAGGCGTGTGATATATAAATAAAGGTTTTTCTTCAAACGATAACAGAACCCTAAAAATTATCAGCTTACAGCTCCGCGTAGAACTATTAAGCAAGTTAAACGTACAAACTCTTTGTTTTTTCACTTATATAACTATGTTTTAGAACTTCTAGTGTCATGCAAGTGCTTACTTTCAGTATTTAATCACTACGGGAGCAATAACAGAGTTATCAGGATCCTTAAGTAATTTGAACTGAGACACCATTTTAATAAAGATAACCTATAAAAAATTGTGAAAGAAAATAGTTATTTAAATATAACTAATGGTCCACTTATTGACTTACATTGTTCAACATTTGCAACCAAAATATCTTAAGGTGGTACCAGGAATTGATAGATATGATAAACAAAGGAAAAAAAATTCGATCAGCATTTTTTACATAATTTTATCATCAAAAATGAGTTGAAAACTAGTATATATGGTTACAGTAAACTTACCACCGCATACGATTGAATACCTATAACACCTTGTAATCTTAAACACTTGACTTACCTTTATTATTTTATTAAAATACAACACGCGCGACACCACCACGAAATGAATTGCGTACTGAAAAATATTATCACTATTGACTTTAACAAGAACGTAAAAATGTATGAAAACAGTTGAAATATTAAGCGCTTTCGGTGATATTTATTGCTACTAAATAAGTCCGATATATCCTTAAGTTAGATATTAGTTACAAGAAGTAACGATGTGTAACCAATAAAATCATTAAAGTGGTTTCCATAACTTGTTAAGTTGCAGTTATAACCTGTGTATAGCTCATAAAACACTTGAAGTGGCAATCACTGCTGCAAAAGCACTGTTCTAACTTCTTCTTAATCACCCATTTATCACTACTCTATAACCATTAAGACACTTCAAGCTATAACACGAACAGACCCAAATCGGGGTTATAAGAGAGATAGAGAACGCTTTATCACCCAATTATTAACACCTTTACAGAACCTCTTGTTATTAAAATTCTCTTAAGCACCTCATGTAACACTTATTTTTATAACCTAAATGTTAGTTGGGTTCTTTTCATTAAAGACAAAAAGTGACAGCATACGTCTTAGGGGCTTCCTAAACTAAGTTATGGTTGGTGAAATCGGCCATTAGCAGCTCATCACTTGGCATCGACTTCAAAATAGAAGTATGATGATTTAAATTAACCTTAACTTTTCGTAGAATGTTTTTATTTCAAACTTTTAAGCCAGGCCGTCACAGTTATACTTGCCTTTTAGTACAGTCGACAACATGTCATAATTTACGCACATACACTACGAAAACTGCCGCTGTTACGAACAACATAAGGGGGCGGTCCAAATGTTCAGGAGCTCTATTTTTGAATCATTCGTCTTCTATATGACGACTATATGACGAAATAAGGCCCCTAACTTTTAAGTCGTGTGTACCTACATACAGGATTACATTTTTATCACCCCGAAAAATTTAAGGGACGCTTGAGGACCCAGTGTAGAATGAATTACATATGAATAGAAAATTTACTCACCTATTTAATTTTATATTAATTTTCTGAAATATCTTAAAAATACTGCACTAGTTTAGTGCAGTATTTTTTGAGTTAATTTTTTAATTTTTTTGTGTAATAATGGATGTGTCCAGAAGCGTCCCATAAATTTTCGAGGATGATAAAAAAGTAACCCTATAATGATGTCGATTCAGAGACTAAACTAGTTTGACAGGATTAAAACTATTGCCATCTTTCTTTTTCTCTAAAGGATTAAAAGTGACGGCCTTGTTTTTAGACCTGTCAAATTAGTTTAGTTTAAATTAAGTTGTGTGTCTGAATCGACACCAATATCTATCTTAAAAAGTACTAAACCCATTTAAATTAAATTTTGCACTGTAATTTTATAAAATAGCCAATAAAAACAAATACTCGGGTCTATCAACGGTCTCTTTTAGCTGTAAAAATTAAACTTGTAAGTCGACGCTATCAAAGGATATGACCGTTCCGTTTACCTACTTATGTCGCATATTTTGCGATTTCACAAGGGCATCAAAACCTGTAGGATCCTTCCCGTTGACCTAGAAAACATAAAATTTAGCAGAAAGCAACAACTTACAACATACATATTAAGAAAATGTCTGAAAACAGTAAATACTCGTATGTAAAAAGTTTGAAACTTGTATTACATACTTAGATAAGTTTGTACTTCGTTTGTATTGGGGAAAACGGCTCTTATGACGTCTCATGCTCTTTGCAATTTTGGTTCGACGTACTGGCGTATCTTCGGTTAAATATAAATGGTGTGAGATGTTAATTCTGTCTTAAAGCGCTGATGCGTTGCGTAAGTTTACGCCTCGGTGACACACGATTTATATATGTAGTTGTAATTTTCGATCCAAATTTGTATATAAGATTTTTTCGTACGTAGGTAATTACACGATAAGCGTCATGTCAAAGGTAAAGCCTAAAGCCTTTTCACGTGAATAGTTTATGTTAGTAAAACATTACACTAAAAGAGCCATAAGTAGTCACTAAGTGAACTTAATTACTTTATTTTACCTCCATAATGAGTGTCATTTGAAATGAAACCATCTTGTAGCAAAATTTCATAGCGATTTATAGAATCTTTAATTTAAAAGAAAGCCAACTTATTTTTAGAGTTCCGTACCTGATGAGGAAAAAAACGGAATTCTTATAGGATATTTGCGTTGTCACAAACTAATATGAAATACCTACTCGAGTCTATGTCTATGGTCTCTTTTCAACGCGACAAAAAATATATCATTTATAAAAAATAAAATAAATAAATAAAATAAAATAGTTTATTTCATCAACATTAAATTGATACACAAGATTCTGTGGCCAGAATCACCCAGGAAGCATGTGATCATGCTTGTGTTGGGTGGTTCTGCTCTTCTCTAGGTACGAGTACATTAGCATATACTTGTCTTAGGTCACTAAAGATTAACTATTTTAGGCAAATTATAGACTAATTGTGTGTGTGTGTGTATATGTGTGTGTGATTGTGGGTGTGTGTGTGTGTGTGTGTGTGCGTGTGTGTGTGTATGTATGTGTGTGCGTATGTCGTAGTTAGTACGCAACGCATATCATCTTTCATCTATTCTGCGTTGGTTATTTCGTCAGCAGATTTCTAGCCCTACGATGCAATTACTTAAGTTCGATATCTAAACAAGAGTAGGAATTATGTATTATGTTATGACTAGGTTACGTATTTAAATAATAAATCCTCAATATCTACCCAACATCACAGTACCTACCCAAGACTCTCAAGACTGCACGAGTTTTTTTTTACATTCATATAATTTGAGGTTATATATTGCGTGTTTATCTTGAAGCTCATTATAGAGAAAGGCAGAGTGGGCTTGAAATTGACGTCTGGCAAAAAAAGTTCTACAAGAAGGAGTAGGAGCTACTTTACCTATTCGGCGACTTGTGTGAACTGTGGGTACATAAGGTAAAGTTTTATGCATTTTAAGTACAATGTTAATAACATATAATTTTCTCAGTGACATGATTCTATGATTGAAATATAGTTCATCAGTGGGTAATCTAAAACATTTAAAGAACATTGTCTTTAGCAAACATCTCTGGGCCCTCTATGCCTCCAGAAACTTAGATTTAGAGGCGCCACCCCAAACAGAAATACAATAACTCATAACTGATTGCGCCAGTGCTATGTAAACACCCTTTAATAGGTCTTGAGAGGTAACGTGTCTCAACTTTTTAAAGACCCAAATGAGTTTACGGGTCTTATCGCTTACAGTTTCAATTTGAGAGTGCCAGGATAGTCGCTGGTCCAGAATAACCCCAAGATATTTAGTGGATTAACACGTTCAATATTTTTGCACCCGCAATTTCCAGTGTTAGTGGTGAATCTTTAATGACAAGTTTGAGGAGGGATAGGTGCGTTTATTGATAGCAAAGCAAATGAAATTTGTTTTTGCTATATTTAAGGTAAGTAGAGCGGACTTAAGCCAGCTTGCAACTTTGTAAAGACCATGCTCATGTCAGACCATTTATATCGCTTATGTTACGAGTTCACAACGAAATTAAAACCTGATGGGTTACTTCCTGTCGACCTTGAATTATAACATTTGGCAAGAAGCAATGTCTTAGAGCACATGTAAAAGGAAATCTGAAAACCGTAAATTTGCATTTCGGAACTCTAGATTTAGAGAGGTTTGTGTTCTTATTATCTCTTTTCGATATTAATTTTCTTTCTAGACGGTCAATCATTAGTTGACAAGACACAAGTAATTAAATACTCGTAGAATGAAGCTTGGTGGCTTGACAAGCAATTACATTTATTTAACAAGCATCACAACTTATCTGTTTTTTTATTTTATTAATTTATTTTATTATTATTTTTTATTATGACGACACGGTTAGCGCAGAGGTCGAGTGATCGCCTACTGCGCAACGGGTCGCGGGTTCGATTCCCGTACGGGACAAATATTTTGTATGGCCTAAAGGTGCGCTCGTGGCGCATTTTACAAATGTTAGCCCTTTCTTTCTATTAATTGATTTTAAAGGTGCCTAATATGTCTTGTATATATTTTCTTAATTTTGAACGTTCTGCTATAAAACAGGAAAATGGCAATATAAAGAAGTTAGCCAAACACTATTAAATGATATCATCATGACATTTAATCCCACAGATAGGTTGGTAGCACTGTGTAAAATGCTTGTCAAGCAAGCAAGTTTGATGTATCCATGGATTTAATATTTAATTATTAAGTCCATCTACTTAAATTTGGAGTGTGTCCGTTTATATTTGATCGTCAGTGCAATTCATAAGATTTAAATAATTTAATCATCATCTAATTAATCTCTTAAGTCAACTCAGAGCAATTTAGAATATCAAACCGTTAAGATGTGTTTATATTTATACATTAATTTCGTTATTCCAGTCACGAATTTAGTAAAACTGTTCACAATTCTCCTGGCTAGCTATCACCATGCTATAATAATTTTGTTTAGATAACCAGTTCGTAGTTGAAGAATGGTATGCTTCGCTACCATTTTCGATCATAATATTATCACTTACCACCGGATGAGTGTAAACCATCCCTGCTGTGCATATAAAAAACTGCATCAGTTCATTATTAGTCAATCATTAGTTCAACATAGTGGTGTGACTATCACCAGAACAACTTACTGCACAAGACAGAAACAAACAATATACATGAGTGAGGACTGAGGTCCCAAAACGTAGACGCTGGCAGTATTTGTGTTGCTGGAGGGAGTTGTGGGTCAACATCGCACAAGTAAGTTTTTTATAATTTTCATACAACATGGCATGGGTGGCATGCAAACACTGCCATTCTTGGTTTTGCGGTTACGTATACTTTCAACAAAAGTTGCTTGCAGTCATACATTATTACTGAAAACATCTCCCAAATTAGCTCTGGCGATCTTACTCACGCGTTAGTTTTAGATTTTAATTAGCTTTGTTGTTTTCTAGTTATTGTAAAAACGGCTTTACATTTGGCTTAATTCATTGCACTAAATGAGAAAAACTCTGAATTTAGATAAGTGTATAGGTACCTACTTAGACTGTCATAAAGAAGAGACCTCGAGAAACTTAAATTAGTCTGTTTGAATTGAGTGCACTGAATTTAGCATAATGTAAAGGGCTCTTAATGGTGTAATAGCTAATGAAGGGACGTTTTAGTATTTGTAACATTTTGCTTCTGGTAAATCCTTCGCGATTTATGAACAACCCCGCAACCATTTTAGTGTATGTTTTATACTGACTTTGGACTGCAATCCACCTTGTGAGCATACAGACTGCAGGTGAATTATTGGTCTGTGCCCTGTGGTCTCGAATAACATCTGACTGATCCTAAGCAGAGCGAGTCTCACATGCTCGCCGCTGCAGTCACCGACCAATAGACGATGATCTGGTACTACATCCACCCACACTAGGTCAAAGGGCTGGGTAGTGGGTGCTGACTCAAATTCCTGTTTCTTGTTGAAGGTCTATGCCCAACAGGGGCGCATTAATACGTTCATCCTTGCAATACCAGCCATAACGCTCAAATGATGAACGTACAAATGGTCCTAATAAAATAAAGTCACTGCGACTTCCCGATAAGAAGCACACATAATTCACGCATAACACTTTCCTACCGTGTGTCGAACTGCTATTGTCGTACATGATTTTAATCTAAGTTCAAGAGATCATACGATAATGATCACCCGTTAAGCGTAAAGCGCTGCCAGTGCCACGCTATATCTGGACGTCTAAATTCGTACAAGGCCGTGTCGCCAGAATGCTACAAAAGCAGGAATAACATAGACAGTGGGTTCAAACTCTTTCGTTCGTAACGTGTATAGACAAAACATAAAATTGTTCTTTTTTTAATCAAATGCATTAATTGTGAACGCGTGGCCGCTTGATGTAGAGCGGTGCTCTGTTTACTTTAGCGGACTTAGCGCTTGCTGAATCGTGCGTGCCGATTTTAAATTTACAATTCCATTGAATGACAGTCTGTCAAATGGGTCCGCTTGAGCGGGAACTGTTGGTGTTTTTTTAAAGTGCCCCGTACTGTGTCGTGATGTGTAGGGTTATTTGATGATATTTACAATTGTTTTTATTGCGGCAATCATTGCACTTCGATATTATCTGAAGTTTTGGACATCGAGTGACAACGAAAAACCAAAAGGTATCTAACTTTTTTCTCACTCTTGATGTTACTCTAATATATATATTTTTTTGGAAAATTAAACGGGTTTCTGAATAAGTTACGTGCTAAGTAGTCTTCATTAACAAGTAAGTACCTTTAAAAAATTGAATTAAAAAAATTAATTCTTACATAAAATAACTTTTAAATCTTAGATTTTCGTGACCACAGAGAACTTTGCTATACCTACAAAGTACATTATTTATTTATAACACAGAATGATAAAAATTAAACAATTCATTATGAATTTTATTAATCTCAATTATAACTATACTGTGAAGAAATATTATAGTGCATACAGGTACGCACAACAAAACTATAAATTGATGAGTTCGAATCTATTCCCTTTGCGAAGGTCAAGGTAAACAAAACATACAGCCAAAACAAAATAACAATTATCAAAATGATAACAGAGGGAGATTAATCTATACAGCTATGGTTTTCATAAAATGATAAAGGCAATAGTGAACTAACACTGTCACATTTAATATGCAGAAATGCGTGTTCAAGTTGGTCAGACGTGACTGATTAGCGATAATATAGATACACACGAACTTTTTAACTAAAAATACCCCGGCAATCGTATTTCAACGAGCCTATGCGTACATTCATGTTTTGTAAACACGACACGTCTTTAAAAAATTGCTCAACATTTTTTTTACAAAAAAAAGTACACTGACTCATTACGTTATTTCGAAATCTAATTGATCTATGATAATGAAATTTTTAAGGGAGTTGGAGTTGGAGAAAGGATTTTAGTAAACACAATCCACTTACTGAGTAGAATGGAAAGTTAAAGTTTGTAAATAAAATAGTATTTATTTCAGTTGTAACAGCCGAAATCTAGTTTAGCCGATAGCTAGTTAATAAGCAACAAAGTATCTAATAAACGTTGAAATATCTAAAGCTACATAAATTTTATTTAGTTACACAATCAAGGGACTGTTCTGACTCGAGGATTTGGACCGCAGTAGCTAAGAAACATTGCTACCTACTTAGGATTTATGGAATTTTACACTAAATTGATAACCACCGTGTAAGCAAAGCTAAGGTAGATTTTGAAAGCAGCTAGTGATAAATACAAACATTCTAGTACGATTTGCATTGAATGAACCATTATTAATACACATGGCGCTTAATTATATACTACACTGTCAAGGTAAAATAAGTAGTCACACTTGGAAGTATGTGAGTATTTTTTATTTAAACTAATTATAGATGAAATTAACGCACGCCCTGAAAATAGTTTAGTTGCAATTGGCTTCTGGCTCGATTTACTGAAAAAATATAGTAATTCCGAAAAAAATCCTTAAATTTTTTTTGGAAATTTATTTAAATATTCATCTTAGATTAAAAAATAGTGAATGGATATTTACTAGGTAAGCGCGCTCCATCATAGACCCAGTCTCGCTTATCATCAGGTGATTTTGGGTCAAGCGCAAAACTTATTGAATATAAAAAACGCGTTCGGTCAACATTCTAAACAAAAGAAAATGATGTACAGGGTCACTTTTATATCAACCCGGCTAATCTAAGGGACGCTTCGGGACACGGTAGTAGAATGATTTAAACATTAATAAAAAAATCACCTATTTAAGTTTACATTAATTTTCTAAAATATCCAAAAAATACTGCACTAGTTTGGTGCAGTATTTTTTTTTTTAATTATGGAAGTGTCCTGGAGCGTTCCTTAAATTATCCGGGGTGATAAAAAAATAACCGTGTATAATACAAGGTTATAAGAGATATTTTAAAGGCGGTGTTTCGTGGCGTGGGTTATCGTTATCAGCTGTGAGCGTGACGTATGAATGACCTATAGGTCATTTACGTGGTCATTCTTACGTCACGCTCTATTCGGCAGCCCCTCGCGGTGACTGCCCATACTCTGCGTTTGTAATGAGAGGATAATTAGTTTTTAAAATATCTCTGTTAAAACTGAAAAAATGGCTGAAATTGATTCATTTGCATATTTGTAACAAACTAATTTCAGGGTGTTCGTTATTTCTGTTACACGTTGAATAAACAGAATATTTGCAGAAAAGGGGATCGTTAAAGTTATGAGAACTAAGGACTGCTATTCTTAAGGGGCCTAGTAGCACCAACGACTTTGGAACGACCGTGCTACACTAATCATTTGAGTGTGCACACTAATTTGCGCTCACTCATTAGTAAAATTACTCGCACGTCAGCAGAAATGTTTAAATATTTTTTTTATTATTTTCAAGTTGTTATTTTGCGTAACATGTACTTATTACCTGTAAATTAAGTTGGCGCAGAAATCTGTGTTGTGTTTTTAGTGTAAACTTGTTAGTGGTCTATTGATAAATAAATAAATTTAAATAAAATAGAAGCGAATATAAAAAAATCTAAAACAACCAACACCTTAAGTATAATATTGTTCATTTTATCTATTGAAAAAGAAAGATCATGTACTCAAATTTCGCCAAGCATTTTGGGTTCACGTTTAAAAAATAGAGGCATGTTTGAGCAACTTTCTGATGATGATGAATAATTTTTTGAACGATCTGATTACAAAATAGATTCCTTTGTATAATATTATCGAAGAAATACGACGTACGAGTCTAGAAAGCGAACAACAACGACAATTGTAGTTTTTGGCATGAGACAATTGACTTTCAATTAGGTACTTTAAGTTCAATTTCAATCAGATTCAATATTTACGACTGTGGTTTTACAAATTTGTAATAAAGATTATTTAGGATTATCACATTTTATAGTTTTCAAGTTAGCCTCAAATCTTTCCACGTTGATAGACAAAATTATTTTTTCATCAAGAACATAAATTTTATTAAATTAATTTGTGGCTACATTTTCATTCTAATGCCTTTTTTATTTTATTAAAATATTGTATCTTGTAGTATTTTCTAGTTTGTATCTTATGCAGCTCTTGTTATTCTGCGTGTGACCGTGACTACTTCTTTTAGCCCGACAGTGTAAATTTACATAGAAGCATTTGGGGCTGCCGACCGACACGATCTAACATCAATGTTTTTAAAAATTTAAATTTCTATTAGCTTAAGCTAATGGCTTATTTACTACTCTGATTTTTGATTATGCTGTAATAGCCGTATGAAGATGGCAGTAAGTGCAAGTAAAACAATGTATCGAAATTAAACAAGGTAATTACTACAAACATTGAAACCGTTTTTTTTTTTCTACATCTTTTAATAAATAAAAAATTCGTGTAGGGTGTCTGTTATCGAACTCCTCCGAAACGGCTTGAGCGATTTTTGTAATTTTTTTTTGTGTATATTTGGTAGGTCTCAGACTTAGGCCTGAGAACAGGTTGTAAGCTATTTTTTATACCTCTAGGGGACAGGGGTGGCCCTCTTCAGAATTTTTTTTGGACAATTCTTATGGCGAAACGTAGGTAGTTTATCTATACTCATACTCATATTATAAAGCTGAAGAGTTTGTTGGATTGTTTGGTTGAAGGCGCTAATCTTTTAGGCGCTAATTAGCGCGTCCAACCAAATTGGGACTAGTATACCAGTCCGAATTGAAAAAATATTTTTGGGTTGGATAGTCCATTTATCGAGGAAGGCTTTAAGCTATATAACATCACGCTACGAATAATAGGAGCGGAGCATCAATGAAAAATGTTGCTAAGACGGAAAAATATAGAAGACATAACTAACAACGTGTTGAAGTCTTTTCAGACGAAACGTAGTTCGCGGGCACAGTTAGTATATAAATAAAAATGGATTGCCAAATTAATCAAAAATCAAATAAATATACAGGTGACTTTTAAAGCAGGAGGCAAATTTTATATCTTTGTTCAGACAAACAAACTGAACAACTCTTACTATGGGACGAAAGCTGAAATACCTACATTTGGAAAATAATTAAAATGTTTAAACATGAAATATACGTGAGTAAAATCTGAATTGTTTACATTTAAACGAATCTCACTCGTTAAAACTTTGCATTTCTTTACAAAGTTATCTCTTCTTCACCGATGACCCCTCGTAACCACGAGCTGGTATCATGAGCGTGTCCTCTATTTCACTCCTCCAAGGTCTCTATCACGTCCCAAGTCACCTTCGATTGTGTAACAGACAGATAAACTTTCTGATAAACTATTTTCGTGTAAGTATTGAGTGTTTTATCGGGGAATTTGCATAATTAGTTAGCAAAAACACGAATTTTTTCTTTTTTTTTTTGAAAATTTATAAAGTATTTAACAAAGAGCATAAAAACAATTGTAAAATACATAACAAAAAAACACAAACAAACAAAAAAAACATATAAACAAATACTAATCAAACGAGAACCTCACGTCCAAATAGGACAGAAAAACTTTTTAAGGGAATAACTAATAATGTCCTCTTAACCGATATTCGGTTACGGCGGCCAATCTCAACAGAGACTGGCCATCTGCGCAGGAGATATTATAGTGCACAAGTGACTGCGCAAACGCAAGTGCGCACTCTCTGTTCCTTTACTCGCCTAATCCGATGGGACGCTTAGCCGACACGACCGGGGCAAGATCAGGCACAGGGCCCACTGTTTTACGTGCCTTCCGAAGCACGGAGGAGCTTGAGATTTTTGTATTTTGGTCACCCATCATAGGACTGACCACAGCCAACGTTGCTTAACGTTAGCAAACGTTCGCTGAGCGCACGCGCGAACGCGCTACCAAGGAATAGGTAACCCTGATAACGTAGGTGGTCGATACGGCTAGAAATTTGACCATTTGTGACTATACAGGGTGCTACAGTATTTCATAATTTGTATGAACCATTTTTTTTGGCTAGAGTTAGGAAATCGGAACTTGGCTGTATGTTTTCCTATAAAAAGTTATGTGAGACTTGCCACTTACATAATATTAAGCCAAATTGTTCCTGTAATTTTAGTTGAAAGTTTGTTTGTTTTTTTTTTTTGTGGTTTTGACTTTGAATCACCGTTAACACAATCTTTGTAATGCATCTTAAAAACTAATTTCTCAAAGGGTTATTTTCATTGTAATTGTGGACTTACATGTTAAAGTTTATTGTAATGGGTAATTTTTGTCAAGAAATTGAATTTACAAATAAAGATCAAAAAAATGTAATCAAATTAAATAAGCCTTTTTTGCGGTTTTAAAATTTAAAACTCCGTTGAAATAGTCTCTATTATGCATGCTAAAAACAAATATTCTCTGAATTTTAATTGAGAAGTTACATGGTGTAAAAGTTTATTGTAATGGATAATTTTTGCCACGAAATTAAATTCATATCCTAATCCAGCCAAAAAACTTGCCTATAAATACAAAGATCAAAAATATGTAATCAAATAAAATAAGACTTAATTAGTATTTTTAGTGGGTGTAATTTCGGAATTCCCATGGGAAAATCTATACCGCGGGCTAAGCTGCGGGCGAAAAGATAGTTTGTCCATAAAAGGCAAAGTCCATTTATCGTGAATTATTTAAACGTTGTAAAGGTCATCTGTGTCATGTAAAAACTGAGGTCAATAAAAAAATAAGAAGTAAACTTACTCGCATATGATTCCAATTTACTTCAAAGTAATTGCTTTCTCAAGGCTCTGAAGTTAGCAATTAAAATTAAATAAAAGCCATCAACAATTTTTTATAGCTCAAAAAAATTATAAAAATCATGATATATTTAAAACACGCTTAGAAGAGAAAATCTATTACGTAATAAATATTTAACCCAAAATAAAAACCGTCTTCAAAAGTCAAAAACAATAATAAGACTACTTACCAACATCACATTTTTTATTTTGAAGTCGATGCGGATGATCGATGATCATGAGTTAAAATTTAGCACCGACATCAAAATAAAAAATATGATGTTAGTATTCTTATATTATTTTTAATTTTTTGTGTTTTTGAAGTCGGTATTTAATTTTTTAAAATATTTTTTATTTAAATCTTTTTGGTTAATTCACTGCCAGTTCACCGAAGTAACTTGAAAAACTACAACTGGTTAATACGTCCCTATTCTGTTTAAAAAACTAACCCCTAACTCCTTATAAGTCAAGAATCCTTCCAGCATCAGCTCGGCACATAACTATATACCAGATGCAAATAAATACCTGTAAAGCTTCAGAAAAGACATGAAACATGTTAGACCTGCCTATAAGTTTCAAGGGTTTCTCTCGATTTTCCTGAAATTCCAACATCTTTAATGACAATGGGTCCCATCGAGAAGTATACCCTTTCAAACAGAAAAAGAACATACAATCGAATTGATAAACTCATCATTTTTGTGAAGTCGGTTAAAAATGACAATCACCCATAATTTAAAATGTAACAAATTGAAAAAATTCGTATAAAATACCAAGTCCTTCATCAAAATTACTTCGGTTAAATCTTTTATTTACTTAAAACGGATAAATCGTGAAAAAATAAAAACATTACTTAAATACATAAAGTAATGAGCTTTTAAACTGTGAACCCTGCACTGCGCGTGACCTGACACGCATTTAGCCTTTTAACCGGTTTCTTTTGTTTATGTCAGCATCTTTTTTCCAGATGCAATCTTATATCTTAATGTAGAATTATATAAATTTATTCATTTTCTAAAAATTCATTTACCTTACTAACACCCAGATTCTGAAAGGCTGTTCAGCGATATATTTAACTAACAAGCTGTCAATCTAATGTTAACTATGAATTGAGTTGCTGAAAGCTGAATCAACTTATCACTGTGTTAGTTGACACAGCTGTCAAATTTATTTAAAAATTATTAAGGAAAGACTCATTTTGAGTTTACAAAATACATATGAATAAAATAAAATATATGATTTCAGCAATGGGACCGTGTCTAAAATTATTTCTCACGAGAAATCAAATTATTAGAGATAAGTAAATTTTGTCTAATCAACGTTTCAGAAACTCAAATTGATTTGACATTACTGTTAAGATGACATGGATGTTAGTTGAACAATATTTTGATCAGCCTTTCAGAAACTGGGGGTTAAGCTTTTATATAGGAAATCGGCAGACACAACGAACCACAGAGCCTGCAATGTGGCACACACATTTTAACGATAATTAAATCTTAAAGCTTATACATATAAAATAAAAAAATAAAATAATGTGTTTTTTTTTCGGGCATCTCTTGTGGAGATACACTATACTAAATAAATACAAAAAAATCAAAGATTTCTTTTGTATTCAGCAGAATAATCAGTTTCAAAATATCGGATCAAGTCCTGTGTAGGGTATGCTGAGCTTAGAGTAACATAAATCCGATACTAATAAGCAAACCAGTAAACAATGTCACGAATCTATAAAATATAAAGCTCGAATCTATAATATATAAACACAAATGAATGATGAAAACATGATACAAGTACTTTAGTACTATTACTTACTCTGTGATACAGGTCAAAGCAGTGTACAAGGGCGAACTTATCTCTAGAAAAGATTTCTACCAGCCAACCCTAGCGGGTGTTACAAAACTCAAATTGAAAAACAACAATAAAAATTGCTGTGCAAGTTAAAAATAAATAATATAAAAACATTAAACATAAATATATACAAACGTACACACACATAATAATACACAACATGACTCATAACTCCCCATAAACATTATAATACTTATTTAACCGAAAATAAAGTGTCAACCTTAATAACTTGTCATATCAATAAAATAGGGATATTTTTAAATGCACATCTGTATAATTTTTCAGCACACTAGGTAACTCCACTAATTAACTGAATGCATAGCAGATAAATGACTGCACTGCAAAAAAAAAAAACAATTGATTAACTAAACATGTCCTACAAAGAAAACTAAACTTTTTTCTTGAATTCACACCAAAAATGTGGTTGGTACATCGTATAAATGAGTTATAAAACAAAAATACCAATTGCTTATGAAAAATACTAACTTGCACTCTAAATGTAGGGTTATTTTTTTGGGTGCGCATTTTCTTACATAACTTTTCAATTCCTATCATTGGAGGTCCGAAAATTTTTCTCATACCATTTAAAACCATAATGATCATTCTTCATAAAAAATTTAAAAACTACATATTTAAAAACATAATCATTGAAAGTATTTCAATGATTATTCATAATATCATTAATCATACACTTAGTTTTTACTAATATTTGTTTTCATATATTTTTCTATACTAATGATCGAAACTCATAATCATTCGAATAAATAACTATAATATTCATATAGCAATACAGAATATTTTGGCGATGTAGAAACTGTAGGCGAGTCAAAAATAGGTAGCGAGGAGCGAAGCGACGAGCCTAGGTTTGAACATGAACCAAGCGCGCGAGCCGAGCGAGCGAAGCGAGCGTGCCGCGGCAGCGGCCGGCGAAGCGCCAGAAACGACTTTATGTGTATTCGAAACGAAAAACACATTGGTACATGGCGGGTCTCGAACCCCCCCCCCGATTGAAGGCAAGTGCCGAGTCCACTGCGCCACCGACGCTCTATTTAAATACATGCCATAAAAATATCCCGATGTGTTTTTTATGAAAATTCAATTTTATAACAGTTTTAGGTTGGCACTTTTGATAGTTTAAATAAAAGTAAATATTATACATGATTTATACTTATCTTCTATTCAAATGCATCAATAATTCGGATAAACGCTATGTGTTAATGAAATTCTACGCCTTTGCAAAGGTATTTCATGTAGAGACACCATCATAAAAGGGAGACAGGCGTGAAAAATAAAATATCGACTAAAGCTGTGGTGAACAAATTTATTTACTCAAGATCACGGCTCAAGATGTTCTGTTTACTAAGCGAACCCACTGTAATTTACTTATTCAAATCTAATCAACAAATTTTATATGCCACCAAAATACAGTACAACAGCAGAACGTTATTATTTTTCCTGTACACTATTAGGTAAAAACAAGAAAACGCAAAAGGCGACGAAAATTGTTCCGCCATTGTCTACCGAGCCCCAGCTTTTAACAGGTACGCAGGTAACAAAAAATCAAGTCTCGTTAGCAAAAATAAAAAAGAGAGAACAAAAATTTTTTTACAAAAAATAGAACCGACTTCAAAAACACTGAAAACTTAAAAATAATCTTCTTCTATATTGAAGTCGGCGCCAAACGATGATCTCCTAGAAAGTGTTAAAATTTGTCACCGACTTTAATATAGAAGATTATTTTTAAGTTTTCAGTGATCTCATCATTCGATCCTGACTTTGGTAACCATGGGACCACCCTTGCAGTATACTCTATCAAATACAAAAAGAATTTTGGAAATCGGTTTAAAAATGACGGAGTTATGAGGTAACAAACATAAAAAAAAATCCAACCGAATTGATAACCTCCTCCTTTTGTGAAGTCGGTTAAAAATAAGAACTGATTAACATATAGTGAAAATGTAAAAAAACAGACAGACGAAAATACTATATCGCGTTTATAAATATTGTAGAAACATAATGTGTTTCGCAATTTCCACATAGATGTAGAGTCAACTGTTTCTTTCTTTTTTTCTCTTCTACTTGTCTTTTTAAATTGGGATGTATGCACTTACAAGGATTTATCAATTTGTAAATATCTTAAGCATATCAAATCAGATCTCTCTTTAATATCTTGTTCTCAATATATATTTTTTTATTTGTGTTTGACGTCAATAATAATTGCTTGTAAATCAAGAAAGTTTTTAAGTTGCGAGTATAAACATAATGATTGTCAATTCTTCTAGCGCATATAAGATTCTGTTAACTGTGTGGCTCAGCCTCAGTAGACCATTTTCCTATGTTTACGGGCACAAATTGTCGCCCTATTACCGTAGAGCCGCGTAATGGAAATAGATCGAATTCTTCCGGCCATTATTAAATATCTTCGCTACACCTCTATTATTGGAATTGTAGAGACGATCTTTTGTACAGCTGCTCTACCGACATTACTACGTATTAAAGTATATAATATTTTTTTAGCTACCCGCCTACCCTAGCTAGCTACCCACCCTAATTTAATACCACCTCACCTTCGGTGAGCTGGTATTAAATTAGCGTTTCCCTCGATTTTCATGGGATTCCATCATCAAATCCTGATTTTAGTAACCTTGGGACCATCCACGAGTATACTCTATCAAATACAAAAAGAATTTTGATAATCGGTCCACAATAGGGTAGTTGACTCATATCAAAATTTATTAAAATATTGTTTATTTCTAACAGTATTTGGCATAAGGTTCCACAATATACCGATTTTAATAAATAACAATGAATGATTACTGTAAAATTTTAATTTGAAAATGCTAGAAATAATCTTTTTTTATCTCACGCCGTAAACGCTTTGATATTCTGTGGTCAGGGCCGTGACGTCACTCATATAGTAAACAAAGAAATGTCAAATTTGATTCAACAACTCGTCGATTTGCACTATTCTCCTAAAACTAGCAAAAAATCGTCCAAATCTCCGTTATTATATGTGTAAATATCGTAAATTATTTGTATTAATAGCAAAATCAACCATTGATGTTGGATTTGTGAGAGCAGATAGTACAAATCTTCCGAAAATCGACAGATTGATGGTCAGGAGATTCTTTGTGTATCGCTATAAACAATATAAGTACAGTTTCAATACTGTTATAATGAAGAAGTGTACTTGTCAAGATTGACACGCGGCAGAAGAGTGTTGTAAACATGCATTTTTGGTGTGGTTGCACCATCACAGTGAGGAGCTATTTTGTACAGCAGTTGAATGCTATTGGATAGAATTCTATCTCTCACAAGTCAAATAAACACTAAAAGTATTTACTTCAAGAGAAATGTTGAAAAGAAAACATCAGGATCATGTGTCAAATACCAGTGTAGTACTGCAAGAATTTGTAAATGAACATAAAAAGAGAAAGATTGGCAGTTGTTCATTTGTCAAGCATGAAGAAAATTACTGGGAGGAAAAATATATATACATTCACAGACACAGATTGTGACATATTTGTTAAAAAATAAAAGACCTCTTCAATGAAGAAAGAATAAAATGCATAGAAAACTAAACCACGAATCATCAATACAGAAGTGCTCTTTAGTTCGAGCTTCGTTATAAACAATAACAGCTTCCATGTGCTATAAAGTCAGCCAGTGCATAACACATGATGGTTCTTTTGTTGGAAAGGTTTCTGGTGGGAAATCTTGCAGACACCTACGAGTATAATGAAATGTGGATAAAAGTTGAAAGATGAAGATTTGGGTTGAAATTTGCAAAATGTGACCTCATTTCTGATTAATACCTTGTAATAGTCTATTCAACAAACGGTATCCATAAAATTAGATTAATACAAAATTGTCATACTCTTTTACTGAAGAAAATGTTAATTAACAAGACGGAAAACTGTGAACAGTATGCTTAACTCAAGTATAGATGCAGATATTTTGTGCTAAAGCAAAACTTATATACTTTTGTGTTGCTAGCAGTATGTAATTTTGAAAACACTCAAAAGGTGACAATATTAGCTATAATAGGTATTTGTTCTAACAATCTGTATGTCAAAAAACTTATTGATCAAATAGTGCCATTTTGGAAACTATACTACATTTTTCCTAAATCATATGAAAGTATTAGGTACTTCATAATAAATCACTTTACTATTATTTTGACTTTTATTACCTGCGACCTTAAGGCAATATTATATACAAATTAATAAATTTGATCTAACTCTATTCAACCTATTTGTACTTTTGGAACATATACTATATTTGAGTAACAATGATAAAAATGAGCAACAAACCTATAAAATATTATAAATCTTTTAAGGTGTAACAGAAAAATAAAACACATGCATTTCAAATTAAAATATTTTGATTCAACTTAAACCTTTACAAGTCATTATTGTCAAATAAACATAGAACATTTTTTTTGTGAAGAACATAATGACTAATGTAGTACAAAAATTTATTATGTCATCTTTAGATGTTAGTTATGTATAAAGTAAAGAAAAAAAAATTCTTTATATTATTTATTTAATAAGAAGGGTCTTGTAAATTAAGAAGAGCACAGGCACACAGGCACACACAGCAATCACATTTAATATATTTGTATACGGCTTTAAAATGGATAACTTGCATATTCTTGCGTAAGCTGTTCTGAAATTTACCAGCCATGGTGGCCAGCAGGTTTAATCAGTGAAGATATAACATCTTTCAGTTTTACCAAACTGGACCTATTTACTTCTATGGTGCTTTGGTATATGAATACTTGAGTTATTTTGTTGACATAATGTTGTTCTAGTTGACGGGTCACATTTTGATGTTGTGACTGAGCATGCACTGCTTTGTATTATGTTGCACAACTTTTACTGCCTTATCAATCTAGTTGTCAAGAGGAGAATAGGTTAGTACACATTAGTTCTCATTAAGTAACCACTGAAAGCAACAAATTTTAATTAGGTACTCAGTAAATTCAAGTAAAAGTTGTTTAGATAAATATATTCATTATGAAACTTTGATATTTTTGTTTGTATTACATACTTTTTAATTAATATTCAATTACATCATTATTCAATTCAATTCAAGTACATATTCTTTTCTTTGAAACATCATCTAGTGTCAGTGTATAACTTAGATTAAATCAAAAAGGCGTGAATGGTCAAGTTTTCTCTCAGTTTTCTGGTCAAGTTAAAATTTGGTTGGTCGGCTGCAGTCAGTTTTCATTCTAACTGAAAGATAAAAATTTAATTAATGATTTTACATACAATCTAAAAACTTCTATTTTGTTTAAGTTAAAACTGAAGTACCTACACAGATTGAGTTATTCAGTTATAGTACTTACATTAATGTGATTTTCGCAAAAATACATTTGAGTTTCAGTAGATAGTTACAGGATTTCTTTAAGCGAGTATTAACCAAATATTTCGCATGTCTATATCACTGGGTACGTCTATTCCACAGCTTTCCTGGAGTCTTTGAAGAGGTATTTCTATTTTCCTGTTCTATTGTCCCGTTCCATATACAGTTTTACTATGTTTTGTGATATTTAATAGAAAGCATTGTTTTTGTGAGGTTATTTCGCCCCCGTGGTGCTTTGTTTACTATAAGACTGACGTCATTGCCACAGATAATCAATAGACTATCATGGCTGACCGTGTTTTCGGTCCAAAATTGAAAATCTTAATTTAAAATAGATTTTTTGCACTTTTTAGCCATCGAAAAAAATAATATTCATGTGCTATGGTCTAATACAACAATTATGAACATTTTAAGCCCTACTTTAAAAAAGGGTCAACTAGCCTATTGGCGGAGTAATCGCGTAACATACACACAAAACACGTTGGACACACCTTAAAATTTAAGGGTTTTCCTCAATTTTCATGAGATCCCATTATCAGATCCCAACTTTGGTGACTATGGGACCATCCTTGGAGTATATTCTATCGAATACAAAAAGAATTTTGAAAATCGGTCTACAATTGGCGGCGTAATCACGTAACATATACAAAAAAAAACATACGCATCGAATTGAGAACCTCCTCCTTTTTTGAAGTCGGTTAAAAAATGAGTCAAATTTTTTCATTGCAACCAACATGGAAAAAAATCTGATAAGAAACAGAGAAAAAAAATAGAAAAACTCAACATTAATCTGTCAACAAAGGAGGAGGTTCTCAATTCGATGCGTATGCTTTTTGTGTATGTAACGCGATTTCGCCGCCGATTATTATTGTGGACCGATTTTCAAAATTCTTTTTGTATTCGATAAAATATACTCCTGCGGGTGGTCCCAAAGGTCACTCCGCTAATTGGGATGATGACTGAATTCTAATTTTTACGTCTTGTCATTAAATATTAAAATGCCGTGGAAAAAGATGTAGTCCTGTGAAATCAGAATTAAAATCGGCTTAGAAATACATTAGATACAAGCATTTTAGGTTGTTAATTTGAAGGCGATTAGACAGAGATCCGACATCAACCGTGACGTCATTGTTGAGTACGGCCATATAAACTCCTTGTAAAATGCCGTTTTGCTAGAAAGAGATGGAGAAAAATCTTTAATACCCTATATCTTGGTTGGTTTTATAGTTATTCGAAAACCGATTTTTTCTTTCTATTTATTTATATGAATGAGCTTCTATTAAAGCAAAAAACAATTTTTTAGTCATCTAGCCTATTCTCTACCGACTTTCAAAATTCCAAGGGTGTTCTCAAGGTCACCAAGCTGTGTACAACGTGTTTTGTGTGTATTGTTACGCGATTATTTTAGCCGGAAAGAGAGTTAAATGGTTCCTTACATTGGCGTAGGTAAGGGGGGGGGGGGGGCTTGAGGTCCGAAAACCCCCCATTGTAAATCAACTTCCACTACATAGAATGAAGTTTTCAGTGTACTCACACACTAGACAAATTAAGGGGGGAGGCTTGGGATCAATTGTAAATCAACCTACACTATACATACTCGTACCTATAGATTGAACTTCTCAGTGTACCTATAAACTGGGCAAATTAAAATCTTCAATCTGGACATCCCCCATCAAAAAGTTATAACTACGCCTATGGTTCCTTATAAAGAGTCCATTTACAATATTTGAAAACTTAGTATCACTTTATGACTTAACCGCCAAAAAAAAAATTAAAGTTTACATTGATGTGCAAACCCTAAAGTAAACTACGTAGAATGACAGGCGCGGTGCTCCGGTCACACTCCGGTTCTCTGACTGACAGCTTACTAGGGTTGACAATATTATTGATTTTCATGAATTTACCTATTACAGTTCTCTTTAAGTCGAACCTCGATAAGTCGAAAACCTCCCTAACTCGAAAAAAAGTTTTGTTCCCTTCCCGTCAAGCCCCAAAACCTCCATAACTCTAAATCTCAACCTTCTATTAGTCAAATTTATCCGTGAGTCCCTACAAGCCAATTTGTTTTATGTTTTATCTCTATAACTCGAAAAAATGTATTGAACCTCTATATATCGAACATAGCAATATTTTGAGTGTAGTGACTAATGCTATGTCCTGTGTATTTTATATTGCAATAAAATAATGTGTATATTCATTCATTCAGTCGGTGCGTCGGTGGCGCTGTGGCACTTGCCTTCCAATCGGGAGGTCCGGGGTTCGATACCACCATGTATGTACCAATGTGTTTTTCGTTTCGAATTTCATAAGTACATTTGTCCGACGCTCCTACGGTGAAAGAAAACATCGTGAGGCAACCTGCATACATCTGCGAAGTAATTCAAAGGTGTATGTGAAGTCGACCAATCCGCACTGGGCCAGCGTGGTTGACTTAGGCCCTAACTTAGGGTAGGGTCGAGCCCCTCGGTGGGGACATAGGTATATATGATAGGTTAGGTTAGGTTAGGTTAGGTTAGGTTACCCTAACCTAACCTAACTTAGGTTACGCGACCGAATATAAGCGGCGTATACACGCTTAGATGTGGTCCGGTGCTAATGAATACCTCAGCAATAAGATACCACAAAGACGCCACAGAGGTGGCAAATATTAATTTACCGTGGAGAATTTTTTCTAATTTTATGTACTTCTTCCTGTTTGCAGAGGAAATGGCAGATCAGCAGGAAACGCGGTGCTCCTCCAGTGGAAGTGAAAACTTCGAAAAAATCGACTCCGACGATGTCAGACAAGATGATGTAAGTTAATTTAATTAATATTTAACTACACACACAACATGTCAACAAAAAAAAGGAATCTGAAGATTATGTCTTAAGTTTCGACAGTTTCTTGTACAAGGCGAAGACGTCAATATGATAATAATTGAAAAAACGGACAATATTCGTTGAGAGTAGTAATTTGAAATGACTAAAAGTGACTTGTCATCTAAATTATAACAAATATTTTTTCAAACAAACTAAATAACAAAAAATAAAACGGACTTCAAAAACACTAAAAACTTAAAAATAATATAAGAATAGCTACAGACAACATCACACTGCTATATTGAAGTCGGCGCCAAACGATGATCTCCTAAAAAGTGTTAAAATTTGTCACCGACTTCAATATAGAAGTGTGATGTTGTCTGTACCTATTCTTATATTATTTTAAAGTTTTTAGTGTTTTTGAAGTCGATTTTATTTATTGTAAAAAAAATTATTTTTAACTTTTTAGTGAATGAAATCTTTTCAGTTAAAGAAACCCTAACTTAATACCAAACTAACTTTAAATTAGTGTTTTCCTCTATTTTCTATGGGATCCCATCATCAGATCCTGACTTTGGTGACCATGGGACCACCCTTGCAGTATACTCTATCGAATATAAAAGTAATTTTGGAAATCGGTTTAAAAATGACGGAGTTATGAGGTAACAAACATAAAAAAAATACAACCGAATTTACAACCTCCTCCTTTTTTGAAGTCGGTTAAAAAATGGAATAAAACAATCACTCCTTATAAAGTGTTTCTCTGTTCTAAAAGGTAAGAACGGCAGAGTTGTCGTGCTTATTTTTGTCACGGACGACTTCTGCATATTTAATTAACTGCCTGCTTGAATTTCTTAGAAAAACCTTTTACATGCGTTAGAAAAAAATAACAGTCACTCACATGATTTTAAGGCTCTCGCTAAATCATAGATTGACCAAAAGGCATCTCTACTCGTATTGTTTTCCATTGTACCAGTTCGTCAAAATCTTGTGGCATGAGAAATAACACATATTATTATTTCGTCACTTTATTCGAAGATATAGTTTTAATTTATATGTATTTCAGATATACATATATCAGTCTAATACGTAGTCCTTCTATTGTTTGAGCAAACATTCGCACACTTTTAAGATTTTACAATACAAATATCGATAAATTAAAAAACAAAATCGGTCCGCTTAGTGGCAACCCCAGCCTCTCAGCGGTACACCACGCTACTTTTGCCTCATTCTTTTATTGTGCGCGTAACCAAACGTACGCTTTCCTAATAAGCAAAATGCCGAAACGAAGTGCTGAAGAACAAATCGCGTATTACTTCAATAAAATTAAAAAGCTTAAACATAAAGAAAGCAAACGACGTAGTCGTGTTATAGTCTATTCGGATTCATCGGATTGCGAAGAAAACGTTGGTGAGTAAACATGTTACAATTACCCCCATTTTGATGACAAAAATTTTATAGTGCAAATTTCACAAAGTAGAAGCATTGTTATAAAATAAAGCTCTAGAGTTAACCTTGAGTTAACCGAAAAGCAATTTTAGCCCAAGAGTTAACCGAGAGTTAACCAAAGGGTATCAATTAACCCGAGTTGACCGAGAGTCAACCTATTATTATGTCATATTCAATTTCTCTTTTTTGATGAATATCACATTGACTCCAACCTATTGACGTGCATTTCATTCGTAAAACACCTTCTTATAAAAGTTATTATTTCTAGATGTCGCGATCGATGAGAATATGACAAGCAATAACACCAATACTCAGTCCAATATTGACCCTGAGATTTTGGTATCACAACAGACATTACAGTCGTTAGATAATGCTGAAGCTAATAATGATGTGGAAATTTTGATCTCCGACAAGACTTTGCCCCCGTTAGATCCTGACGTACTGATAGCCTTAGGAGAACTCGTCCCAGAAGAGGTTACCTATGGAGAAGACATTCATCCAGATTTGGCACAGAGGTGGGTTCCAATTCTTCGTAAGGGTATAAATGATAAAGAGCAAAAAAATAAACTATTTAAAGAATATGCTACCCCAAAAAACTGTAAGCTGTTTAGAGCTCCTCTGCTGAATCCAGAAATAGCTGCTGCAGTTTCTGAATTTGCTAGAACGCGGGACAAAAAAATCGAGAGCTCTCAACAACAGTTGGGGGTAGGTCTAACTGCTATAAATAGAGCTATGACGGTGCTACTTTCGAGTGAAAACAAGATTCAGGCTATAAAATATCTATCGGATGCTTGTAGGATCTTGTCAGACTTACATGCTTCAGAAACCCACACTCGAACAAAGTCATTAACACAGGGGCTAGAAAAATCTTTTCTTAACCTAATTCAAGATACAGAGCGTGATGAGACGCTTTTTGGCACTGGTTTACCAGATAAAATTAAAGCTTCAAAAGCTATCGAGAAACAAGGTTCTCAAATTAAGAAACCCGACAACAAGCCAACTTCGGCGCCATCAAGTTCTCGTTCAACTAGACTTCAGGGAAACTGGAGAGGCCCCTCTCGCTCGATGACGAGCAGGGGGGGGCGCGCAGGTTTCAAGAAGGCTGTCTTCACGAATCAGAAACCCACCTCCTCGACGCATCAGACCAACTTCAATCCGTCGAGAGTGTGGAACAAACCTCGTGCAGGTCTTCGGACATAAAGGTACATGCTGGTAGATTACAGCATTTTTATAGTTGTTGGTGTAATATTACCACGAACAAATTTGTATTAAATTGGATTCGAAATGGTTATGCGATACCTTTTTGCAAAAAAGTAAAAATGGTCGAGAACAGACATCGAGAATGGCTGCCGGGAGAAAAAATTGAAATGTCTAAGGCCATTCAAAAATTACTCGATCTCGGAGCTATTTCCGAATGCGAACCATCTCGAAATCAATATGTATCTGATATATTTTTAGCACCAAAATCTAATGGCGATAGCCGGTTTATTTTAAATTTAAAATCTTTAAATAAATACGTTGAAAAATCACATTTTAAAATGGAAGATTACAGAATGGTTGCCTCCTTAATCTCCCAGGGTTATTTCATGGCAACAATTGACCTAAAGGAATCCTATTTGTTAGTCCCAATTAATCCCAAGCATAAAAAATTTTTGAGATTTCAATTCGAAAATGATGACTTGCAGACAATTACTTATGAATTTAATGCAATGCCCTATGGTCTCTCTGCTGCACCAAGAACTTTCACAAAAATTATGAAGGTAGTTGTAGGGCATTTGAGAAACCGTGGTTTCAAGTCAGTCATTTATCTTGATGATATTTTGTGCCTAGGTTCTAATTTTGCGGAGTGCCAAAACAACGTAATTGAGACCCAGAAACTATTGGAATGCCTTGGTTTTGTCATTAATTTTGATAAAAGTCAACTTAATCCTGTAACTAAGTGCAAATATTTAGGTTTTGTTTTTGACTCGATAGAAATGACCATTAGCCTACCCTTAGAAAAGCAGAAAAACATTTTTTCCCTACTCAAAAAGTTTTTTGCCTTGCCTAGATGCACCATTAAAGAATTTGCACAAATGATCGGAGTGCTGGTAGCAGCCTGTCCAGCCGTTAACTACAGCTGGATGTATACGAAATCACTGGAAAGGGAAAAACATTTAGCCTTACTTAGATACCACAATAACTATAATGCAAAGTTTAGACCCTCAACTATCATATTGCCAGATCTTCATTGGTGGATTGATAATATTTTTATTTATAAAAATTGGTTGGATAAGCCTTCATTTGTATTAGAAATATTTTCAGATGCATCTAGACAGGGCTGGGGGGCTTTTTGTAATGATACGCGGGCAGGGGGTAAATGGAAAAAAGAGGAGCTGCAATTTCACATTAATTATTTGGAACTTAAGGCAGTATTTCTTGCATTAAAAACATTTGCCCGAGATTTGAGTAATTGTGCTATATTATTACGCTGCGACAATATCACAGCCATTAGCTACATAAATCGAATGGGGGGAATTCAATTTCCCCATTTAAATGCAATTACCAGAGAAATATGGCAGTGGTGCGAGAAGCGAAAGGTTTGGCTATACGCATCTTATATTAATACCAGAGACAATAGAGAAGCTGATCAAGAATCGCGTAACAAAAATATAGATAGAGAACTAGAAATATCCTGTACAGCGTTTAAAAAACTTACTAATATTTTAGGTAAACCTGATATAGATCTTTTCGCCTCTCGTGCCAATGCCAAATGTGACATGTATGTATCTTGGAAGCAGGACCCAGATTCTTTTACGGTTGATGCTTTTACCTTAAACTGGCGATCATATTTCTTTTATGCTTTTCCTCCATTTACCTTAATTTCAAAGTGCCTCCAAAAAATTAAAGAGGACCGCGCAGAAGGTATTTTAGTTTTCCGTTATTGGCCTTCTCAACCATGGTACCCATTTTTAAGGGACATGTGTAACTCTGAAATTCTTTACTTCGATGCTAAAGAACACCTCGTAAATTTTCTTTACAGGAGAAGGCAACAGTTCCAACTTACCCTGGGTGTCGCGAGGCTCTCCGGGAGTCTTTCTTAAGAAAAGGAAGCCCGGAAGAAGCGTTAGAAATAATGTTATCCTCTTTAGCAGATAATACTTTTCAACAGTATAGCTGCACATATAAGTTATGGTGGTCATTTTGCAATGATCTAGATTTAAATCCTTACAACTCTGATTGCGAACAGGTAATTCTGTCTTTCTTTACAAAGCTTTTTAACCAAGGTGCAGCATACGGTACTCTCAATAGCCATAGGTTGGCATTGGCATTATTACTTAGCAATGATTTTGGAAATTTCAAATTAATTTCGAGATTTTTCAAAGGGGTATATAAATTGAGACCAACACTTCCGAAATACATGGCTACATGGGACCCTCAAATTGTGCTCAATCACATAGCGCTTTGGAGGCCCCATAGTGAGATTTCCATAAAAAAACTGACAAAAAAAGTCGCAATTCTCTTAGCTCTCTGTACAGCTCATAGAGCGCAGACATTTTCATTGATTAAAATAAATAATATCAAGATGGGTTCAAATGATATTAAAATAATTATTTCTGATTTAATTAAAACTTCCGGTGCGGGACGGCCGCAACCTTTGTTAATTCTTCCATTTTTTCAAGAAAATGTGGACATTTGTCCAGCAACCGCTATTAAAGATTACCTGTCGAGAACGGAACAGTTAAGAACTGAAGTTAGGGATAACTTGCTGCTATCGTTCACACCGCCTCACAAGCCTGCGACGAGTCAGACGATCGCGCGGTGGGTGAAACAGGTTCTCGCCGAGAGTGGAGTGGACGTGGCGGCATTTAGTGCACATAGCACTCGTCATGCCGCGACATCCGCGGCTAAGAACGCGGGCGTCTCACTTGACGTGATACGAAAAACGGCGGGTTGGACCCCTACATCAAGCACGTTTGCCAGGTTTTATGATCGACCGATCGTAAGTGACAATAATTTCGCTAGATCTGTTTGTATCCAACGTCAGTCTTCTTGACTGTCCCGTTCTCATTAGTTATATGTAAGCAATCAAACTACAGTATACTTTAATTATTTATTAGGTATATCTATAATAAAGTAGTGATTTCCATACTACATCTTTTATTTCAACCTAATATATGTAAATCGGCAAAACTTTAGTATCTCTAAACATCTACGTATTAGACTGATATATGTATATCTGAAATACATATAAATTAAAACTATATCTTCGAATAAAGTGACGAAATAATAATACATGATCAAACGAACTTCCAAGTGAAGTTCGATCAGTATTATATGAGTCACTTTATTCGAAGATATAGAGAAACTTCCCGCCCATTATCCCAGCCCAACATTGTTTTGCCGATTTCTGAGAGACTCTGAAGAATGAGGCAAAAGTAGCGTGGTGTACCGCTGAGAGGCTGGGGTTGCCACTAAGCGGACCGATTTTGTTTTTTAATTTATCGATATTTGTATTGTAAAATCTTAAAAGTGTGCGAATGTTTGCTCAAACAATAGAAGGACTACGTATTAGACTGATATATGTATATCTGAAATACATATAAATTAAAACTATATCTTCGAATAAAGTGACTCATATAATACTGATCGAACTTCACTTGGAAGTTCGTTTGATCATGTATTATGTGGCACCAAATATTTTTCTTGATTGCGAATGTCTAAACAACTAACCAAGGTATACACGATAACACTTCGTAATCAAAGGCGAATTACGTTTTTTGTTACATTTTGGTGAATATGAACCACAATTAAAGCAAAATAAATCTGGAGAATTAACAAACGATGTTTCATATCTTGAAATAAATTACTAGTTTCTTTAAAAAAATATTTGTATTATTTCGCTCAATTTCAATAACGCACCGCGCCCGTAATCTCAAACTCATGTCTCAAGGTCGTTGGCGTTACTCAGCCTCTTATGGCCGGTAATTGTTTAGTGTTTAGTGCGAGTGGCTTGTTTAGTGTTAAGTGTTTAGTAAAAAACACGTTCGGACAGCTTCTGTTTAGTGTTTAGTGTAAGTGTTTAGTGTTTAGCGAATAGGAACGCGTTCTATTTTTTCTGCGAGTCGCCCCTCCCGCTCTCCCGCCTTCACCCCTCACTTAACACTAAACACTCACTAAACACGTCTGGACAGATCTGTTTAGTGTTAAGTCCATATAATGAACAAATAAACTAAACACTGTTTACTAAACAGTGTATGGACAGCACCTACTAATCACTTAACACTAAACAGTCTACTAAACACTAAGCACTTGACTAAACAAAGTGTATACCGGCCATTAAGGTGCATAGTTATTCCAATAACTTTGCTCGATTGGGTCGGATCCCTCCCCGCGCTCCGCAGCTTGCGCAGTCGCCACAGTGCAAGTTATTTGCATCAGTGCAGTCAACGTTACATTTTTTATTAGGTAGTGAAGATTATGCTTATTTTTTGGTTATAAATAACACGATATATTGCGTATTATAGTTGGCAATCGCAGCTTTATAATACACCCACGAGGCAAATATTAAACAAGAAGTTTCATATTATAATTGTTACAGTTTAAGTAAATTTAATACTTTAGCTACGAATATTAATTTTGGTGCAAGACGTTTGAGACAATGTATGAGAGTTTATTGACCAGATATGCTATTGGCACTGTGCTCGAGGAAGGCTGCAGTGTCGAAAGGGCAACTGGCTGCCGAGGTGTCAATGGTGACGTTGCGCAAGAGCACGTTAAGGCGCATAGTAGGGTCAATCATAAAAAATCACTGCAGAAAAAACCGGTTCTCTTCATAAATATTGGATAAAAAATCTTTAAAAAAGATATCTTATTATTCAATGCATTCTTTAGAGGATTATCTTGTTAATTTTTTAATAAAGTAAATAAAAACTTGGTTAAAATGTGACCCAAACATGCCTCGATTTTAAAACTTTAAACCTAATCGCATCGTAAATATTAGGTTAAATCATAAACTTTCAATAAATAAAGTGAACAATATTCTAGCTGATGGTATTTTTTGATTTTTCTTATTCGCCTTAATTAATTTTTAATTGTAATTATTCATCTTACGCGTAAAGGTTTGCTTACACTACCCCCTAGCTCGCCTATGATATCAGTACGGGCCGATCAAGCAAGGTCATCAGGACCACTATGCGCCTTAACGGCAAACGCACACGACCGACTTTTTTGTAGGTTGATAATCGGCCCGATTTTTCCTCCGACTCCTCTGTCACTTTGTCGATGGCTATCGAGAGAGTGCACGTCATAGATATTACGAGTAATATAATGAATTTGAAAGGTTTTTGGTACCTTCATCCAGTCCCCGCAGACTGCAGACTTTATATTCGATTTAAACCCGACTAAGCCGATAGTTTAGTCGGGTTGGGTTGCTAGTGCGCACACTGGGCCAACAAAACAGTTGGGTTGGACGTGAGTGCGCAGACCAGCCAACAAATAGTCGGCTGATTGATTACATTGGCTAGAGTTGGTGAAGAGATCAGTCGTGTGGAATTTTGCCTAGAACTATTCTTCTTGCTTTATACTTGAATAAAAGAAGGGAAAGGAGGAAGAAGAGAAATCGAGAGTACTGGGTGCATCCCATCTACAGTAATAGATTATTTCGGGTAATTTTTCAATTTCTTGAATTAAATGTTCGGTATATGTTTCTACAAGCAGCGAATCCATCACGTACAAAAACGCACGCGCACGACCTTTCATGCATCCAAGGTAGAGCGAACTGAAGCTATCTGCTGAGTCCGCCGATAAAACAATCAGGCAGTGTGCGGGCGGGGAAGACGGCCATACTGATCAAGCGATCGGCCGATAGTTCGCCGATAATTTAGTTTGAAGGGAATTGTGAAGCCCATCAAACTAGTTTTTGTGGGCCGATACTTAATCGTCATAATGTGCGCAGTTGCATACATCTTCATACAGATTAAGAAGCCGACCAAACTATCGGCCGATAAAAAGTCTGCAGTTCGTGGGGACTCTAACACGTCCTTTATTCAAAGCAAGTGCAAGCGGCCAACTGTCGGTCGGTGAGTAGGCAGTGTGCGTTAGAGTCTCCGCAGACTGTAGACCTTATAGTCGGCCGATAGTTTAGTCGGGTTGGGTTGCTAGTGCGCACACCGGGCCAACAAAACAGTTGGGTTGGACGTGAGTTTGCAGACCAGCCAACAAATAGTCGGCCGATTGATTACATTGGCTAGAGTTGGTGAAGAGATCAGTCGTGTGGAATGTTGCCTAGAACTATTCTTCTTGCTTTATACTTGAAAAAAAGAAGGGAAAGGATGAAGAAGAGAAATCGAGAGTACTGGGTGCATTCCATCTATAGTAATAGATTATTGCAAGGAAAGTTTTACACAACTGCTTCACAGACTTTCCCCATAGTTTTTTTTTCAGATTAACATCGGAGTACTCTTTCAATTTTTTTTATAAAGCTGAAAAAAGACCTTATCTTTTTTCAATTTCTTGAATTAAATTTTTGATATATGTTTCTACAAGCAGCGATGAAGTCGAATCTTTCAGGTATACATAAAGTACTCTGTGGTCGCATCCATCACGTACAAAAACGCACGCGCACGACCTTTCACGCATCCAACGTAGAGGGAGCTGAAGCTATCTGCCGAGTAGTGCCGAGTCGGCCTATAAAACATTCGGTCAGTATGCGGGCGGGGAAGAGGGTCATACTGATCAAGCGGTCGGCCGATAGTTCGCCGATAGGTTAGTTTGAAGGCAATTGTGAAGCCCATCAAACTTTTTTGTCGGCCGATACTTAATCGCTATAATGTGCGCACTCGCATACATCTTCGTACGCTTAACGTATACATTTATGAACGTTTAAGAGTCCCCGCAGACTGCAGACTTTTTATCGGCCGATAGTTTGGTCGGCTTCTTAATTTGTACGAAGATGTATGCGAGTGCGCACATTATAGCGATTAAGTATGCTTGATCAGTATGGCCGTCTTCCCCGCCCGCACACTGCCCGATTGTTTTATCGGCCGACTCAGCAGATAGCTTTAGTTCACTCTACCTTGGATCCATGAAAGGTCGTGCGCGTGCGTTTTTGTACACGATGGATTGTACTTGTAGAAACATATATGGAAAATTTAATTTAATTTAATTTAAACTTAAAAGAGTACTCCGATGTTAATCTGAAAAAAAAACTACGGGAAAAGTCTGTGAAGCAGTTGTGAAAAACTTTCCTTGCAATAATCTATTACTATAGATGGGATGCACCCCGTACTCTCGATTTCTCTTCCTCATCCTTTCCCTTGTTTTATTCAAGTATAAGGCAAGAAGAATAGTTCTAGGCAACATTCCACACGACTGATCTCTTCACCAACTCTAGGCAATCTAATCAGTCGGCCGACTATTTGTTGGCTGGTCTGCGCACTCACGTCCAACCCAACTGTTTTGTTGGCCCAGTGTGCGCACTAGCAACTCAACCCGACCAAACTATCGGCCGACTATAAAGTCTGCAGGGACTCTCATTGTTACCGATAATCGGGTTGGTCCGGATTCATCGATTTTTTTGCGCACAGTTCATTTGTGATGCAACGTAAAACGCTTTAATATTATTTTTCATTTTCTACCATAAAAAAATCGGTCACTCATAGTCGGTCGTGCCGGCCCAGCACGTTAACAATGGATTCATGCACTTTTTCTGCCTGCACATTTCTACGATAGTAATGGCGTACATTCTGCGTCATTTTAAAAAAGTTCTAATGTACTTTTCGAACAGATGTCAGTCATCACAGCTCATATACGTCCCCACCGAGGGGTTCGAGCCTACCCTATTTAGGGTGATTAGGCCTTAGTCAACCACGCTGGCCCAGTGCGGATTGGTCGACTTCACATACATCATTGAATTTCTTCGCAGATGTATGCAGGTTGCCTCACGATGTTTTCCTTCACCGTAGGAGCGTCAGACAAATGTACATATGAAATTCGAAACGAAAAACACATTGGTACATGGCGGGTCTCGAACCCCGACCCCCCGATTGGAAGGCAAGTGCCGAAACCACAGCGCCACCGACGCCACCGACGAACAGATGTAGTAGGTATAAAATAAATAAGACAAACATTTAAATATTTCTATCGACTTCCAGAACGGGGTGATCTTCGAGGTGGGCGACGAGGATCCGGACCCAGGGCTGGAGGAGGGCCCCGCTCACGAAGGTCGCGATGTGTTCCCGAACGCCCCCACACCCAACATCAGGAGGCCGCTTTCAGTGGCTCAGCAGCTCGCGTTGGCTGAGAAGCGGAGCAGATTAAGGTGAGTCATTTAATCAATCAATTAGCGTTAATAATTCAATTTACCTATTTATTTCACAATATGGCGTTTAGCTATCGCCATATTTAATTTTTATTATTATATTAGGTTTTAGTAAATACTTTGATATTTTACTCGTCATTATACTTTGTACAGTTCAAACTTTCCGCTGCCCATTAGTTGCCTGGTAGAGATTGCTACTTTGGCAATAAGGCCGCCGTTTGTTTTTTCCATCACATTTCTTTTTTTTGTAAGTATATAAGAAAGTATTCATTCATTCATTATTACTGTCATGTCTATAGTGACAATCTATACTAATATTATAAAGCTGAAGAGTTTGTTTGTTTGTTTGTTTCTTTGGTTGAACGCGCTAATCTCTGGAACTACTGGTCCGAATTAAAAAAAATATTGTTGTATTGCATAGTCCATTTATCGAGGAAGGCTTTAGGCTATGTAATATTACACTACGACCAATAGGAGAGGAGAATCAATGAAAAATGTTGCTAAAATGGGAAAAATATAGAAGATATAACTAACAACGCGTTGAAGTCTTTTATAAGGCGAAACGTAGTTCGCGGGTACAGCTAGTTAGTTGACCTATTTTATAAATTATCAAAATCGGTCCCCGCGTTTGGTCTAGAGTGCCACAAAGGAGCAAACATACATATACTTACATCCATAGACTGATGACCACATGACCCTTTCATTGCGCTGCGAAATTTTCTCTTGTATTTACTTATTTATTCAATTTTTAGCATGGAGATGATAATACCATTATCTTATTACGTAGAAGCCACGTTAATCTTATGGGAGCAACTAACTAAAACTTTTTAACAGAGAAAACATCTTAACTACCTACCTCAAATCCGTTTCTTGGAACATGTCTGACAAACTACCAACTAGTACTGACCTTAAATTAATTTTAAAAAAAATTACAAAAAAAATATGACTGCCTTCAAAAATACTGAAAAGTTAAAAATATTGTAACAATAGGTACAGACAAAATCACATTTTTAATATTTCTAGGAGATCATCGTTTGGCACCGACTTCAATATAGAAATGTGATGTAGTCTACGTCTAGTCTACGTACCTATTCTTATATTGTTTTAAACTTTTCATTATTTTTGAAGTCAGTATTTATTTTTTGTTATATTTTTAGTGAATGAGATTTCTCTAGTGCCTATTGTACTAAAAAAACTAACCTCTAACTCCTAAAAGTTAAGGATGCTTCTATCATCAGCTCGGTCCATGACTACCAGACGCAAATACGTAAAAAGCTTAGGAAAAATATGAAACACATTAGACGTGCTTATAAAATTTAAGGGTTTCCCTCGATTTTAATGGGATCCCATCATCAAATAATGACTTAGGTGACAATGGGACCACCCCTGGAGTATACTTTATCGAATACAAAAATAATTTAATAAACAATAAATTTTGAAAATCGGTCCACAATGGCGGAGTAATCGCGTAACATAAAAAAAAAACAATCGCATTGAGTTTAGAACTTCATCCTTTTTTGAAGTCTGTACGTACATAAAAATTTGAACAGGGAATACCTACGTTAATATTGTCATAGGGAAGCAATAACTGTGAATGCAAAAAAAAACGAAACATCTAAAATCACTTGTTCTTTAGGGAAAGCCACTGACGGATATTGAATAAATATTTAATTTAATAATTATTTTTGAAACAAATAACAATATGGTTCTTCTGCTAGCGTTAATGCATTTATGGTGTGTCAATAACGCTTCAATATAGCATTGCTTTTTGAGACATTTTATTGGTACTTAACTGATAAGAAACAAATAGTAAATAAATAATTTCCTACTATGTCGTTATACGATTTCGCATATCGTCGCAAACTACTCGTATTAATTACAAAACATACGTGTGCAATATATTTTAGTAATTTGCCAGACGGACGTTAAATAAATTGTCCACTTCCGTATTGCATGGGACCTTTCTTGAAAATAACTTCAAATTCAAAAATCCTTATTCAAAATAGGCCTTAACAGACACCTTGTTGACGTCAAAACAAAGCAAAATATTCTAATATTTAACCTTGTATGTATAACATCCTGAATATAATCAAGATGTCTGCAAATACAAGTAGGAAAAAAAGAAAAACAAAGATGACTCTACACCTGTTCGGAAATTGGGAGAGCTTCTCGAGAAGAACAGACAGGAAACTCAAAGCCATTTACAATATTGGTTTCGTTACATAGTCATTATAATTATTGCCAGATAAAATACAATCGGTATGCTTACATACACTTAAAATGCGATTAAAAATGTTATAAACATTATTATACACTAAGCATTTATAATAAATTATGTTGTTAGCAAACACGACATATAACTAAAATTCCCTTCGAACACATTCGTAACCAAAGTTTCATAACGATTTACGAAATTCACTTACTTTTGAAGTAATCTTTAAATTTATGATTTGGTTACATTGGCTTATTATAAAAAAGCTACACACTTCCCCAAGAATGAGCCACTAGTTTTATGAAGCCTGTAAATTGGAACGACAAGCTTATTTTTATTTCTTGTGTTTAAATAATGGAAATTGCTATTTTTCTCGAATGTATTATAATGCTTGTGTACATAAACTAAATTGTCATAAATACACTGACTGACTGACCGGCATAATTTAAGATATTAATTTCTTTGAATAATTCTCTAAGTGAGTCTCTAGCCCGTGAATTACAAATGGCGCGAATTGCACTCTTCTGTAAGGCGCTTAACACATTGCCGCCGCATCCCGCTGCGGTGTACGGAGGGACGAAAACCGCATGCGGCTGCGGCGGCACGGAACCGTGCCACCGTACGGTTTGCTCCGTATCACCGTCCGGAGCTGCGGTGCACGACGTCCCGCATCACCGCATTATCTATGTCGAGCGAGATCTAAGGCGCCTCTTCACAATAGCCCATGATGGGCAAGTATACACAATCACGATTGTGTAGAGGGCATGATTGTCTATAAGCGGCCATCATCGCCGGTAATCGTGAGCAATCACTAAATTGTCGGTACATCAAAGGAATTATGGCCCATGGTGGCATACGCGTCCACACAATCGCCGATTACTCAGTACGTATTTGTCTCGAGTACAGTGTAGACTTCTCGGTAAATAAATTTTACTCTATGATGTTTCTTTTTTCACGCACATTAAGTAGATGATTATAAGAGCTAAGTAAAAATATTGCCGCTGCCGCCATAATCTCTTCGATGTTCATATTTAACCGACTCAATTCGATGCGTATGTTTTTTTTTTTGTGTGTATGTTACGCGATTACGCCGCCAATTGTGGACCGATTTTCAAAATTATTTTTGTATTCGATAGAGTATACTCTAAGGGTAGTCCCATAGTCACCAAAGTTAGGATCTAATGATGGGATCCCATGAAAATCGAGGAAAACACTTAAATTTTAAGGTTTGTCCAACGTGTTTTGTCTGTATGTTACGCGATTACTCCGCCGATTGTGGACCGATTTTCATTTTTTTTGGTATTTGATAGAGTATACTTCTGGGGTGGTTCCAAGGTCATCAAAATTAGGATCTGATGATGAGATCCCAAGAAAATCGAGGAAAACGCTATTTAAATTAGCGATTTCCTCGAATTTTAATACCTAAAGAAACCCAAATTTAATACCTATATTAAATTAGGGTTTCTTTCACTAAAAAGATTGCATTCACTAAAAAATTAAAAATATTTTACAAAAAATAAAAACCGACTTCAAAAACACTGAAAAGTTAAAAATAATATAAGAATAGGTACAAACAACATCACACTTCTATATTGAAGTCGGTGACAAATTTTAAGACTTTCTAGGAGATCATCGTTTGGCACCGACTTCAATATAGAAGTGTGATGTTGTTTGTACCTATTCTTAAATTATTTTTAAATTTTCAGTGTTTTTGAAGTCGGTTTTTAGTTTTTGTAAAATATTTTTGATAGACGTCTTATAACAGTAAACAGTTAGTAAATGAATGTTCACGATTGTGTGGAGAGTTGTCCGATCATGGCGGCATTGATGGACGATCATTTGATGGGCCATCATGGGCCATTGTGAAGAGGCGCCTTTATTATTACGCGTATGCACGTCCTTTCTACGCAAGAAAATCGTACGATACTGCGGCACAGTGTGGCATACCCCGCGGACCACACCGCATCTCCGTCCAGGAGTGCGGTGCCGTCGCGCACGCCGCACAACCGCACGGGCATGCGGTGTGAGTGTGTTATACCCTGCGGTTTTTGTATACAAATTATGATTCTTCAGTCAAAATTAAAAACCGCAGCACCGCACACCGGAGCGGTGTCCGGTGCAATGTGTTATGCGCCTAATACCATAGGTCGCTTGAAAGTAATGGTCGAAGAAGAGTCGGAAAGAAGGGAAATCGCTGCACCCTATCGCTACGAATAGAAACAGCAACTCACCATCAGCAGTCACGATACCAGGCTCACGAGCTGCAGCTCTCCCACTTGCCCTCAACAGCCTTCGAAGATGGATGCGGTGATGAAGGACCAGCCTCGACCAGATAGCCAGCCGAGACAGCGGTATAGAACTTCACTAACGCACTGGGCACGTAAAGAATCACAAGAACTTGTAGCCCGTCTAACACACATTGCGGTTATAGTATAATGAATGCGGTAAAATCCGGGATCAGCATTCGGACGAGTCGCCGTTAATTTGTAGACTGACTTTAGAGTGCAGCAAAGCGGGTATTATATCTTAAATATTTTAGAAGAGGGTAAATTATAATTATTAATATAACAAATACATGACATAGGCACGAACAATTTTCTTTTTAGAGTTTACGCTGTGAAATCGTAGCAGAACTGAGGGAAATTTCGACGCGTAAACTCTCGATAAGTTTTGATTGTATAAAATTTACCTATAATGATTTTATAAATACAGTTTTTTCTATTATTTGCTTTAATAATAGCTCGTTTCTAAGTGGTTAAAGTTTGATTACGCTTAAAGATGATTTCTTATAGAAAAAGTATAAACAGTGGTGAAATTCATAAAATTCGAACTATTTAAACCAACTTAAATAAGGAAACTAAAACATTTCGAAAAAATGTAACCAGTAAAGATCATTGTTGAAGATTTGAGAATAAATGTTTACTAAATATATTTCATGTTTAGGTCATATTTTTTACGTGACGAGTGCATGAATATGTCCTTAAACGCGTGGAATGTAAATATGGGTATGTTTAAAGCCTTAAAAAGACATTAAAAATAACATTTAAGTAAATAGTAAAATTTGTTATGGAAACTTCAAGTCCTACACTCTAAATTAACGTAAAATTTATTTGATTCATTGCATTTTTAATAACTAAAAAAAAAACATTACTTCTCTGATAATTCTGCTAGAGCACCGATTATTACGAGACCGGGCCCTTAAAACAGAGTTGCTCCCGAAGTGGACACCTTACTTTTATCACCCTCTATGAAAAAGTAAGTGAAACTTATGAGTAACACTTTACTTATTTAATTATGACCGATCAAGTGCTAGCTTGTTTTATTTTTATTTAAAACTAGCTGTGCCCGCGACTTTGTCCGCGTGGAATAGTAACGGCTGGACTGATCTTGATAAAAAGTAGCCTATGTTATACCTTATATAATTGGGATGATGACTGAATTCTAATTTTTACGTCTCGTCATTAAATATTAAAATACCGTGGAAAAGGATGCAGTCCTGTGAAATCAGAATTAAAATCGGCTTAAAAATACATTAGATACAAGCATTTTAAGTTGTTAATTTGAAGGCGATTAGACAGAGATCCGACATCAACCGTGACGTCATAGTTGAGTACGGCCATATAAACTCCTTGTAAATTGCCGTTTTGCTAGAAAGAGATGGAGAAAAATCTTTAGTACCTTATATCTTGGTTGTTTTTATAGTTATTCGAAAACCGATTTTTTCTTTCTGTTTATTATATGAATGAGCTTCTATTAAAGCAAGAATTTTTTTTAGTCATCTAGCCTATTAGCTATCTACTAGTGAAAGTCCCGTCAATATCGGTCCAGCCGTTCCGGAGATTAGCGGGAACAAACAGACAGACAGACAAAAAAAAAATTGTGTTTTTGTTATTGGTACCCGATAAACATTCATACCCATTTAGTAAAAACTTGTTATTTTGACATTACAAACAGAGACTTCAATTTTATTTATTTGTATAGATGTATAGATTTTAATAAATAACAATAAATGATTACTGTAAAATTTTAATTTGAAAATGCTAGAAATAATCTTTTTTATCTCACGCCGTAAACGCTTTGATATCCTGTGGTCAGGGCCGTGACGTCACTCATATAGTAAACAAAGAAATGTCAAATTTGATTCAACAACTCGTCGATTTGTACTATTCTTTCTTAAAACTGGCAAAAAATCGTCCAAGTCTCCGTTATTATATGTGTAAATATCGTAAATTATTTGTATTAATAGCAAAATCAACCATTGATGTTGATTTGTGAGAGCAGATAGTACAAATCTTCCGAAAATCGACAGATTGATGGTCAGGAGATTCTTTGTGTATCGCTCTAAACAATATAAGTACAGTTTCAATACTGTTATAATGAAGTGTACTTGTCAAGATTGTCACGCGGCAGAAGAGAGTTGCAAACATGCATTTTTGGTGTGGTTTCACCATAACAGTGAGGAGCTATTTTCTACAGCAGTTGAATGCTATTGGATAGAATTCTATCTCTCAAAAGTCAAATAAACACTATTTACTTCAAGAGAAAGGTTGAAAAGAAAACATCAGGATCATGTGTAGTACTGCAAGAATTTGTAAATGAACATAAAAAGAGAAAGATTGGCAGTTGTTCATTTTTCAAGCATGAAGAAAATTACTGGGAGGGAAAAATACATTCACAGACACAGATTGTGACATATTTCTTAAAAAATAAAAGACCTCTTCAATGAAGAAAGAATAAAGTGCATAGAAAACTAAACCACGAATCATCAATACAGGAGTGCTCTTTAGTTCGAGCTTCGTTATAAACAATAACTTATGATATTATGATAAACAAAATTATGATATACATTAAAATTTTGGGTTGAATGACATTACGTGTAAACAAATTTTAATAATTAGTTTTAGATAAGGATTTGATTATTTATTGGTTATTATGAAACACCGTGTATATATATATATACCTATATATATAACCCTGCGAGAGTCCTAAATTCTCCAGTGGTCGCCTCTTCAATGAAATGTTGATGGTGATGAGATGACCAATAATAAAAGTTTTCAGCTATCAGAAAACTACTTAGATCTATATCACTACCATATACAAGTTATCCCATCACTAAGCGGAGACTACCTATGTAAATTAACACAATCACATCGTAATGACCATTTAATCTCCATTATGACATCTTCGTCATTCTAACACCTAGTAGATCGACTTTCTGTTTCGATCGTCCAGTACTACAATGTTAAGTTGTGACGTAAACTTGTGAATTGGCGGCAAAACAAACTAGTTGCTAGTAGGTTACCAACCTCCGTGGTCGCATCACGCAGTTTCCGCGTATTGAGTAAAAGAAAACAACTCGGAACTCTTTCGTTGTTGTTGATTAATTAATCTGTGTTTAAAAAGTGCTAGTGTGCGTTCGTAAAATTGTGAAATTCTCTCAAATTGTTTTTTTTTCGGTTCTCCTGTCAAAGTTACTAGACAGGTCTCAGCAAAAAGGTTTTTAATGTTTGTTCTGTTGCTTCTTTCATTAAAGTTTTTCCATCTTTAAAGGTTGCGTCACAGATCAAAATAGCAAAGTTCAATGAGAAATTAAACACATAATATAATAGATTATGTTTAAGTGTCGGGCGATCTCTAAATGCAATGTAAACAAAATATATCGTAAGTTATTGCTGCTTGCGTAATTCTATACAACGTTTAGTTTTGACACAATAACATAGGTATTAGTTATTAACAGGCATCTCTTTTCCTGTATGTATTATCAAAGAAGATGGTATTAATTAATTTTAAATTAATAAAATATTAGTATTTGGCTGTATGTAGTAGACACGTTTATCTAGTAGACCTTGATTGCAATGACAGTACCTTCTTTGCTGATTGATAAGCTCTTCCTATTTACGAGGCGCATGCTTATTTATACCTTTGGATTGTACAAACGTAATAAATCCAAATATATTTTTTAAGGATATAGAGATGAAATAGGTTCTTCCAATAATATTCCTTATACAAATAAATATCTCAGCATATCTATTTTTATACTTAAATGATATTATTGGAAGGAACACAAAGAGCCAGTGTATTAAATACATGTAATATGTTTATCTCATAATAATAATCTGGTTAATCCATCGTGATGTTCGTGCTATATGTCAACCTGGTAGTTTATGTATTTCATAAATTTTTGAAGAACTATTTTCACGAAAATATTTAACAGACATCATATTACCTACTTCTAATCATTTTGCTGTTTGCGTTGAAATCTAATTAACCGACATTTCAAGGAAAAAATACTTGTAGGTACCTATCTTATTTTTTTTTTGAGCACTTCAAAGCCAGAGCTAACAGCGTGGACATCTCTACTTTAGAAAACTGAAGAAATTCTGTTATCTAAAGGTAAAAAGTCAACTATTTTTTTCTGGTAGGAGTATATCGAGTTCACCCGGCTAATACCTATACAATTATTTTACAACAGCAAAAGAATGATGCTAACATATTTGGCGTTATCCTCACATACCATCAGCTAAGATTAAAGCTATTTAGCAAAGAGCTGCTTTGCATAAAAAATAATGTCACATTATTCCATATACCATCACGATCAATTAAAACTTCCCTCCTTATCACTAATTATTCAGAATATCCCGGAAAAACTGACAAATCTCAGAGAACATGACCCTGTAATGTTCCGGAACTTTTGTAATTTTATGTGGTACTTTTTAACAATAGTGAAGTTCTTGGATAATTACCTTCTGATATGTAAGAGAACTTCATCTGGAATACTCAACTATAGAGGACTTACCTCTAACTCATATAAAATTAATAAACATCCTAATCCTAACATTTCGCCAACCTATACTTTATTGAAGCTACAACCAATTGCACATTCACAAAATTTATTAAAACCGTTTAGGTGGTTTCAGAAATTTAAGAGTGAAGTGTGTATTCTTACGTAACATATTTGGTCAATACAATATTTTTTGCACATCTTCTATTAACATTAATAAAATAACAAGTTTTTGCCTACATGTACAGTATAGATTCTACACTAATAAGGAAACTGGTACCTATAAGAATTTTAAGTAATTACTTTTAATGCCCTAACTAACGAACGAGTGAATAAAATAATCTGACAGTTGCTTAATGCCAACTACCTAATGGACCATTCCTTGACGAATATCGCCATAAGTAAATTCGAATCATTATAAATTAATACAAGAATGCGTACATGAATACACAACACGTTATTGCATAGCACTTACCAGCGAAAAACATAACAAAGAAACAAAAGCAACAGGCGGCCTTATTGGTGCACAGCAATCTCTTCCATGCAACCATAGAAAAGGGTTAATAAAAAGAAGAAAAACAGCAGAAAGGTGGAATAGTGCACAATTTTTATGTTGGTAATAGAATTAGAACAATACTAAATAACACTTGTAGTATCGGTCTATAAGTTTAAAACCTGATGGCAAGGCACATCAAGGTTTAATATTTTGGCTACCGATATAAGTTGTAGAGTCCCTCTGTTCCCAGTAGGTTTATACATTTTTAGTTACTTTGATGTAACTAGATAGACTGTTTTAGTCCAAGTAGTTACATTATTTAGGATATTATAATTAATGTAACTAATAGGAGCTAAATTTTTATTCTAAGTATTTACACCGTTTATAATCAGGGTGTAGTTAGAGCAAAGATCTCGGCTCTCCATGAAATTTGATATCTTTACAGTGAAAGTATAAGCAATTTGTACGTGCGTCGGCCTAAGCATTTGGTATTTTACAGGAATATATTTTTAGAGGAATTAAAGAGTACATTAATGTAATGAGGAGATTTTTATAATGAATCGAATATTTATTAAATCTAACAAATTTAGTTTCATGTTACAAGTATATCCACCGGACGGAGTGCTGATTCCTCGTGGTCCTACTAATTTGTCCTACTACTGGGACCACGAGGAAGCCTAGTTCCTCGTGGTGGCAGATAATAATGTCCCTCTAGTCCTACCAAAGTCGTCAGCTTGGGCACCTGCCTCCGTCTTACCTATTTCTGCCGCAAAGCAGCAGTGCTTGCATAGCTGTGTTCCGGTTTGAAGGGTAAGATATGGCAGTGAAAGTACTGGGTAGGTACCGTGACTTTACATCTAATCTCACAAGTTGGCAACGTACACTGTGGTTCTTGTGGGGATCGCAGATTTGCTGCGAATCTCACAAGCACCACATGTACTGGTGACTGTTACCACTTACATCTAATCTCACAAGTTGGCAACGTACACTGTGGTTCTTGTGGGGATTGCAGATTTGCTGCGAATCTCACAAGCACCACATGTACTGGTGACTGTTACCACTTACCATCAGGTGGGCAGTATGCTTGTTTGCCAACTTAGATAAAAAAATATGCTGTTCGACCTTTGGGCCGCCCTATGTCTCTCGTAATAGCGGCGGTTTTCGTAGTGCAAATGTAAAGCTTCACGTGGCGTCTACTGTACTTAAGCTATCTATCACGCTGTAGACAGGTACGACTGTGTCAGATAAAATGTATGCAACAACACAAACCGTTAGCAATTAAATCTTAATTTATTAAAACTAGATACCATTAATATCCAATTATAAGGTGACCAGCACTTAAAGCATAAAGCCATACAGTTTCGAGAAATAATTAAGACCAACAGATATAAATAAATACACATTCAGTACCTAAATTATGATAAAACTTGTATTTGTTCCATTAATTAACTAAATTAACACATTTTTACGTCGCACAATTAAAGAATGGAACTCTCTTCCAGTACACGTGTTCTCTCTTTCTTACAACCCAGGTCCTTTAAAAGAGTTCCACTTACCATCAGCAGGCGTAGCACGGACCGTGGGCAAAACGGGACAAAAGCCAAATAACATGTTTCTTCTCTCTCTAATCTATAATAATGAAGCGAGAAGCGACGAGGTTTAATCACTTTCTCTTCTATAGTCAACGCGCCGTGCTAGGCCTGCAGGTGGAATGGAGACATTTATCTGGCGCACTATAAAAGCAAATTGTTATTTTGCCATAGGTCCACTGGATCGGAGCCATTGTTGTATATCTATCGCAATCACTAAATTTGATAGTAATTTCGGCGTCAAAAGAAAGCTGTTTAAAGTCTGTCTATACTTAAAATATTATAAGATTTTTATTTTTGTTTGTAATGAATGAACTCAAAAACTACTACGTGCTAGTTTTTTATGTAGCTAAAGGATCCTTGTAAAAAGAGAATTTTCCGCACAGATTCTTAAACCATTAGTCTGAGGCTTCTACGTCCACCAAATCCCTTAATTATTACAACCAAAATAAAATGATATAAGCAATTAGACACACTTCATGAGCAAGCAACTCGGAAAAACTCAATAAGTATTGTCTACCATAATTTAAGACAAGTTGGTTTTTCCAAAAAAACTATCTGATTTACAAATGATAAAACTTAATTAATGCTGGAAAGATAAACTGTACTAAATATGATACATGTATTTTAAGGCGCTATATCGAAAATATTGGTTATTTTTAATGTAATGTTATAAGTAACTGAGAGATCTTACAGATCTCAAAGTCAAATATGTGTTTCTTCATATCTTTAGCTAGTCACGAGCAGAACCGAAAACGCGATTTAAAGATTTTGCCTCGATACTTTTTATTTTTGAAATTACCTCTTAAAAATAAAAATATTCAGGATTACTAGTAAACGGTGTTAGGTATTAATTAAAAAGTTCCTTAAATAAGTAGTCATCATCAGTATCCAGAATCGTACAGAAGCATTTTTTCCTAATCATTATAGTTATTTTTTTAAAAAATAATTTGTATTTTGTCGCTTACGTCGATAATTTCTAAACGATCTGATTGCATGCGGGCGCAACGCATTCACGACTTTGTTGACATAGATATAAAGACTAGCTGCTTGAGCACGGGGGGCGCCCCGCGTTTACGTATAGACCACGCCTCCCATTGTTTGATTCATTTTCGATATAGCGCCTTAATTTACAACTACTATCTTGGGTAGTATTCGAGTCATGGAAGAACGAAGAGCGGCTAACTGCTGCTCATAATAACAGCAAATGACGTCAACTCAACAGAAAATTCCTCTAGAAGAAAGGTTTTTCTTAGAACTTCACTAGACAGTAACCGATGATTAGTGCAGGACGAGCGATAGAAAGTGGTTAGCAGTACGTAGTTGGTGTCAAAACTGCTAAAATAAGCGTTTATATACTCTGATGAACACCCCGACTGAGGTACTCCACCTCTCAGCAAAAGCAGCCAAACTGTGTAGTAAAACTAAAACCTCACGGGCCATCAGTACCTACACTGGTGGCCCGTGAGGTTTTAGTTTTACACCCAGTTGTATGTCTTATTGCTTACAATACAAATTCAGTTATACCTTATAATTTAAGTCTTAAACGACAAATGTATGTCGTGTATTTAATATTGAAACCCATTATTACGTACTAATTTGATTTATAAGTCACTTTTTACAAATTTGTAATATTATGTAAATCTTGGTGCAACCGGCCGTTAGGTTTTGCATAAATTACTCTGGTTGCAAGCGTCATAGGCTATATCACTGCTTAAAATCAGGTTGAACCGTATGTTTGTTCGTTATAAAAAAGAATACAAAAATCCAATATTTCAAAAAAATATTCAAAGCCGCGTAAATCGTCAGTAGCTACATTGAATTTGCATCGCTATATCTTGTTGACCTCTGGCCGTGACGTCGCAAAGTTATGTACAACAACGTCCTATGTCAAACTAGTCTTTTCGATTAAAATCTTAAAGTTGACTTTTCAGCTCAAGTGCACTCGAAGATATGCGTTCGCTAGTACCTTTGTAAACAGGTTATGTAATTCAAAACTGGATAATTATATTTGAGGGGTAAACAGTTTGGTGGATTTACGTCATACGAAATTCGATTTTATTCAGTGGGTCTTGGTGTCTGTGTCTTTTGGTTGCGGTACCATAGGTTAGGTACACAGTACAAACAAAACCTTTACTCTTATTGTACTTATGTAAACTGTTAGTATTGTCTGCCCTTTGAATTTTCTGCATCACCCGAAGATTGAGAAGCAGAAAACTCCCCAGGCATTTAAGCTCGCTTTGTATACATAATGAACAATAGTAGTAGTACCTTCTACAATAACATAATCCCCTCGCCGTATTACCTAGCAATGTTTACAACATTCTTATGCTCCGACAATAATCAGAGGCAAGGTGGCCAAGCCATTCTATCTTCCCACAGGAGTTCTTCTCTGAGGTTGAAGATTCCAAGTTGTTATCACTCACGTGTTTAGCCTTACCGTCAGTGACCATCGGGTGACTTTAAGATTTAAGATACGTCAGTACTATTAGATGTTCCGTGATTAAGACCACAACTTTGTGTGTTCATTAAGTAAGAAGTCAGTGAATATAAGGCCGTCTCGTGTCAATACACCAACTTCGACAAGTGTGAGTCAACGTTTGACTAAGCAAATATAATCAAAATATCAAAACACTTACTAGGATTTCAGAAATCTCTTGTCGATAATACACTGAATAAAGGCTAGGTTTCTTGACACGTGATCAAGTTGAACAAATAGTCAGTGTTATGGTAACACGATTACAAAGTATACAAATTGACAATTTTGAAATTGCTTTAAAATCATTATTTTAATTTAACCGTGCTACATTACATTAACCATTTTATAAAGTAAACAATGTATCAAAAAACTGGCTCTTAGTTATTGCCGGCCTTCTTAACATCTCGGCGAAGGTCAGTCCTGTATGACGTTTGTATTGTTCATCTATAACGTGGACTAAAATTCCACCCTCACATTGGCTAAGTAATAATCTTCTAATATATGTATAAATATCTCGTGTCACATTGTTTGTCATCGAACTCCTCCAAAACGGTTTGACCGATTTTTATTATTTTTTTTGTGTATATTTGGTAGGTCTGAGAATAGGTAGTAGGCAATTTTTTATACCCTTAAGTGATATGGGTGGCTCTCTCCAGAATTATTTTTGGACATATTTTATTTTTTAATGATTTGACATCAAAATATACCTACAATAACCCTAAATGTTTACCCTTCTACCGCCAACCCCCATTTTTTAATGGCGATATTAGTATTTTTACTGGCGAAACGTAGTTCGCGGGCACAGCTAGTTATAATATAACACAAGGGTACAAGAATTCGAAAATATGGGTACCTAGGCAAGAAAAGGGAATGTGTCACAATCACAAACTGACCGTGTACAAACACTGTCAGTTTGTGATGTATGTCAAATCTTGGTCAGTTTGTGATGTATGTCAAATCTTGGTCAGTTTGTGATGTATGTCAAATCTTGGTCAGTTTGTGATGTATGTCAAATCTTGGTCAGTTTGTGATGTATGTCAAATCTTGGTCAGTTTGTGATGTATGTCAAACTTCAAGTCTGAATTATTATAATGTAAGCAATGTAAGGTTTTGAATTCACTTCTCACCCGTGGTCCCACCGGTCATAACCATTGGTGGGTCTACAGTATTTTTCCCCCGTAGCTCCACCATATTTAATAAAGATGATCTAAAGAGGCCCGACATGTCAGTGACGCCATATGGCACGGTCGCCATAAACTGACATACATAACCATCCAACTTTAATAACTATAATGCACGCAAGTATATGTGCTTTGTTTCCGGTGCTACAAATATTTTTTCATCATTTAGGTAAATACCTTAGGATTGATTTTTTAAATCTTAAGGTAACTTTTAACTGTAAAATAAATTTATGTCGGGTGACAGAATTTTTTATACGAAAAAGCACAAATTCTTCGACAGTTTTTGTTTGCGAATTATAATAAATGAACACCATTTTACTTTATTAATAATTCGTCTTCGAGTAGTCCCGTTATGTTTGCCAAAAAGATTTCTTCCCTGTGAACGACTCTATCGATCGGTATCATAAAAACATATCTGTTTCTAAGAGTAAGCTAACCGAAGAATGTACAGTAAGCTCCTTCTCAAGCTATATTGTTTGTCATTTGGACTGTTCTTATGTCGCTCGTAATAGCGGCGGTTTTCATAGTGAATATGTATAGCTTGAATGGGAGCTTACTGTACTCTGTAGCTACTTAATACCGGCAACATTAAAAAACGTTTTGCCTCAAGGGAATTTCTTGATAAAATCAACAATGTAGGTAATTTGCTTTTGAAAAAACAGTCTTAACTTTAATTTGTCCTAAAATACGCAATACTCTTCTTAATGTACGCAGAGCTCCAAAGTAGAATTCCATAAAAGCTTTGTAAGGCTATGTAGGTACACTATTTTATTTCAATATACTACGGACGGTGGAGCTGCTGCGGGGTATTTAGTGGGTAGGCCCGGGCCGAGTACGGTTTGGCGAGTCCCACATATCTTTGTGGTTCAGCTCGACCACGAGAAATGTGTAAATGCATTTTCCCCCCTCCCAGAAAAAAAGGGTTGTATTTATATATGTTGACATTTGTCTTGTGAATTCTGTCACATAGGTATGTTATATTATTCTGTCCTTTTGGCCCGCATAGTACCTACACGAGAAACTATAGACGTTAAAATCCTGCAATAGAAGCGTTTCTAACACAACTCACAAGGATTTTGGCTAGGACTCCACTAAATGGAATTACTCACATTTTTTTACTCACGTTGTGGAGGTCACAACTCATTTTCGAAGAGAAACTCTATTTTTATAACACATCTTCACTTCAATCGTCTCGTCTCCACTTTGACGGAGTCCGGACCTAGACTCTTTAAAATCCAGTAAATGACAAATAGGGAATGAATTGAAACGAAAACAATTAAACTTTAACACAACATTGATGAATAAAGTTTAGTAGTTCTTCCACCATGTTATTAAAATTTCTGCCAAGTGCTGCCAAGTCTGTGACGCATCGCAAACCACTCAAATGCACATAGTATTTTTTCATTAATGTTATACTGAAAAGTTTTTAAATTATTATAAACTGTCACTGAACCCAGTCAATGTCACATAACCTGTTCGTCGTGTTAAATAGAATACTTACATATATAATGTATAAGAATAACCCGTAACGAGCCCACGTGACTCGTCCACTACCATTACCAATACCTTAGTAGACTAATACATTGCAGTTTTATGCGTTTTCTTAGGTGAATGCTTATTGTTGATTTGGGTAGAGATTCAGAGCTTAAAAACCTTTTTGCACTTCCAAATAGAACTGTATAACCTCAAACACAAATGATCAGTGATGTCGGCTTATGAGCATTAGGGATAAGTTCCTGAGGGTTTCTGCCATCATTAGTCAGTTCTGGAACTTCATCAACATGCTGACGAAGCGGAGGACGTCAAAGCGTTTTGTTATCGGCGACTCTGATGAGCAGACCTCGTATGATGATGAGCAGACCGAGGTTCTGCCCTCTGCCCTGGTGCAGAAGTTCCAGATGACACTTCAGGCTGATGAGGAAGAGCAAAAGCATGAAGAGAAGAGTGAGGTTCAGGACAGAAGACTACTAAGGCCACCGAACCAAACACTTCAGTGAGTTTTATCAATAGACTAAATAAGGGCTTGTGTTATATTATATTCAACGGACTTCTTGTTGATTCGGCTGTGGTTTATAAGGGCATGTACTGACGCATGTGTACCACGCGCGCGTGTATTCAAAGGTTATTACAACTTTGGACTCTGTGCCAATTACATAAAGTTTTGCAGTCTTTAACTCCGCTAGGAGTAATTATGTTCTGTGGTCTTTAAGCACGCTCGTTGTTCGGTGACTGAGCGGTTGCTGCGCGGAGGCTGCGTGTACGCAATTATTGAAGTAGGGTTTCAAAATAATACGTAATTGGTATAAGAATAAAAATACAATTATCTTATACATAACGCGAACGTTGGTACGTGCCTCAAGGGGTATAGCTCCTATACTATTTTTGTATATGTCACAAAATTATCACTTCCACCCATAAACAATACAACCGAAGGAATTAACCCTACAACCTACTGGGCACTACTGTCTTCTTTGATGACGAGAGGTCATCACATTAGCATGGTCTGGTGTTGGGGTGTTGGGTTTTGCTTTGAGTAGGTATTCCATCTCTTCACAGAGGTATATTGCGAACAACTACCTTAGTCAGCTTCTACGACATCCATAGGAAAAAGTTTAATATACTCGTATGTATTAACGTATTAACATATGAATCAGTGGTTCTACCCCACCATTGTATACTTCGTTCGCTGTCAGTTTGACATTTAACGTGGAGTCAATACAAAGGCGCGTTCAGCGCCTCTGGGTGTAGTTGTCCGGTTGTTTTTTAACTCGCTCAGAGGCGTTGAACGGATTGCAGCAACCAAATATTTTATCTCCCTCTTTCACATGAACTTTTATTTCTCTTTCTTTCTATTAGATGACATTTTAGAATATGGCCGCCAATATCATCCAATCACGTAAGAGTATTTCAGTAAGAAACGTCAGAGCGTTTTACAACCATCAAATTCGATGGTTGTTCGGTTGTAACTCGCGCCGACACTCAAAGGTCTTGAACGGGCCGGTTGTTTCACCCGGTTGTCACGCTCGAAGGCATTGAACGGGGTTAGAGCGAAAAGTTGTACTTCGCGCGAAGGCGCTGAACGCGCCTCTGGACTGCCGAGGACTGGACGGAATTCTGACAGACATCATCCATAGACAAATAAGATATCAATAACCTTTTCTGCTAGAATTATTTAAATATTTACTAACAAAAAATATGAAACTGAATTAGATCAAGTAATGACACTGTAAATAGTGTTTGTTTTGTGCACTCAATGCGCACTAGATAGAATGTAAATTTTTAAATGGTAAAACAGAGTAAAACAACATATTTCTCAAATTAAAATATTTATAATTATCATCACATATCATCATTGTCGTCATCATCATCAACTCGGATTATAAAAGAATCACACACACTATCCAGCAGATCATTAGAGGGCACATTTTATCCTCTTCTTTAATAATATGGTTTATGCATTCTTGTCATTTTTCAGCTGTGATATTATATGCCCTCTAATATTAATTGTTTCACTTTGCGCAACTCGTACCGCAGTGCATGACGCGGCATAAATAGTTTTTTAATTTTAGATTTGACATCTTGTTATACTGGCTCTTAGAAGAAGCAAAAATTTTACAAACGAAGAGATTTTTCTAAAAAAGGTTGGCAGCCTATGGATTATTGAACAGGGATCCCAGTAATAGAAAAATAATTTCCTTGACAATTATTGTAACTTCAATAATATGACATTAAACAATGTAATTACCATTTTAAAATTATCAGTAATTTTTTAAGTCTTAGTTTTTTTTATTGAAACAAGATTGAAACCTTGAATTCCTTATAGGTTTATTTTTTATTTTGTTAAAATGCTCTCCCTTTTTAGGAAGAGTTGGCAACACTTCTGAAATGTCAGAATTCCGTCAATTTAAAATCAGACTTTAGATCAGGGGGCGGCAAGTTATTTGTGGGGTCCGGAACAGGGGCGGATCCAGGATGTCATTTAGTCGCGCGGGGGGGGGGGGTTAAAGGGTTAAAATCACAAGTCTATTTTTGGGGGAGGGGTCATTCTGACAAAATTTCTACTCAGAGCTAGGGTTAAAAATTTTAAAATCTCAAGTAAACGAAAATAAAGTGTTTATCACCTGAATTTTTATCTTCAGTGTTTGGATGTTCAATATTTTTTTGTAGTTAGTTTTATGAGAATATTATTTAAATTATGTAGGTATATTTAACAATATTTTGCGGTCCGAGGTTCGACCTTCGGCGGTCCGTATTCGGACCGCGGTCCGCCTGTTGCTGACCGCTGCTTTAGATGAACATTGCTTAAGAATTAATTTCGATAAAAATATTAAATATACTTAGTACCTAATATCTCTATTAATACGTAGCCTGTTAAGAGGTTTTTTAAAATATATCTACTCTACTACAAGAGATATCTCGGTTGTCAATAATATCAAATTGTTATCGTTTATGAGTATAGTCCACGATTTCATTTTATGACTCTTTCCCAGTAAAATCCAAGCACGTGTTATCTCCCAACTACCTATTATGTTGATAAAAAAGATGCATTGTCGATCTTCTGTCGTATGATTGACGTATTGACGTGTGTTACGAAGATTAAAAGCCGTTACGAATACTGAGATATTGGAATCAGGGGCGTAGCTTGCCCTTGATGGGCCCTTCTTTCTAACGGCGGTGAAGCCCTAGTCGAAGGTAAAATTTTACATAATGAAACAAAAGCACTCCGATTGAATAAAATAAAAACATTTATTGAATATTACTTATTAATTATACCTAATAGTTGCTCCTATAAGCTATTTCGAAAAACAATTGAAATCAAAATGAACATTTTTCTCGCATTTTTTCGGTAAATTTATAAATCATCCATATCAGAAGACGATTTCAGTTGATCGAGATTTTCTTAGATATTATGGATAAAATTTTATAGCCGTTCTTGTCCCATAGAGGTAAAGAGATAAAGATTAACATTTTTACGGATACCTCTGGTGACCATGCAGTAAACAAAAGCCTTTATCGCCTCAATCGTCAACGTATTTTAAACTCGCTATTCAAATAACTTTTTTGAAATGTGTATAATAATGTTTTTTTTTTCTAAAAATTGAGCGTACGACCTTAAAGTTTAAGTGCGATTTTGGACAAAATTTTATGATTTTTTGCTTACACGGGTTCGGGGGCCCCTATAGCTAAGGGGGCCCCGTATCTTTAATACGGCTGATACGGCGCGCCGGTAGCTACGCCCCTGATGGGAATAAAATTTTCTTCCACCTCTGTATCACACACAGTATATGGTGAATCCCTCCCCTTTATGCTGTAACGTCACATAGGTCTTCTTGTTTTTAAAAATTCCTGTTTTGCTATGTCACAGCGTTGGCAGATCGCGCTGGTTCTAATCAACAAAGTAATAATTTCTAAATGCCTATATTGATCGAATCAATATCAAATTTTGGAACGTGGCATTCTATAACGATATTTAATATTGATTCAATATTTTAAACATTTTCATTACCAACTATAAATGTTTTATTTTTAAAAGGTACTATTCTACGAAATCTATTGAAACGATGGATAGATATATATTGTAGCAGTTTTAATAGAAAAGTTTTTATTGATCCACAGGTCTGAACTGTAAGTGGTAATAGGTAATGTATGGTTTACCTTTGAATATGTAAGTTCCTTTAGTATGTCCATGCCTCCTACAGGCAAGAAAGTCTTTTTTAACCAAGTTAGAGGTTATTTTAGAAGTTATGTTATAAAAAAATTAAAACCGACTTCGAAAACACATAAAATTCAAAATCAATATAAGAATACACACAACACCACATTTTTTATTGAAGTCGGTGCCAAAATATGATGATTTGGCCAACCACGCTGGCCAAGTGCAGGTTGGTCGACTTCACACACAACCTGTAAAGAAATTATTTCTTCACAGGTGTGTGCAGGTTTCCTCACGATGCTTTCCTTCACCGTAAAAGCGTCGTATATAAACGTACATTAATGAATTCAAGATTTGGAAACACATTGGTACGTGGCGGGGTTCGAACCGCTACCTTCCGATTGGAAGGCGACGGCGACGGCGACGGCCTTACGCACTACGCTATCGACGGACGCTTTTTAAAAATGTGATGTTGTGTGTTTGTTCATAATATATTATTTTTGACTTTTTAATAATCTTGACGTCGCGCGTCGGTTTTTATTTTTTGTTTAAACCATTTTACCGGTTCAATAATGGTTTACTGTGTATTGATTCGTATGTAATCGTATAAGTAGAGGATATATTTCTCATATTTCTATTTTAAGCTTTATTAAGTCAATTTAGAACCGTCTCACTGAAGTAACTTGAAAGAATGTACCTATCTATCTAAGGGTCCATTCGTTCCTATTATTATATTATATTTAAAAACTATCAAGGATCCTTCTATCATCGGTTCAGACGCAAATACCTAAATAGCGTCAGAGAAAACATGATACACGTTGGACGTGCCTATGTTTGAGGGTTTTCTTCGGTTTTTCCTGAGATCTCATCACCAGATCCTGATTTGGTGTTAATGGGACCAATCGGAAAGTTTGGGTATACTTTGCGATTGGTAAAGTATACCCTCCAAAACAAAAAATAATTTTCCAAAACGGTTAAAAAATTACGTATGAGGTAACAAACAAAAAAAATATAAGTAGTGTCGATTTAAGAACTGCCTCCTTTTGTGAATTCGGGTGAAAACCCGAATGGAGAAAAAGTTCTTTATCATGGTCCAATGATGGCCACTTTGTGGTCCAATCAAAGTCTCGGTAGTCCAAACAAGGCGACCACCGAGATTTATGTTTATTCGCTATTGCATGAATTCAACTGTAAGTATTTCAATTCAACTGAAAATAGAACTAGTTTTTTTTTAATTTGACAGTTGTCAGTTGAATTCTCCCTAGGGCTAAAAATTATTAGGTACTTTTAACCCGCTCCTCAGGCAAAGACTTCAAATCTACTTTTCGAGTATGAGTAGGTACCTAATGAAAAAATATTTGTGTAGGTAACTATTTTACCTACTTATCGATAATTTCTTCGAAATAAAATAAGAATTAGGTCTTAATATCGTAAGATTTAAAAAACCAAAATTTCAAGAAAATCTTAGCTTCGTGAATAAAATTTTCTCAGAACAATCTATTCTTCTGAGAAAATTTTATTCTTGTCTCTTTCCCACTTAACTGCTCAGTTAAGTGAAAACGTGACATCTATATCGTACGAGCATCGTATGATTTCAAGCTTCATTACACAGCACGACTCGATTTTTTTTAGCCAAGAAGCAACAGGGTTCATTCTGTGGTAAAACACGAGACTCTTCCCGAGGGGAAAAGTGACCAAAAAGTTTAAACACATTTAAGTACGAGTATATGCTGTACCTATAGGTACTTCCTGTATATGCATGTTTTTGCTTATCTTACGGGTGCCTAGTTTCCAAATCATAAATTTTGAACTTATCAACTGTATAATTAAGAGTACCTACTGTGAAGTGCTATTTCATGGCTGAAGTATGCACTTTCAAAAATGCAGTTTGTTGCACAGTTGAAAGTCTGAAGCAAGAACCTACATTTCTTATTTAAATATTTTTTCTAGCGATGACGGTTTTAGCCCCCTAAACCTTAACGAAATTAGACACTTTTGGTCTTTTGGTCTCATTAGATTCAGTATAGTCTATGTTTGTACGTTTTGATTTTTTGTAATTCAGTATAATTTAGTCAAAAAAAGATAAAAATGCTCGAGGTAGTTTTTATGTCTAAAATATAGATATTTAGATGCTAATAATTTATATTCTGAGCGATATTACTTCAAAATCAAAACGTACAAACCTAGATCTTCATTATATCTACAACATTTCCAAAAGTTATGATAATTGGACAATGTAAAGAGTTTTGCGTTATCGGTTTTTGTATGAAAATTTACGACTTCACAATCCTCTTAATACCTAGCTAAGCGCGCACATGGCCGACCATTGATTTTTTGATTTTTTGACGGTGGAAAATGAAAAATATTGAGTTCTACGTTGCAACGCTCGCGAATTAGAAAAAGGCGATCAAAATATATCGATGTATCCCAGCCGATTCAATTATCGGTGAAAAATGTTTCGTTCGTATAAGAAGGTATATACGTTACTGCACAAAAAAATGGTCACCGATTATCGGTCGTATGCGCTCGCGCTAAACATGTTTGTTGTTCTTATTCTTATTAATGAATTTGCCAACCTACAGATAAAAAAACAGATTTCTATAACTACTTACTTGTATTAAATGTCCAATTTATTTTTAACATAGGTAAATTATTTAGGTAGGTACTTACATCTGAAAAATATTTGCCTTGTTATCATAGACGCATACAGGAGGGGCCGGGTGGGCCGTGCCCACCTCAGAATGGTCTAGTGCCCACCCCAGGATGTTGGGCTGCCGATTCAAAATTCAATGATGGACGCCAAAATGCAGACACTCAAAATCATGGGCCAGGCTCCCCCTGGAAAAAGCTCTAAATACGCCAATGCTTGTTATCAAAATAAATAAAGGTCTGCAGGCCTATTCTCTAACTACGGTTGGTAACTTTTTGAAAAACACTTTATTAACCATTACTGGTTTTGTGATCTTCAGTGTTACGGCAGCGTTCATGATAGCAGTAATGGATTTTACGTTCCTGTCAAAAATGACAGTTCTAGTTAGCAACCGAAGTTACAGAATAGACCTGCTGGTCGATTTAAGCGGCACCATTTTTTTCAAGCTTAAAGCAAATGTTAACTTTGTTTTGCGTTTCTTTTAAGAAATGTTAACATTTTTAACCGCGCTATTTTTCATAAACGAAACCTAACCTAAAAATCAAGATATTATTCAAATGGAACGCATTACGTTAGCATACTATTCTAGCTCTGCAAGTGTCAAAAGCCAATGAAACGCGATGATGCTAAAAATGTTGAAAATGCTGCAAATCTGCGCTTAAATGGAATGCGAATTTTTACGCTACTTATCACTAATCATAAATTAGTGATAAGTATTAAGGTGGTATTAAAGTAGGTATCTACGATAGTTTTAGCACAGAATAGATACCTAATAGTAGGTGACAGGCACAACGTACAGAAGTTGCAATCCTTTGATCTTGAAAAAAGCTAACATTTTAAATAGGTAACTAAACTTTGAGCATCCACGCTGAATCACACCTTAACGCCACTCGTTAGTGTATGTTTTTAGTAATTGAAGTGTCACGCCGGTACGAGCTCAAACGATAGGGCTGTCTCTGATTGGTAAATAATTGAACGCGCGCAAGAAAGCGTGCGAAACGTTGCTAAGGCTATACATTTGTATGCCAATCCCAAGACGCGGTACATACATTACTTATCGTGTGCATAACTCCATTGGCGTATCTAGTGATTTTTTTCGGGGGGGCCCGGGCCCATGATTTATGCGAAGCTATTAGTATTTTGCCGTCCATCATATAATTTTGAATCGGTAGCTTATAATATCCTGGGCCGGGCACTAGACCATACTGGGGTGGGCACGGCCCACCCGGCCCCCCCTCTATATACGTCTATGCCTAACTCCTAAGCGCGTTGTGACGGAAGCCAGGTGGGCGATTTTAAGACCCATCGGCAATCGACCATCATCGCATAGTTTTGATAAATCTGTTTGATTGAAACTGATTTTGATATGTTTAACTTTTTGTAACGTCAATACCCGAGAGGTCTTGGTATATTTTTGTTTATTTATTTATTTAGGTACATTAACATCATATGCATATATATTCACACAAATATACATTTTAGGGCATTTTAACTCATACACATGACAATTATAAATGTACACGGCATTCACCATTAGGTTGTTATCTTAGCTAATTAAGAGTACATGAAGATTTACAAAAAGAAACAGTATCAAATCATCAATTAAACCTGAAGGATTCTGCTCAAGCAACCTATTATAAATTCAATTTTTTATTTTATCTTTATATGTTTTTAATTTGTCAAAAAATATGTCAACATCACAATTAGATTGCAGCTCGTTATAATTTCTCCACATGCGTATAATTGGGGAACTCAAGCCTATGTTGGTTCTACTGTATGGCGTGTATAGGATCTTAGTTATAGGATATCTCGGATATCGATACGGCACTGCTAAGGAGACCTGGCTAAGAATGTCACCACTGTCAATGATTCCGTTTAAGACTTTGTATAAAAATACCAAATCGTGCTTCACTCGACGGACCCTCGGCGATTCAAGATGAAAATAAGACAGCCGAACTTCATAAGGACACCGGTAAGATAATCCTGAAACCGAGAAAGCGAGATGCCTTGTAAATGAGCGCTGAATCGACTCTAGTCTCTGTGATGCTACACTATAGAAGGGATTCCAGACGACACTGGCATACTCTAGATTACTGCGGACCAAGGCATTATAAAGAAGGATTTTTGTTTGAGCCTTCTGGAACCCTTTCGTGTTGCGCTTCAAAAACCCTAGCATTCGCGAAGCCTTCCTACCAACCGTATTGATATGCGTTTTGAAATTTAAGGCACAGTCTAAATACACCCCCAAATCGCAGATCTCATTAACCTCCTGCAGCGGATGACCATTCAAGCTATAGAGATGATCTAGTGGTGTTTTTTTCCTTGTAAACTTGATATGGAAGCACTTATTAATATTCAGTATTATGTTATTCTGAAGACACCACTCCCAAATACTATTTAGATCCGCTTATAATGATTCGCAATTACTTGGGGTAGCATTTATATATAGCTTCAAGTCATCTGCAAATAGCAAAAACTTTGAGTGCTGTATTACTTGGCAGATGTCATTGATGAATATCGAAAACAATGTAGGCGAAAGGTTCGACCCTTGTGGGACACCTGAGGTGGCATAATAAGTATGAGATTTATAGCCACAAGTAGCGACTATTTGCGATCTATTTGCAAGGTATGACTCAAACCACCGCAGAAGAGAACCACCGATACCAAAGGACTGTAGTTTATGTAGAAGTATATTATGATCAACCTTGTCAAAAGCACTTTTGAAATCGGTATAAATTGCATTAATTTCATTTCCCTTATCTAACCCTGAGCATGTATCCGAGACAAAGGTTACCAAGTTCGAAACGACCGATCTTCCGCTACGGAATCCGTGCTGATTCTTAAAAATGCTATTCTGAACATGATGGGCAATAAATGGCGTTATTAGAGTCTCAAAAAGTTTGGCAAAACATGACAAAATGGAAATAGGTCGGTAGTTCTCCACTGCACTGGTGTCTCCTTTTTTGAAAATGGGTACCACCAATGCTTCCTTCCACTTATCAGGGAAAACACCATCAACCAGAGATTTCTTAAAATTAAAAAAAGGGGTAAAGCGAGAGCGGAACCACATCGCTTTACAAAAATTGGATGAATGCCATCAGGGCCGCTGGCCTTGGAAATATTTATTCGCTTTATTTCCTTTAAGACTGCTTTTTCTGTCAGAGGTATACAGCTCATAGGCTCTGAGGTCAGTGTGATACCCCAGCATCGACCCGCGGTGACATTATTAACGCTCGAATAGATAGAGGCAAAGTGACTAGCAAAAAGATCGACTAAATCCTTTCGAGTGCTGGCAACTGAATCGCCTAAGTGCATGGAAGCAGGCAGGGACACATTATTTGATTTTTTCTCCTTAACATATGTCCAGAACGCTTTGGGGTTGACACCGATCTCATCCTCAATATTTTTTTTATAGTTTGATAGATAGTCCATATACAGTTTATGACACCTTCCACGAATAAGCCTATATTCTAACTCATCTCGAGGATTTTTAATTTTTTTAAAGCGCTTCCTAATAACGGTGCTTTTCAGCCAGCAGCCCTATTAAAGCACTCGTAAACCAAGATGGATGTTTTGCATTTCTCGGCCTACGGACAGGCGTATATTTAGTTATAGATTTAAGTATTAATGTGTTAAGGTGTCAACCATGTCGTTCACATGTTTATTCATAAAAGTGTCGTGCCAATTTACAGCTGTTAATTTCGTGATAATACTTTTATAGTCTGATTTAAAGAAATTAAGGTCTGAGCGTGAGTTACTTTTTGGAATTTTATTTTTGTTGAAATTCAATGTAACGTGCAGATAGGGGTGGTGTGGGTCCAACTTTGATAAGGGATCCAGTGATTCACAGAGTTTTGCTGTGGCTAGGCTGCAGAACACCTGATCAAGAATTTTATCATTGGTGTTACGTATATATAATTCATTTGGTATAGATTGTTAGCGGCCATGAAGTCCACAAGCTTTGAGTCCAATAAATTGCTGCACTTAGAAGGTGCAGTGTGGATTTCATTTTTGATAGATAGTCATAATATAGATCCCTGATTAAAGTCACCTAATATTAGAACTTCATTTACCTGACCCAACACGAAATCTGCATTATCAATGAAATCGGAGAGTGCTCTTGAATTGGCTGGCGGAGCCAAGTAGATGGCACATAGAGCAATTTTCTTAAGTTGGTTATTGACATTAATTATAAGAGTAAGCCATATAGCTTCAAGATTACATTCCCACTGATGCATTCTGGTTGAGACGATGTCGCGTGAAACTGCTACCATAACGCCACCTCCATCCCTCTTCGGACCCACATCATGCCGTCGATCCTGGCGATACACGACATAGCGGGAATCTATGAATTCTCTATCATATATTTTGTCATTTAGCCAGGTCTCCGTAAATACTATAATACCGTAGTCATTTTGCAAAATGTTATTGTAAACCTCGTTAGTTTTTGTTCATAGACCTCTTACGTTTTGATAGTATATGCTTACGGAATCGAATGTTAGTACTGCAGTTACTACACTCGCAATATACTTTCTAAAACAGCAATAAAATAATTTTGTTTAATAAATCAAGCAATATTTATAAGCCAATGAACTCAATTCCGCTTTTTTTCACTAAGTTAACCGTCAGAACCCGCCTTAACGATCGCCGATCAATCGATGAGTTCAATTCAATACAAAATCAGCACTCATTCGTGTATCGTGTGGTGTAAACAAGATTCAAAGGTTCATTCGTTGTATAAGTACGAGCTCTTGTCCGTATTGCAATAATAGTTAAACTTTATACACTAATGAATAGCATTAGAAATTAACTCTTAACCTTCTAGTTTTTATTAAACTTAGATGCAATTTATCGTGTTTCAAAGACACAGAATAAAAACAACTAATGGAATTAGAGTAGCATGTGGGCCTATCAGCAGAGTCACACATTGTTAAATGCGTAACTGAACACGTTGTAGTTTCTTCAGCGAATCAAAGTAAATTCAATATACCTGTTGTTGCTTATCTTACGGGTAAATTGTTACCAAATTGTAAATTTTGAACTTATCAACTGTATAATAACATGTTTGTGGTTCCTATTAATTGTTTGCCAATGCAGATAAAAAGATTTCAATAAATAGGTACTTGTAATAAGTAAATGTCCAATTTATTTTTATGTTAACAAAAGTAAATCACGTCTGAAAAATATTTTCCTTGTTATCAAAATAAATGAAGGTCGCTCTATCTATATATTTTTTTAAAAAAAAAACGTCGCCCCACACTAGGATTTTCTCCTGTGTCGTGGGTGCAGTTACAAACATAGAATGATATGCACATACGCCCAGACCGGAACAAATTTCTGTAGGCCATACAATACTTTTGTCCCGTACGGGAATCGAACCCGCGACCCGTTGCGCAGTAGGTGATCACTCGGCCTCTGCGCTATAATATTAGCATTCTTTGCTTTTTTTACGTGGCTTCAATCACAGATTGGTGTACCTAACCTAGTTATATGTATGCTTACATTGATATTATAAATAAAAAAAATAACGCACGTGCAGTAGTAACTGTGAGTAAAAATCATATTTGATTAACCAAAAGAATTTTTTTGTTAAAATAATTGTAAAAAAATTGCTTTGATTATTATCGTGATAAGAAACATTTTTATTGATGCTATCGCTTAATCAATCAATTGCTTATCATCACGTTATCGAAACAGTTATAGCTTTTTACAATAAACCTTGCTTCGGACTGCGATAACAGACTGACGTTTGTCCGCTGTCTGTCAGTCATAGACGTCAGTTACCTACCTGTTTGTGCGAACGTCAAAAAAGTATGAAAACAAGACTGTTCAAAATATTTTTTTGTATATATTTATTTCAATTTAGTGTTAATTTGTAAATATTGTTGTGATTATTTTTTTATATGTATAAAATGTATCCAGCAATAAGTGGCTTGTATTCTGAAGGTCCATACAGGTTAGTTTAGCAATTAAAAATAATTAGTATCTCTTTGTATTTTATTTTAGAATGTTAGGGAATAAAACAGTTATTCATTAACTGTATGACGTTATGAACATAAGTAGCGGTTTGTCAGGCTATTTGTCTGCAGCTAAAAACCAAATAATACTAAAATATACCAAATGATTTCACTTAATTTCTCTAGTGTTTATGCAATTTCTAATAAATTCTTTAAACGAATCGTACCTGCTAACATAGGTGCGTACATAAGTGAAACTCAAACTATTACAAACCATTCTTGTTTATAATAGGCCCTGAAAGTATGATCTGCAGTGTATGTGTATTAGGTATAATAATATTTTCTTATTGGAATCTGGGTATAATTAAACTTACAAAAGTGTGCAGATTTTAAGTTTGTTTTATATGTGGTTGTGTAAGCAAAAATGTGTTTATAAATTTCTTTCGGGCTGAACAAGGCCCAAATTGGGTTTAATTTTTTAAATTTGGCTACATGAAACTTAATAATTTTAATTTCATTTGCATTATTATAATTTATTTATAAAAGATACCCTAAATCTCCTTATTGTCATAACAATTGTGTAAGTTATGTTTGTTTACAAGTCATTAGACATTTCATTCTTATAATTCTGCACTGAACCATGTTGTTGTTTCACCTTTGAAGAACTGTTACTGTAGCAGCAGAAACTTTTTATAAAAGTTTTGTACTTACATTTTAAAAAATTGTCAATGTTTCCCTTAAATTTTTCGGTCCTTATGATTGTCTCATCTTGTAAGTAAACAATGCTAATGCAACAGCCCTCTTAATTCTGTTTAAATTATAACTATTGCTTCTAGTTTTACCTCGAACCAGTGCTTAAACGCCTGTTACAGCCTGTGAAATCAAATTAGAAAATCACATCATAAATGCCAATTGTTTTGTATTGTAAATATTATGTTTCTTATTTTGTTTTATTTTACATAGATACCCAACATAACTTAAATTACAATTAAATGTTTACACAACAGTCAAGACACTTTTCATAACAATTAGAGTATTCCTTTATGGCTGACTTCATTGCTATAAGCAACCAAAATGATTATTTAAAAAAAGATGAATGACAATCTCTGGAAATTATTATTTCTTACACATAGTATTAATTTGGGTTATTGTATTACTATGTGAGCAACTGACTGCGAATGACGAAAAATCAACCGAACAGTAACTTATGAACATTCATTCGAGTTACTTCAAATACTAAATGAGAAGCTTCATAACACTTTTTGTAAGCTCGTTCTGGATTTTATTATTAATTAATTTTCGTCGTCAGTTTAGTAAATTTTTCGCTTACTCAAATTCATACCGCTCAAGTTATTAAAATAGTACCTCTCTCATCATCAGTCGCTACCTGTTTTTTAGGGTTCCGTAGTAAACAAGGAACCCTTATAGTTTCTGTCTGTCTGTCTGTCTGTCTGCGGTTTTACTCAGAGACTATTAGTACTAGAAAGCTGTAATTTTGTATGGGTATGTATATTATTCATGCCAAAAAAGTGGTAGAAAAAATATTGAAAAAAAAAATTTTTTACGGTAATTCCCATACATGTAAAGTGGGAGTAAATTTTTTTTTCTCAACTAACCCATCGTGTCGGTTATTGTTGAATAGGTCATTTAAAAAAATAATGTAAAGTTCAGAACACTATTTTCCGATTTAGGGATCCGTTTCTGAAATATTTGGTTTTAAAGTGCACATTTTTGTTAGAGGTAAGTGTCTCCCCCCCTCTATCTGCTAAACGGTTATATATGGACACGTGAAAAAAATTACAACACTAGTATATATAACGAAGTTTAAAGGAAAACTATCAGAGTTGAGTACCAAGTACAAACTAAAAAGTTATAGAAGACCAAGTTATAAAATGTACTCAGAAAACTAAATTTCATTGAAAATTAGTACTGAATAAAAATTTACGAACCACGTGAAGTTAAGGAAATATAAAATCATTGCAGCTTTAATAATAATGCCTAATTTAATAGCAACATGTTGTGAGGTGTGAGTTTGAACTCAAAGTTGGCATTTGCAACTACAGTACCCTACCCGGTTTTTTATTCAAGCGTTTTATTATTCCCCAATTACAAATATGAAAAAATTATATATAAAATATCAAGCGCACTTAATATTCTTTTCTTCACAGGCCTTCTATGTCTCAAGGGACAGTGATCCACAGCCAACGATTCCAGGAAAAGGATTTTACTATTGCCACCCCAGAAGAATTTGTCAGAAGGTTTCAAGGAACAAAACCAATTAATAAGGTAATTGTGTGAGTTTATTAACTCTGGTTTATTACCAAACCACCACTAGAGAGGTCGAGACTCTTTTTTGCAAAATGAGCTATTTGCACACTTGACCCTACTAGGCTTGCAGGTGGTCATGTGTGGAACACCATTAAATAAAGCTTAATGTCTATCTTACTACACTGGGGTTTATCATGTATTGAAGTTAAAATAAATATATTTATCATGAGAAGGAAAAGTCCTTCAAACCAAATTTTGATGAGGGCATTCCATTTTTACAGTAACTTTCTCAAATTCAAAAATTATCAATCAACAAAAAACGTTATAATCACTTTTTAATAAAACACATTTGTAATAATTTGACTCTACCAGCTGTTAGATATGCCTTCTCGAGAAGAACAGTTAAGAAATTATTCATATAATACCCTTGATCTAGAATAGTACTTAATCTCTTTAAACTCCCGTTTTATGTTAATATTTATTGTAAGTATTTATTGGAATTTATAGAATATGTATCACTATGTTCTTTATGTTTATTTATATGCATTATTTGTATACTACAAGTATGTACATTATGTAATGTGTTATGCACTTCCCGCTTCATAATATACTTTTAGATATATTCCTTCACCCTAAGGTTCCCTGGCAGAAATTGCTATTTTAGCAATAAAGTCGCCTTTTGTGATTTTATCTTATAAAATAAATAAATAAAATAAAATCTGTTACTAGCTGACCGTATGCAACTTTTTTGCATTATAACTAAATTTTCCCGTCGGAAATGTTTTCCCGTCAGATTTTTCCCGTAGGAAAATTACCCTATCTCCTTCCCCTGATCTCGAACTATCCCTATACCAACTTTCATCAAAATCTGTTCAGTAGTTTCGAAGCCTATTCAATACAAACAATCAAATCTTTCCTCTTTATAATATTAGTGTAGAAGTATGGACTAGCTTTTCTTTACGCAGCTTCGCCCGCGTTGTTTTTGTTTTCCCTTGAGGATTTTATATTTTCCCGTAGGAATAATAATTTTGTAGCCCGTGTTAATCAGAGATAATGTAGCATTCTAATGGTGAAAGAATTTTTGAAATCGGTTCAGTAGTTTTTGAGTTTATTCATTACAAACATAAATACAATTCTTTCCTCTTTATAATAATGGTGTAGATGTGAATTTTTTTTAATGGGTCATAATTTTAAGAAATATATGTTTTATTGAAAAAACTGTACAAAAATATGCATTTAACAGACAACAAATAAAATTTTGGACCTGATATTCACAATCTTGTGAGCTATTTCTTATTTTATCGTCTAAAGAAAGTATCTGGCATAATTCGTGTGTTTAATTAAATGAAATAGAACCACAACTTTTTTAGGATTCGGTATTTTTGTATATAGAGTTCATAGAAAGTAATAAATATTTTAATAAATCAATAAAAATAATTTTTGTAGAAAAAAACTATGTTTTTTGTCGGTAATTTATCATCTAGCTAACTGGATAAAATGCAAACCTTCCGGGGTTGCACTTTATCCAGGGTCACAGTGTATACACAAAAAATATTATAACAATTGATCAAGCCGTTTCAGAGAAGTTTGTTAACAAACATGAGATTTTTATATTTAGATGAATGTCAAAATCTTACATTTTTGTCAAGCCCAAGCAGTTTTGCCCTTTACCTGTCATATCGTTTTAGGTTATGCTAATTTTGCTGATCAATGCCTTAGGTTGATGAGGATAGTGGTGTGATGACTGGTACCTATTTTCTTTATTTTCAATAAAACCGTTTAACTTAAAAAAAAATATTTATTCTTACATTCTTGTTCTCTCATCAAAGTGCTAACAACAGCATCCAGAAATCCCAATCGTTAAACGAAAAGTGTAAAATGACAAATCTATATAATATATATAAAGCTATAAAGGCTAAATCAGGTGTTATTATCACGATTAAACATTCAATAAGATTGATTGACTAGTTGATTTGGAAGTAGATAAGTGTGACGTGACGATTTTTCGCAACAAGTCAATATCGTGAATGGATTTTTCGTAAACAACCTATTATGATAAATCCTCACTCTTGTGATAACTTTTATCAGACTGTCGACGACGGCTTGAATTTGAAAGAAACATTTTGTAGATTATGTATATTGCAATATTTTGATGATAATAATAGGAGAGGTGGGGTATTATAGCTCCTCTTTAACCAACGTCACGTTGTGTTCCTTCGCATTAAGTGAGGATGCTCGAACACATACTCTGCAGGCCTATTCGCTAACTACGGCTGGTAACTAGAACTGTCATTTTTGAAAGACACTTTGTATCCATTACTGGTTTAGTGATCTTATGTGTTACTGCAGCGTCCATGATAGCAGTAATGGATGTTAAGTTCCTTTCAAAAATGACAGTCCTAGTTAGCAACCGAAGTTACAGAATAGGCCTGCAGGTCGCTTCAACGTATCTGCCCTCTAAACAAAAGCCACACGCTAATTTTCCGCAGTCGCTCCGCAGAAAAAATGTTTGGAAATGACATTAGCCTGGGAGTCCTGTGACAACCTCACGCTATTTTTTCCGCAGCTAATGTCATCTCCATACATTTTTTCTGCGGAAAAATAGGCGTGTGGCTGTTGTCTAAGGGGTGAGGCCGGTCGTATATCTTTGACAACATTTGACATTTAAAACAGAATTTGACATTTCTTGGACAAGCTTCAATGGGTAAACAATTGTATATTAAATATATTATGTTACAATTCCTATACCAGCCCCTTGATTGTGTAACTCAAAAACTATCACGTTCATTGTCAATTTTGACTTTCAAAGTGCATCCATCACTGCTTTTTTAAAGACAGTCGGTCTAGAATTTTGTATGCCATACAGAACGTTGCGCAACTGTCGGGCGGCCGCTACTGTATAGCACTACCTAGCAGTGACTGCCATAATCGGAAAGACCCTTGTTAAATTATCGGAAGTACTGCTGTTACGACGATAAATTTTGATGTAATGACAGTAACTAGCCAAGCAGATTCAGGAGTTTCATCACTAATAAAACGCACAAATTTGTTTTTACCCCCACTGGAATTCACAAGAACTCCAAACTTTATTACATGATTTATTTCACAAATAAACCAAATCCCAAACAATACTGAAATGCTGCATACGACCAATCAGAAAGCCCAAGTATCACATCAGAGATTGTGAGTTTTGATTGGTCGAACGTAATGTATCGTTTTAGATAAGGTTTGGATTTTAAATGGAATAAATCTTTAAAGTAATGTTAACTCTTTTCCAGGTCCTGATAGCCAACAACGGTATCGGTGCCGTAAAATGCATGCGCTCCATACGACGATGGTCCTACGAAATGTTCAAGAACGAGCGCGCGGTCCGATTTGTGGTTATGGTGAGATATTTTTTATTTACTAGTTGAATATAAATTGAAATAAATGTATATGAGATTGGTGCGCGTGATTATTTTTTATCATAAAACTTGGTCAATGTTTGTCGATCAGGTGACGCCGGAGGACCTAAAGGCGAATGCGGAATATATCAAGATGGCAGACCACTACGTTCCTGTGCCAGGGGGCTCGAATAACAACAACTACGCAAACGTAGAACTCATAGTCGACATTGCAGTTCGGACACAAGTACAGGTACAGGGCCAGCGAGTTTAATTATAACAATGTGGTGTAGTATTTAATTTTTTTTTAATAGTATTACTGTCCGCATATATGTACTATTATGTACTCGATCCTGTAGTATTGAACTATTATTTTAGAAAGAGCGGTAGCTCCAAACATAAGTTTTTCTTAAACTGAAAAGGAGCTATCCAAATTCAATGTTGTCAAATGATTGAGGAATTGAAATAAACATATTTTTATTTATTTTATATTCTATATGAAGTTCGCGAGATTATCTGCTTGCAGCTGGCTAAGCAGGGGTCGTTTTTAACAGTTTTAAAACTTTCAAGTGACAACCATAATCAGCTCTTAACACAAAAGAAATTTAAACACAAAATGACACGTGACAGACGTAAGCGTAGAATTCCTCGTACGCTTACGTAGGGCTGTCGGCACTTAATACCAAAAAATAATTTAGTTTGTATGACGTGAGCGTAGTATTCCTCGTATAAGCATACGAGGAATACTACGCTCACGTAGGGCTGTCGACACTTATTACCAAAAAATATTTTATTTATTTTGCAATATGTGTTTATTGACTTAGAATCGATGGCGCATTTACATTAATAACAATCCCGTATTCGGAGATTCTCAATGCGGTATAACGACAGAGCTAACTACCAATGAAATTGAGCTTACCGTGATACGTTTCTATCATATTTCTTCATTAGACTATGTTATATGAGATGTGTTTCAAAATATGGTTATTTCACACCAACAGGCCGTATGGGCGGGATGGGGTCATGCGTCCGAAAACCCCAAGTTGCCTGAACTGCTGCACAGAGCGGGCGTGGTCTTCATAGGTCCACCTGAGAAGGCAATGTGGGCTCTGGGCGATAAGATAGCCTCGTCTATCGTGGCTCAGACCGCCGAGATACCGACGCTGCCGTGGAGTGGTAGTGGTGAGTTGGATTGTTTAATAACAATTTTTGTTCTTATGATTCAATAATTGATGTTAAAAAGATTTTTAGCTGTGATATAAATTTGACATATCCAATTTATTTGATTCCTTTCAGAGTTGAAAGCGGAATACAACACGAAGAAGATAAAGATTTCATCAGAGCTGTTCGCTAGGGGTTGCGTCTCTACCCCCGAACAGGGTTTGCAGGCGGCACAAAAAATAGGTGAGCAACATTTCATGTAGAAACTACCCATGCTCTTAATAGTCGAAAAAATATTAAAAACTGCTAACTTATTTTATATTTTCATTTATTTTATATTCTTCTTGTTGAAGTTACCATTTTTATTGATATTCCATCATAAGAAACCCACTTTATATCTTATGTTTAAGATATTATTGAAAATGTCTTTTTTAGGGTTCCCCGTAATGATCAAAGCTTCGGAAGGCGGCGGCGGCAAAGGCATTAGGAAAGTAGAGAACCCAGATGACTTCAACAACATGTTTCGACAGGTTAGTTTAACAATTGATAACAGAGCCCTGCATATAAACTCTGTGACACAAGTATTTCCATTGTAAATGCTGTACCAAACCAATACTCCCATAAGGGAAGGTATTCCAAAAATTTATGGTCATAAATTTTACTCTATGTAATTATTTGTAGAAAAATTATTTCATTCAAACATTTTTCAAAAAGTCTATGAAATCAATCGTAAGCGTACGTTTACCCGAACTGCCCGCTTGTTTACTGTCTGATAAACATTATATCTCAAATTTGAAGATCAGAAAAATTTAACAATAATGTGTTAAATGGGACAGGATGTAATGCCAACTATTGATAGGTAATGTATTAGTTTTGCTAAGAAACCTAAGCATATTTACTTATTCATTTCTATTAAATCGCCATAAAGTACCTTCATATTTAGATTATGGAGAAGACTCTAGAAATGTAGATATTATTTTAACATGCTGTGGGTTTATATTATTATACTTACCATTTCACTTGATTTTAAAAAGTTATTTTTTCAGATATTTGTTCCTTATATTAAATACAGGATGTTTTTTTTTTCACATTAGACGAGATCCATTTACCGCTATCGCTAGTGACTTTATGAATCTTTAAATGCAAAAAAAATTATAAATTTTCAAAAATCTATTATACCGGGTTATTTTTCCAGCAGGAGCCAAATTTTGTGTGCTTGTTTAGACAAGCAAAATGAACAACTTTTGTTATGGGACCAAACTCGAAATCGAGAAAAAAAACAGCTGCTCCATACATTTAGGTTCAGTGGATGTTGAACATTTGTATGGAACAGCAGATTTTTTTTTCGCGATTTCGAGATTGGTCCCATAGTAAAAGATCTTCATTTTGCTTGTCTGAACAAGCACACAAAATTTGGCTCCTGCTGGAAAAATAACCCGGTATAAAAGGAGAAGTACCCGTCTATATACCTATAGACGCACGCACAGCCGTAAACTACTAAAATAGTAGAAACGTGAAATTTTGACAGTTGTTTTAATTCAAAATGCGGACGCACACTATGAAGGGATTTAAAAAAGAATTAACCCGGAAGGGATGAAATAGGGGTTACAAGTTTGTATGGAAGGAAATTCTTTTGATTTAGCAACGATTTTGATAAAACATGAGATTCATGCTTTTAAAAACATTTCATTGAACACGTGTTTCACGGTTTATTGGAATTGACCCCCTTAGGGTGCGAAATAGGGGTTGAAAGTTTCTATGGAAAATATTTAAAATCTGCTCTATTTTCTATAAAATGTATTATTTTAGCTCCTAAATATAAATAACAGTCTTCTATATAATAGGCTACAAAATTATTTTACGGGAAAATAAAAAATTACCACGGGAAAACAATAATAACGCGGGTGAAGCCGCGTGCGGAAAACTGGAGGACTAGTATAAAATATTTCTATTGAGGAAGTCGCACTGCAACAAAACATCATAACCACGATAAGAGTATTATTTAAAAATTAAAAGACAGCTTATTATTTTTAAAAATATTATTATGAAGTAAACCCAAGATTACGAGTGTGAAATTATTCACTGATGCTAACAAAAAATGGATGATCAATGGTGTAGTAAAAAAGGAAGAAGTCCACTTTAAAAGCATACTCGCAAATCCACTGTGAGTTGCGACCATGAAGCAAACATGCTTCGTGATTGCGACTATAAATAGTACAGTCGCCTTGTAACAGATGGCGCTGTGTTACTTTGGGTGCAATCCTACAACGCGGTTAAGAAATAGTCAACCCGCCTGTATATAAAGATCGGTCAGAACTCCGAAAAGCATACTTACCTGGCATAGGAGATACCGTGATCAGGAAGGCGGTTCTCCCAGGGCGAGGCTCCACCATTGCACTGCGGTGGGGTTGACCCCTGCGATTATCCCTAATGTGGATAACTCGGATGCGTAATTTTTGGTAGTGGGGACTGCGTTCGCGCCGTCCCCCCTTTTAATAATATTGATAGCGTTAACTTCCAATCCATTTCCTCACAATTGGTGACTAGTATTTTATTGTGTTTATTTACTTTTTCGCATCATATTTAATATAGATTGATTTTATATCTTCTCTTTTAATAAATTTAAATACACGAAACAAAGAGTCGAGGCTTTATCTCTTATCTTCTAGACCAAAATTGCTGAATAGTAATCCTTATTTCATGGCAATAAACAATGTCAAATATCTTTCATCCCCCCTCACCCTTAAGCTATTTAGGTGACTGCCGCTCAGTACCAGTACTGGTGATTTATATTTGTGAGTATGCATTTTCTTAAAAAAGGGCTATATGAAATAATATTCTAACCGCGTGCTGCCAAAAGTTAGTTTAAAGAGCTTATATGAGCATAAAATTCAAAAATCTGTCTACGTTATATATTTGAATTACAATATGTATAGTAAATAAAGACACCATTTAAATCTAATGAGACGTTTAACAAATGTACAGAATAAAAGAGGTGGTAGTTACTGGAGGGAGACTCTGTACTAGGGTCGTCTGCTTAGGTACCTCCATCTTACCTATTTCTGCCGCAAAGCAGCAGTGCTTGCATTGCTGTGTTCCGGTTTGAAGGGTAAGATATGGCAGTGAAATTACTGAGTACTGTGATTTTATATCTGGTGTCACAAGTTGGCAACGTACACTGTGGTTCTTGTGGGGGTTGCAGTTTTGCTGCGAATTTCACAGGAGCTACATGTATTATAGGCGACTGTTACCACTTACCATCAGGTGGGCAGTTTGCTTGTTTGCCAACTTTCTGCAATAAAAAAAAAGTTAGGGGAAAGTACCCTTGATATTGCTGAATGGAAATATTTTATTTGTGGGTCTATTTAAAAAAAACAACAAAATAATAATATAAGGAAAACTGAATTCATTGATTTTTTAGAATAAATAATTAGGATCTTTGATAGGTTAATTTCAAATTTAATTTCTTTATTGTCAGCCAAGCCTATAAATTGATTTTAAAGTTAGGTTCGTCCTTAGGTACTTGGTCACCTGTTACCAGCACCAACATAACATCTTAACGTTGAGAATACAAAATAAATATACGACGAAATAAGCATAGCATAGCAAAATATTTATACAAAACTGTAATTATGAATAATACTCGTTTTCAACATGCTCGTAAAATGGATCTAATTTCACAGGTTTTAGATACTTACATAAAACAGCTCAAAAAACACGCGTGTGTTATAGCCGAGGCACGCATCAGAGTCCGGCAATGCTGCACTTGCCAGCCGCGACAGTAATGTACTATTTTTTTAAAAGCTAGAGGTAATATAAAAGACATCAAGGAACTACATTATTTTTTCGTACTATTATTTAGTTTTATCTACAAATTAACAATGATTTGTGTTATTTACTCCAAAAATTCAGTTTATTAAGTATTTCTCCTCACAAGTGTGTTGAAATACGTCGTACGATATACGTGCGTATATTGATTATACACACTCGGCACTATTACGCCCTCGCCTTCGGCTCGGGCTGAAATTCCGCCTCGTGAGTTATAACCACCATAGCGCACTTATATTGTAATGTACTATTATTGCACCATTTTTATTGCTATGGAATAAATAAGGATTACTGTTCAACATTTTTGGTCTAGAATATAAGCGATAAAGCTCTTTATTTCGTGTATCTAAATTTATTAAAAGAGACGATATAAAATCAATTTATATTAAATACTAGTGGGTCCGGCAGACGTTGTCCTCCCCGATTACAGCGCCACCTACCGGGTCCAATTGTACATACATAACATATAAACCTTCTCTGGACTTACTCAAACACACCCAAAAATTTTCGTAAGAATCGTTCAAGCCATTTAAGAGTTATTGCGAGACTAACACACAGCGTTTCATTTTTATAAATAAGACTAGCTGTACCCGGCATGCGTTGCTATGCCACGTAAATGCCTTTTTTTTTGCTAGGAACCCTCACGGGTGTCCCCATAACACCCTACCAAAGTCTCATTACAATCTGATGAATGGTTTCGGAACGCATAGAGGACAAACAAACATAGTAATACATTGATTTTTATTTATATAGAAGATATGCGAAAGAGTAAATACAATAAAATACTCGTTGCAAATAGGGAGCGTCGGTGGCGCTGTGGACTCGGCACTTTCCTTCCAATCGGGGGGTCGGGGTTCGAGACCCGCCATGTACCAATGTGTTTTTCATTTCGAATTTCATATGTACATTGGTCTGACACTCCTACGGTGAAGGAAAACATCGTGAGGTAACCTGCATACATCTGCGAAGAAATTCAATGATGTATGTGAAGTCGACCAATCCGCACTAGGCCAGCGTGGTGGACTAAGGCCTAATCACCCTAACATAGGGTATAGACTTAGGCATAAATATGTGATTAGGTATTTTTCGTTACCAGTACGTAGTACGTACCTAATCCACGCCACCTAGGATTAGGTATTCATATGCCATGTTTGTTATTCGTGAAGTATCAATCTATCAAATAATACTGTCAACAAAACTACATTTAAGTATCATATTTATTTAAAATTCCTCAAACGTCATCTAGGATAAAACACCATAAGTATTTTTTGCATAGAAATACAGCGAATCTCTTGCTAAATTAAGTTTAACAAAATCATCAAATCTTTAAAAAAATTCAAATAATAAAAACCAACTTCAAAAACACTTAAAAGTCAAAAATTATTTAAGAATAAACACGATCACCTTTTTATTATGAAGTCGCCGCCAAATTTTAAGACTGAAGTCGATTTTATTTTTTTGTAACAAAATAATATTTTAGTTTCCTATAAATTTAATACCAGCTCACCGAAGTGACTTAAAAGAATGCAACTTAGCATCAAAACGTGCCTATTGTGTTTAAAAAACTAACCTCTAACTCCTAAAAATCAAGGATCCTTCCATCATCAGTTCGTTTCATGACTACCAGAGGCAAATACCTGAATAGCTTCGAAAAAAACATGAAGCACGTTAGACGTCCCTATGAAATTTAAGGGTTTCCCTCGATTTTCTTGGGATCCCATCAGGATTCTGACTTTGGTGACAATGGAACCACCCCAGGACTATACTCTATCGAACACAAAAAGAATTTTGAAAATCGGTCCACAATGGGCGGATTAACCGCGTGGGCGAATACTTACAAAAAAAAACGCTTAAAAATATTAATCTTGAATTTAGAATGAAATTAAATATTAGGACCTATTACATTACTATTCTAATACATTCCTTATTCTTAATATTTATTCCAGTATTAAATAAATATTAGGACCTATTACTATTCCAATACATTCCCTATTCCGAATATTTATGCGAATACTGAATAAATATTAGGAACAGGTGGATTAGGTACGGAAATTAGCTAATCCAGCCCATGTCTAATAGGGTAGGCTCGAACCCGTTGGTAGGGACGTATATAAGCTGTGATGATGATGATGAAATTGTGAGGAAATGGATTGGAAATTATCGTTAGCAATATTGTTAGAAGGGGGGACGGCGCGAACGCAGTCCCCACTACCAAAAATTACGCATCCGAGTTATCCACATTAGGGATAATCGCAGGGGTCAACCCCACCGCAGTGCAATGGTGGAGCCTCGCCCTGGGAGAACCGCCTTCCTGATCACGGTATCTCCTATGCCAGGTAAGTATGCTTTTCGGAGTTCTGACCGATCTTTATATACAGGCGGGTTGACTATTTCTTAACCGCGTTGTAGGATTGCATCCAAAGTAACACAGCGCCATCTGTTACAAAGCGACTGTACGCCGTATCTGTTACAAGGCGACTGTAGTATTTATAGTCACAACTCGCAATGGATTTGCGAGTATGCTTTTAAAGTGGAGTTCTTGCTTTTACACTACACCATTGATCATCCATTTTTTGTTAGCATCAGTGAATAATTTCACACTCGTAATCTTGGGTTTACTTCATGATAATAATTTTTAAAAATAATAAGCTGTCTTTTAAATTTTAAATAATACTCTTTATCGTGGTTATGTTTTGTTGCAGTGCGACTTCCTCAATAGAAATATTTTATATTTTTGAAAATGTATAATTTTTTTTGCATTTAAAGATTCATAAAGTCACTAGCAATAGCCGTAAATGGAACTCGTGTAATATGAAAAAAAACATCCTGTATTTAATGCAAGGAACAAATTTCTGAAAAAATAATTCTTTAAAAATCAAATGAAATGGTAAGTATATAAACCCACAGCATGTTATAATAATATCTACATTTCTAGAGTCTTCGCCATAAATAATAAATATGAAGGCACTTTAAGGCGATATAATAGAAATGAATAAGTAAATATATGCTTTGGTTTCTTAACCAAAGCATGGGTCATTTTTGTTCCCAAAATAAGCGAAAAATAGAGAGATAATGTATGGATAAATGTAATCCTAATAAAATATGGAACCGATGTACTTATGTATTTAGAATATTTTGAAACCCCATATAAAAAGTTACAAAATAAAATAAAAAATCTTCTTGAAGGCAATAATGTAATTGCTTTCCGCCATTTTACTACTTGGAGAGCCTGAACGTATTTGTAATTTGGCAGTACATTTTAGGTGCGTTCCGAATCTATTTTTAGCGCACTGACATCCATAACATCACTATTCGGAACGCACCTTTTGAAAGCCAGTTATGGTCCAAAATGCGTTTTTTTTATCAATAATATTAAAACGTGAATATCTCTTTGACCTGGGGTTTTAAAAATAATATAATTATTACAACATGCATATTTTAACCAGAACAATAAGTTAAACTAGTTTTTAAAATCTCTAAGTTTTGATTTTTTTGGGCAAAAATCGCTCTAAGAAAGTGACCATTGTTCTTTGAGATGTAATGTGAATTGGTTAGACAAGTTGATTCGCTAAAACCCCAGTCCCAAATCTTAAGCATGCTGATAGCACTATCACCACTTTAAGTGCGCTTTTAAATTCGGACCCGGTGATTATAATCGTTAGCACTATAAGCGTTGTTATCTGTTTTGGACTGCAGCCATAACCTTAGAGCAAAACACAGGCAAATGTGAAACTGACATTGTCTGTTATTGTTGTGACAAGCCAATGTCAAATATATTTTTTATAACTACGCATGGGTTCGATTTCATTCAGCCTTTGACTATTTTTTCTATGGCTGTGTCTATTTGAACCCGGCTCCTAACAGAAATCGATTGCTATTCGGACCCGGAGAATGAAAACATGAAGTTTTCATTTAGTTTCATGCTCCGCTCGCTTCGCTCGCTCCGTTGTGTGTGGTCACAATGTGTAACCTAACCTAACCTAACCTACAGTTTTCAGTTTGATTCTATTAGTTTTTTTCGATATAAATTCACTATCGGGTCCGAATAGCAATTGACTTCTACAGGGGACCCAGGTCCCTATAGAAGTCTATTGCTCGCCTAGTTGAGATTCCCGCTAGTCGCACAAAGCGCTACACATCTTCTTTTATAGTGCGCACAGCCAAGGTGTTGAATTCTCTGCCGGCGTCTATATTCCCGAGCTCATACAACCCGGAAATCTTGAGAGCAAGGGTGAATAGGCATTTTCTGGGCAAACTTGTCCCACCGTAGATCTCATCCTTGCCTCAAGGCTGGATTGGGATCAAGAGTAAGCCCATTCTAAGTTAAAAAAAAAACATCTGTGTCCAATTTCTACTAACCCTTTTTTTCTTGTAATTCAAGCAAATGATCCTTACGTGAATAACGTGTTCGACTCAAACCAAACCGTATAAAAAAATGTCAATCATATTTATTTTTAGGAACAATTCCCACTCGACCAAAAAATAGATAAGTATATCAAAAATTGAATTGACGAATTGCTGAAGCTGCTTTATCGCTAATTCGCTACTAGGTAAAGCAAGCAAACTGTGAGCGCACAAATTCAAAGTGTCTGTTGTTGTTTTGAATACGATTGCATCTGCAAGTATGAAAATGAAATAACTTATAATTGTGATTTAAGTCTACATTTTTGTACTGAGTAGTTTGTGATTATACTCGTAGAAGTGCTTTTGTGTACTATCGTGTTAATAAAAGTTAGAAAATATGTAGTATCAATGTGGAAGCGAAGTCACATATCCACCAGTCATTCTCGCTCCGTAAGGTTAAATCTCTGAACTCTTGGATATATTAAGCGGATATGGCTATGTTAATTAAGCTGATATAATATTCTTATTTGGAATGATATATGACATTTCCACTTTGCCCACATTGTACTCTATCTTGACGCCAGTGCACCGAGATAACGAGATCTAGTTATCACTACGTTTTTCATAAAAAGGGAACCCATGTCCACGTGGGTAGCATTGCGCTGCGTCGCAGTGCTGTGGAGCAGCGCCTTTAATCTTAAATCATATTCCAGCTGCATGTATCTTAACTCTTGTATTCTCTTCCCATCAGGTACAAGCTGAAGTGCCCGGCTCCCCGATATTCGTGATGAGGCTAGCCAAATCGGCGCGCCATCTTGAAGTTCAGCTGCTTGCTGACCAGTATGGTGAGTGGAATCTTATTTTATAGTACTAATTGTACCCGCCACTAAAGGGGATTGTCCACCTTGAATGAGACTTTGGCTAAAGGTGAACATTCACGTTCAACTATATTTTTACCATAATTAATTAGTTAGTAGTATTATATAAAGGAATTTGAGCATTTAGTATCAAATTGTTTAAATAGTTTTTCCAGCGCTTTCCAATTTTGTAAATGTGTGATATAAAACAAACAATCTTCGGTTTGGTGTCCGTAATTGAGCCAGAGTCAGTATGAGAGCGAGAAACGATGTCCGTGGGATTATGAAGGTCGTCGGAAGGAATAATCAGAGTTATTAATAAATAAATAAAGTCGGCGTTGCACAAATCACGAAAATAACATTCACGATGCAGAAAAATAAAACGAATGACAGCTGCCGAGAGATATTTTTTCTCGTTTTCGTATTAGTGTTGCCATATGTCAAAAATACTAAAATCATAATCAGAAACAGTTCTTTAATTCATAACTATTTTTGTATTACTGATTTAAACTGAAAAATATTATAACTTTATTTATTTCCACTTAATAGACCGCAGTATGTAGATCTCTCACACACTTTACGCGATTATTATTTGATAGAGTACCATGCGCTACGCCGGATGTCATACCTACTATTGATCGCATAAATAAAATAAATACTGAAAAAAATCATATTCATAAAAGTGCTGTCTGATACAAATCTGGTTGTGTATAAGTTTGCTAAAATAATAAGATAATTAATTTGCAAATAGTTTTCTTTTTAGCATTGTGCTCACCTGGTAGCCAAAAATGGACACTGCCCCTTCTCTTGATCATCGTCATCATCATTATCATCACAGTTCATATTCGTCCCCACCAAGGGGCACGAGCCTACCCTAACTAGTTAGGGCGATTAGGCCTTAGTCAAACCACGCTGGCCCAGTGCGGATTGGTTGACTTCACATTCACCTTTGAATTACTTCGCTGGTGTTTGCAGGTTTCCTCACGATGTTTTCCTTCACCATAGGAGCGTCAGATAAATGTACATATGAAATTCGTGAATCGAAAAACACATTGGTACATGACAGGATCGATCGCGGGCCTCCCGATTCTACTCGGCGCACAGTCCAGTGCCGAGGCTCAGCGCCACCGACACTGATACTGTCTTTTTATTATTTTTTGAATGGAGATATCTCAATATCCTGTGGGAATATTGTACAATCGTTCCTTAGTGGGCGCCTACATAAGCCGAAATTGTACCGAATTTCACGCTTCTAGCTCTAGTTTGGGCTCTACGTTGATACCTCAGTCAGTCACCAAAACCTTTTACAAATACAGATAGATAGCAAATATGTAATACAACCCATGAGATTTTTTTTATTTACTTGTCTCATGTTTTAAATAGGTAGGTGGTTTTCAGTCAATACTCAGCGGTTATTGCTGCCTCTGGAAATTTTCAATGCTAGCTTGATTCCATTTTTTTTCTGCTTGATTTGGTTTGTGTCTGACACACTATCTTGTTCTTACCAAAGGTCCGACATGATTCCGACCCTATTACTTGAAGAATCTAGAAGTGCGTTCCAAATGGCGATGATGTCGATGTCAGCGCCCAAAAAATCATTTCGAATCACCGTGAGTGAGCAGACAGCATCCAACCTGACATCATCGATGACGTCATTACATTTTTCATATTGTTTACGGCGATAATGTCTCGGATCGTAATCATTATAAGTGTCCTGTCTTACGACTGTCAGCGATTACAAACAATAATGAACATGTTTACATTTATTGTGAGGGATAAGGAAAATAATACAGTAGTGCAGTATTTTTTCTGTTGTCTATTAAGTGCCCATTAAATAATGGTTAGTTACACAAATTAATTTCTGTAACTGAAAATTAATTGTGACACTAATTGACGTCAACGTCTTGGGAAACGTCAGCGTCGTAAGCGCGCAAACTACCGATCCGATGTTAGCGTGATATCCCATTCGGAACAGTTGTGAGCGCTCACACCGCTCTCATCGCTATAAGCTCATTCGGAACGCACCTTAGGCTTAGGAGAGTAGATAGATCGCTTCCAACGTCGGACTTGTCGTCGTCACTCACCGTCAGGTAAGACGTGATGATCATCCGCGATGTGAACAAAGCAACTTGAACTCTTTATATTTCAGGTAACGCGATATCTCTCTTCGGCCGTGACTGCTCCATACAGAGACGCCATCAGAAGATCATAGAAGAGGCGCCGGCCGCCGTAGCGAAGCCGGACGTGTTTATTGAGATGGAAAAGGTGAGGGTTTTTTTAAATATCAGCCTTTCAGCCATAATACGCTCATGGTGAGGCATTAAACTTGGAGACCCATAAGAGGGAGAGGGGTGCGGTCGTCGCCCAAGATACTGGAGTAGTACGAATTGATGAAGCACCAGAGCCTCGTCCGTTAGCCACAATATAAACAGAATCAAAAACTTTTAAAGATATATTGAATCGAAATGTAGCATGACGTCATCAGTCAGTTTATGAGGAGCGTCGGTGGCGCTGTGGACTCGGCACTTGCCTTCCAATCGGAAGATCCGGCTTCGAGACTACCAGTAAACAGGGACTAAAATGACTTTTTTTTATCGCTAAGAGACTAAAACTGATTTGAATTTAGCATGTGGATATTGTCAGTAAAAGTTCCAGTTACCAAAGAGTTTTTTTATATTTATTAGTTTTTCTTTCTTCTATGTTTTGTCTGATTGCCCTAACTAGAATAAAGTAAATAAATAAATGTGTATTCCTAATCATAAGTTTCACTTTTTTTCTCATAAAAAATAGTGTGTCCACCTTATGCTCGCGACACTATTTCAAGCTCGAGGGACTTACTTTGAATCCCCCGCTATGCCAAGATTCTACTTTAGAATTCTTCGCTCTGCTCCGAATTCAAAAAACACTCTCGCCTTAAAATACGTGTTTGCTCCCTTGGTAAACAATCTACTATTCGTTTATTTCTTCTTTCCCAGGCGGCAGTGCGTTTAGCCAAAATGGTGGGATACGTCAGCGCCGGTACAGTTGAGTACCTCTACGAACCGGCCACCGGCTCCTACTTCTTCCTCGAGCTGAACCCTCGGCTGCAGGTGGAACATCCCTGTACTGAGATGGTGGCTGACGTCAACCTACCCGCGGCGCAGTTGCAGGTATGAGAATAGGCTGCTGCAAGCTATTGACTATGAAGGTACTGAAAAGATCTTAATGTCTAACATCTAGCATAATGTTCTATTAGACTTAGTCTGTCAATCTGCAATAAATGTATGATTTTGATTTGATTTAAATAATACATGACACACAAATTCACAAACACATACACACACACCGCTGTTTTGTTAATGAGACCAATAAAAAAATTACCAATAAGAACGAAACTGGCTTCCGCCATTTCATAAGCCAGGGTAACATTAATATTTTGTAAATTGGCTATGTTGCAATAAATGTATATTTTTATTTCGATATTTTTCATTTTCATTTTGAATTTACATTTTCGAGCAGAAGATAAGAGTTGAGCAAAGAGAATTTCATGTAAAAGCTGTAGTTTATTCACTTTTTCGATGCAATTCGCAAATGTTCTCCTTTCTCACGGACTCTTAAATTTCTGCTATAATTTTTATTTAATTGCCATGTTGTTCTATACTATATCTGTATTTAAAAAATGTGTGTATAATAAAGAATTCAATAACAATATAAAAAAAATAGGTGAGTCAAAATATTCCATGATAAATATTAAAGGTATCACTAGAAAAAGTTTAGCATAGTAATAAATGGTAGTCTAAGTTGTTTTGTTGGTTTTGTTTCCTCATATTAATTTGACCTCTCTACCTCCAGATCGCAATGGGTCTTCCGTTGTACCACATCAAGGACATTCGCCTTCTGTACGGCGAATCTCCTTGGGGCATGACTAACATAGACTTCGACGAGCCCAAACAGCGCCCTTCGCCCTGGGGACACGTTATAGCGGCCAGGATCACGTCCGAGAACCCCGATGAAGGTATGCTGGGACAAATTTTCATAATAGGTCGTAATCGTCAATTAAATTTTTCATTTAATAAAGCAAGCAACGTCTTCTGTTATCCTCTTGTACATTTTTAGGGTTTAGTACTTTATCTATATAAATAAAAATGGATCTTCAAAATGTATGTACGCCCATAACTTTCGAACGACTGCACCAAATTGGATGGTTCTTGGTTTCATGTATTCTTGTTATTGTTAGGACAAGGTTTGTGTAATATAAAAATTACAATAATTTCAACAAACATTTCAGTAATTCAGTTAAAAAACATCAAACAATCAGCTAGTTTTAAATACAATAAAATCAGGTCTATATATCGCGGTAAACACCAACTATATTGACTTACTGTTTCCAGACGTCAATATAGTTGTTGTTTACCGCAATATAGACCCGACTTTATAACTTCACAGTGAGTTTTATTTTAAAACTGATTAAGATTCTTCAATTTAATTTTGTTCACTTACAATATAAGTAACCCGTAACAGTAAATTCAAAAACTGAAGCCCGAATACTGAAAACTCACGCTCAATAAACTATTAATCTAGAAAACATACTTATCTGAAATTATAACTTTCAAACTATTAAATATTTAGCCGTAGTCGTACGCCATTTTGCCAAAAAAAAATATGGCCGCTCAGTTCGCCTACTACATAGAATGTTTCAACGAAATTTCGGTGCAACCCAATTTTCATTGCACGTCGCTTTGTAGACTTTTTAAAGAATAATGGAGTTTATTCGTTCGTGAATAGGGTTCAAACCATCGTCCGGTACCGTCCAAGAGCTCAACTTCAGATCATCGAAGAACGTGTGGGGATACTTCAGTGTGGCCGCTTCAGGAGGTCTTCACGAGTTCGCGGACTCACAGTTCGGTCATTGTTTCTCTTGGGGCGAAACCAGAGAACAGGCGCGAGAGTGAGTAGCTTTTGGTAAAAACGTGGTGATGGTCAATACGGGTATGAATGGACGTGTTTCCCGCAAGTTATTTAGTAATAGTTCGGTTGACTAGTAGAGAATGCCTTGTTGCATTAAGTCCGCCCTTTGTACAGTTTTAAGTGCAATAAAGATTAAAGAAATAAATAAATCAATAATAATATTGAGTACCGGACATAGATAAAAAATAACTGAACGTAAGGCAAGGTAATGAAAAAAATGACTTTGTAACAATTTTTAGTTTTATTAAACAGGCGGTTAAATAAAACTCAAAATTGCTACCGCCTCCTAAATTTGTCGCCATAATAATAATTTTATAGATAAATATTGTTAATAGATAGATTGATAGATATGTTGATAGATACTTAGATATTGTTGTTAATGATAGATATTGTTGTTTCAATCTACCTTCTTACAATAGATCAACTTATAATATATATAATAAAAAATGACGGGTTGCACTTCGGGAGTGCCAGCAGAAGTGAAAACTTAAGTATTAACGTTGTGCGTTTTGGATATTTTGGAATGGTTATGGAATAATTTTGCACGTATTGATTTAATTATCAGAATAAAAGTACTATCTTTTATGTGGTAGAATACAATATTTATTTATTGCGCTATCGTACACAAACATGACAATTTATATTACATTAAAAAGTTTATCCCTCAGAAAAATCAACTTCCTGTTGTAACGTTGTGCGTACATAATTATATAACTAGTAATAATGAATCAAAATATTTACAATTAAATTAAAAATATGATCAAAACAGACATTAATATACTACTTAAAAACGTAATTTTATAACAAATAAATAATATTTAATTTATACTAACTTACCTAATTAATATTGACAACAAAATCAAATAAAAGCACAATTTAGATTTTTCCTAACAAAGTAAATAAATTGATTAAAACTGTCTCAAGTGACGTGTGACTTCCAGTACTTTTGCCAGCCGCTATTGTACTCGGCCGGCTTACGTGGACCCCTCACCGCACCTCGACAGTTCCTGCGGCCATTTCAATTTTGATTGGTCTTACGAATTTTCGATCAGGGTCACGTGTCCTGACGCGAGTTTAACATTTTTTACCCATTACAAAAAAAGTGTACAACGCCGCTAAAGAAGTTCTCACTTCAATAATATATTCTCTATGGAACACAACAAACAGTCAAAATATTGGTATTTTACGGCAAAATAGAAAAAATCGTAAATTTTAACAGATTTAAATTTCTTTGCCTGTACACACATACAATACGGTGTATTATTATAAGTTTAATATGAATGAGCTGACTGTTTTTGTTCACTACGTTTCATTGCTGCTGGGATACAACCAGGCCACTTTAATACTAATCGTATTTTAGCAAAGATGGGTCCGATTAGCAGAAGAACCAACTACCACCATTGTTGAACCAATTGCTAAACCAACAACAATTGGTTCAACAATGGTGGTAGCAATTATAAACTAATATTAAGATCCAGAAGGGTCAAGGTGCAGGGCAATGTAGTCAAGCTAAGGATAGTAAATAGTAGTTTTTGGTAGTTATCTATACTTTTTTTGGACCTTTTACTACTTCAACAAATGAGCCACGTATATATGAGGTAAGATATGGCAGTGAAATTACTGGGTACTGTGACTTTACATCTGGTGTCACAAGTTAGCAACGTACACTGTGGTTCTTGTGGGGGTTGCAGTTTTGCTGCGAATCTCACAAGAGCCGCATGTATTATAGGTGACTGTTACCACTTACCATCAGGTGGGCAGTTTGCTTGTTTGCCAACTTTATGCAATAAAAAAAAATGAATACTTCTTTTTTCAGGAACCTAGTCATTGCGCTGAAAGAGCTTAGCATTCGTGGCGACTTCAGAACAACTGTGGAGTACCTGATAACCCTTTTGGAGACTTGCGCCTTTCAAGACAACAACATTGACACCAGCTGGCTTGACGCTCTCATCGCTGAGAGGGTAAGTGTGCCATTCAAAATACAGAGTATCTATCATTTCTCAACCTTGTTGGTTACAAATGCTTATTTTTAAACGGTTTTATTAAGCTTAACCTGTTTGCTTGGGTCAAATCTTGCAAGTTTATTTTGACCCACTTGCTAGTGTCCGATTGAGCTAAAATTTGGTATACACCTTTAGTTCCGTTTTTGATTTTTATTATGTGACGGACTCATTAAATTTCGATTTTTATCTTAGTCCGGACTCTTATTTTTAGGGACAACAGGCAAGATCGTTAATTTATTGCTTCATTTTGCTATACAATATTTTGTGAAGTGTTACTCAATCTTTTAATTTCATTATGTGAATCAAAGACATTATAAGAGATAGACCGACAATACGCGCGGCCTCTAAGAAACTCCCTTCAACCACAACAGCGGTCAGGCGGCCGCTACTCATACTGTATTTGTACTGCATTCGACTGTCGAGCGCGCGTCAAGTTATAAAAATACTTAAACATGCCCAAATAACTTCGTTTTGTAGTGTAAAAAACGAACAGTAATAAAAACTAAATCACATTGTAACATTATTTATTACCGATGAGTCTTAATTATGCTTATTTATTTAGCTATTATCATATCAAAATTGGTTGAAGGGGACTTCATACATTTCGTTTGCATTGTTGGTCTACTCTTATAATGTCTTTGATGTGAATGTTCATTTCGAGGTTCTTTTCATTCGTTTTGATCACCTTTCTCTTATAATTTTTACATCTATCCCGTGACTCTCAGAATCATCTTAAGGTCGATTGGCTGAAAATTCCTTTGGCATTAAGGCCTCGTTTACGGAGACGCGGGGCGTCTCGCGGCGCGTCCGACGTTTTTTATGTTTACGGTGGGGCGGCGCGTGAAGCGGCACTCATAATCGCACGCGTAAACACAAACATATGGCAATATACGATGTTGTTCATAGAGATGCGAGACGGGAAGCGTGGCGGCAACCGCCGCATGTGGCATCCTCAAGCGTGTAGCGAAGCACGCGGCGGGCATCGCTTCATCGAGAATTGTCGCTGCGTGCGCCGCCGCGATAGATGCCGCGTGAGACGCGGCGGTGCCATCCGCGGGCTCGGCCGTAAAAAACACGCCATTTCAAGCAAAGGCGTGTAAAATCGCTTCTCCGTAAACGCACTCATACAAACGCCGTATGTTTGAATTCTGTGCGGGCCGCGCCGCGCAACGCCCCGCAACGCCCCGCGTCTCCGTAAACGAGGCCTAAGTCCGCCTTGTACACAAATGTACTGAAAAATAAATAAATATAATCTAACATAATAACAACGGGTCCAGATATCGCCCTCAGATATGACTTGTTTATAATGAAAATATAGCTCCATTCGCTCACTAACTCATTCTCTGCCAGGTACAATCTGAGAAGCCAGACATCATGCTTGGCGTTGTTTGCGGCTCTATACTGATTGCCGATAACCTCATCACTGCGCATTTGCAAGAGTTCAAGAGTGGACTCGAGAAGTGAGTTTCTGTTTTTTTTATTACATGGATTTTTATGCTACTGAGACATTGTTTTGCGGACACACATCGTGCTACACTACTTACTCGAAGCTCACAGCTTTGCGTTGATTTATTACTTTCTAGAAGATATTATCTATTTGAAATAATGTTAACAACATATTTTATCTCTTTATATTATTTGTATTTCACAGGATTATTTAGAATTCAATGTGTCCCTTTTATCAACTATAACTAAAAGGATAATAGCACTAATAGGGCATCCTATGGTCATCCTCCATCTCCTATGCAATGTCATATTAATAAATTCAGCAGAACAGTGATCATACCATTCTAGTATTTTTACAAAGTGATTTCTTTATCCTATTGTTACTATTGATACTTGATGGATATAGCAGACTCCAGCGCTCCACTAACCCAGCTCTGGGTCAAGGTGATAGGAGACGAACCAAACCCCACTCCTTTGGAGAGGCCTATGACCAGAATTAGGTGTATTGTGTGTGACTGAGATGAGAATAACCACGATTACTTTGTCCAGGGGTCAAATCCAAGGGTCCAGCCAGCTATCCAACTGCGTGGACGTTGAACTGATCCACACCGGTCACAAATACAAAGTGCAAGCGACCAAGTCCGGTCCGACGTCATATTTCTTGTCGATGAACGGGAGCTTCAAGGAGATAGAGGTGCATAAGCTGACCGACGGCGGTGAGTAGACTTAAGTAGACTGATTAGAATAGAAGTAGAATGATTAGATGGTAAGTAGTCTTAGAAGACCGCGAGTAGTCAGATTAAGCTATCAGTAGACGTGAGTGTACTAGATGAAAAGACCTCTAGTAGATTGAGAAGCTTACAGTCTATCGATTGAGTAGACCGCTAGTAGACTAAGTAGACTACAGGTAATCTAGTAATATTGTGCCGTCTTTGTCTTGACATTTGCTATATTTATCTTGTTATATTGCAAACTTTTTAAAGTCCCTACAACTACGACTGATCTCGAAAACTTCTAATAGGCTAGATGACAAAACATGTTTTAAACTGAAAGAAAAATCGGTTTTCGAATAACTAAAAAAACAACCAAGATGTAAGGTATTAAAGATTTTTCTCCATCTTTTTCTAGCAAAATAGCAATTTACATGGAGTTTATATGGCCGTACTAAACAATGACGTCACGGTTCGTGTCGGATCTCTCTGTCTAATCGCTACCAAATTAACAACTTAAAATGCTTGTATCTAATGTATTTCTAAGCCGAATTCAATTCTAATTTCACAGGATTGTATCTTTTTCTACGGTATTTTAATATTTTATGACGAGACGTGCAAATAAGAATTCAGTCATCATCTCTATTTGCGCTTTCTAGTCTGTGATATTTGCTTCACAGAGTGACCGTTGCCATAATATTACCCCTTATATTTTTCCCCCAGGCACCCTACTGTCCATCGACGGCGCGTCCTACACAACCTACCTGAAGGACGAAGTCGACAAATTCCGCATCGTGATTGGGAACCAAACAGTGGTCTTCGATAAGGAAAAAGACCCATCCAAGCTTAGGGCTCCGTCCGCCGGGAAACTTATAAACGCGCTAGTCGAAGATGGAGGTCATGTTGAGAAGGGGCAGCCTTACGCTGAGATCGAGGTGAGCTAACAACAAAAATTGCTAAGTAGTAGACTGCCAAATCACATAGATCTCAGTGCAAGTAGTCAACTTGTGACATAAAGTGTCAAGTCAAAGTATACCCAGTATTTATTTGCCTGTCTTACCCTTCAAACGGGAACTTAGTATTTTTTATACACAAGAGGTAGAGTACAAAAAATACTAAGCACTCGGTCTTCATCTCCCCTGATGGTTTGTGATGATAAGGTCGAAGACAAGCACGGTAATAGTATATGCAGTATGTGAACTCGGCCCCTCTTCGAAATTTTATACCTACGGCCGCTCGGCATCGCTTGGTGCGTTGGCCCGCGATAGGGCCGCGCGCTTACAGTTTCTGCCTAGATTTGTAATTATACTATTTCAGAATGCATATAGATATAATTACTTTGTCGATCTAAAGGAATGAACTAAATAGGTTTTTATGCAATAAAATAGGTTAACGAAACTAACATGTAGGTTGCCTAAAATGCCTTCGATATAATAAATTAATAATAAATAAGCAAATATATGTTATTTATTTCACTCACTTACTAACCAAATAGGCGAAAGATCGCGTGATGAACCAAGAAAACCCATTTTTGTGAAACGTCAAGCTTATATCCTTACTAATATCATAATATTAGTACTAATATTATAAAGCTCCATTCGGCTCGTGCGTGTAACCTGTGGCGAACTGCGTTCGTGACTGCCCTTGTAGATGCGATCCAGTTGCTATCCAGTATTGAGGCGCGTAGGCATTGCGCGTGTTTCGACTGTCTCTATGAAGTCATTCTACTGTATATATTATTACCGCGACAGAAGCAGGCATCACCCGGACTACTACTGAGAAACTAGTATCTTACTTAATTATCGGAACACAATGCTATCAACATTGTAATTATGGCGACAAACTTGGGTAAGACTGTGGTAGCTCAGAAGCACCAACGCAACCAAGCAGGAAATCATCTGACCCTATTGGAAGTCGAACCCCGTTCCTCCAGATCAGTACAGGGCGGTCTCACAGATGCGGTTAAAACTTCTGTAGTCTGTGCGAAGAATAAACCGTACTCAGACAAACAATGCAGATCGAGCTTTGGAAAGAGTGAACCGCCTGATTACGACTTCATAAAGCGTTGTCTCTGTCAGCTGTTCGGGACTTATGACTGATTTCAATATTCTGTCTGTGGATTTTGTTACAAATGATAGATATTTGACATTAGCTTCTTACAAAATGCAATCAAAATTCAATCTCCAGTAAACAAATTCAGAAATAGATATGATATTCTAGCCAGTCATTAGCAATTACGTTGTTGCTAAAAGTTATTTTGACAAAGCTGCTATGTTTGTTGCACACTGTTCATAATGTCCTCCTAACCGATATTCGGTCACGGCGGCCAATCTCAACAGAGACTAGCTATCTGCGCAGGAGATATTTTAGTGCACAAGTGACTGCGCAAACGCTAGTGCACTCTCTGTTCCTTCACTCACCTAGTCCGATGAGACGGTTAGCCGACACGACCGGGGCGAGATCAGGCGCAGGACCCACTGTTTAACGTGCCTTCCGAAGCACGGAGGAGCTTGAGGTGTTTCGTATTTTGGTCACCCATCATAAGACTGACCACAGCCAACGTTGCTTAAACTTAGCAATCGTTCGCTGAGCGCACGCGCCAATACGCCACCAAGCTCACACTGTTCATACTCGTATCAGTGACACCTCAAAAGATGTTAGAGCTCAATTCGAATGCAATACACTTATTTTCACTTCTTTTAACAGGTCATGAAAATGGTGATGACCTTATCGGCGCCGGAATCGGGCATAGTGACCTGGCTATTAAGACCTGGCGCAGTTCTGGATATGGGTTCCCTCATGGGCACGCTGGGTGAGGAAACTTTTTGATAATTTTCATTGAATACTTACTAAACGTTAGCTGCGAGCTGTGTGCAATCGCATAGCAAACAATCAAACCCCCAAGAAATAACTTTGCAGGTGTATCGATTTTTTTTTTCAGGGAGAGCCTGGCCCACGATTTTTGTGTGGTTACCATTATTTCGGCGGCCATCATAGAATTTCGAATCGATAGGCTAACGTCCTGGGGTGGAAACTAGACCATATCTCTATATACGCCTATGGGACCCATCCTAGAGATCTACAATTAATAGTCAGTTCGCTCAAAAAGTTGCCAATCTCTGGATATTGGCATTAAAATCTTTATTGCTATTCATAATACTAACAAAACCCCAATGTTTCAGAACTTGACGACCCATCGCTGGTGACCACCGCCCAGCCGTACAAGGGTCAGTTCCCGATCGAGGACGTCCCCACGGTCTCCGAGAAGTTGAACCACGCACACAACAAGTACAGGGCCATTTTGGAAAACACCCTAGCTGGTGAGTAAAGTTAGGAGACTTTGTAGACCTTTCAGTTAACGTAGCAAGGACCGTGAACTAAATGGGACAAGAGAAAAATAACATGTTTCTTCTTGCTCTATCATATAACAATGTAGCGAGACGGGACCAGAGACTATTAGTACACGCGCTAACAAGCCTATTTTGTGTATTTGTTTGTCAAATATTTTGCTTATTCAACTTGTAACAAAAATAACGCACGCCTTGAAACTAGTTTGGTTGGAATTGGCTTCTGAATCAATTTCAATGAAAAAATTCAATAATACTGGAGGGAGACTCTGTACCAGGGTCGTCCGCTTAGGTACCTCCGTCTTACCTATTTCTGCCGCAAAGCAGCAGTGCTTGCATTGCTGTGTTCCGGTTTGAAGGGTAAGATATGACAGTGAAATTACTGGGTACTGTGACTTTACATCTTGTGTCACAAGTTGGCAACGTACACTGTGGTTCTTGTGGGGGTTGCAGTTTTACTGCGAATCTCACAAGAGCCACATGTATTATAGGTGACTGTTACCACTTACCATCAGGTGGGCAGTTTGCTTGTTTGCCAACTTTCTGCAATAATTTTTTTTTTTTTTAAATACAAAAAAAATATTTAAATTCATTTAATCAAAGTTATTCTTTGGTGTGACTAAACGAATAACTATGATTAAATTTCCTTAACAAAAATATTGATACATAATACCAAGGTAATAAGAGCAATTTTTGAAGGAGATCAGAAGTTTTGCTGCCTGCATTATCGCTATCAACTATAGTACATTACGATATTAGTGCGTTAAGATGGTTATAACATGCGAGGCGGAATTTCAGGCCGAGCCGAAGGCGAGGGCGTAATTGAGCCTCGCATGTTATAACCAATACGCACGTATATCGTACGACGTTTTTTAACACATTTGCGAGGAAACAGAAAAAAAAGATATTCACAATACAAGTACAAAGAAAAGAAAATTTGAGAAAAATGGCGCGAGGATTATTTTCTGCCGTGGCTGCGTGTCAATGTTGGCAAAGACGCTAGAGCATGCAGCCAAGTTTTTAAATTAGCGAATAAACTGTTTTTTTTATTTTAAATAAACTCAATCTGTGAATGCACACTGTTGCTTTCCCGCCATTTTAACAGCGCGCTAGCGCTGCCTACTGACTGGCGCCGCGCGGCGATTAGTTCGAAATTTGAATAGCAACAGCGCGCTGCTCACTAGCTGGAGTCGTACGGCGGCGATCAGTTCCATATTTGAAATGGCAAATAATACTGTTATGGAATTTGTATGGACTATAACTTTACTATTTGCTTTGGTAACAAACGCGTTTTTTATGACCCGCTTTACATATTTAAAACCGGTGGAATTACATCAGCTTTACGAGCAAGGGTGTTAAAAAGGTCATTTACACCTCCCGCTCTACTCAGCTGCCCCGCTCGGCGTGTAGACGTAGACTGCCCATGATAATGCGTTTGTAATGAGGATATTTTTTTTTAATCACTGCTGATTTTTTTTAAATAAAAATGTCTGAAATTGGTCATTTACATATTTGTAACAAACTACTTTCAGCGTGTGCGTTATTTCTGTTACACGTTATGTAAAAATAATTCTTGTGACACTACAATATGCAACACTCAATAGTTAAATTAATTATTATACCTAATTGTATTTAGATATCTTGTTATTAAAACACTAATTTCAAAAGTTCCACTTGAATCTTTATTATGTTAAAGTTATTGCGACCGGTTTACATCATCGTCAGACGATGATGTATTGAAACCGGTCGCAATAACATGAAATAAAGATTCAAGTGGAACTTGTGAAATTAGTGTTTTAATAACAAGATACCATGGAGTTCCATTAAGAAATTACAACACAAAGCTTTAACTATTTGTATTTAGATAAGTCACGGTTAGAATTAACTTTGCCTCTCGTATCATTAGGATATTGTCTACCCGAGCCATACAACACACCCAGACTACGGGAGGTAGTTGAGAAGTTCATGTCCAGTCTAAGAGATCCATCACTACCCCTTTTGGAATTACAAGAAGTAAGTAAGAACATTTTTGTATAGGAGATTTTTATTTTTTTAAATCTATATTATGTAAGATCAAACGGCCTAATTCATGTTATGGGTTCATTTCACTGTGGATTCAGAGATTCTTTGCTCTGTTTGGTTTACGGTATGTAGCTGGTCATGTGGACAAAAAAGCTCTCCCAAACTAAGTGGAAAATTTTCTTGTTATACAAGGTGTTTGGTACATACCCTATCAAGCCGAAACCTACCCATGTTAACAAAGTCATAAAAGTGATGGTGTCATTGAAAATTGGGAATTGTACTAACTTTCTAATTTCCCATACACTTTGTTTTTTCCCAGACCCAACTATTTGTATTGGGGAATTCAACATTAATTTTACGTTTTGAAATTTTCAATGACGCCACGATGACTGATGATAGGGTATTAACCAAACACGGTGTATATCTGTATTAGTATTGACGTTCACATTTTCATTTTGAATTTGTAAAATAGGTGCTATCTTCAACTTCCGGTCGCATACCAATAGCCGTGGAAAAGAAAGTACGCAAGCTGATGGCACTGTACGAGAGGAACATAACTTCTGTACTCGCGCAATTCCCCAGCCAGCAGATAGCCAGCGTCATCGACCAGTGAGTTTGATTACGAAATTATTAATAACAGTTTACGAAACAAACGCACATAGCTTACAAAATAATCATATACTGGGTGTAACTGAAAACCCCAATAACATTTAAGGGGCATATAAGTTAGATACTAAATGGACGGACCTTCGGTGCTTGTCTGAGATCTGGAACCCCAATACTTTCAGAGTTATTTCATTTTAAACTGAAAGCAAAAACTTTCAAGTGACAACCATAATCAGCTCTCAACACAAAATAAATTTATACACAAAATGAAACGTGACCGACGCCAGCGTATTATTCTCGTACGCTTACGTAGGGCTGTCGGCACTTAATATCAAAAAATAGTTTATTTAGTTTGTATGACGTGAGCGTAGTATTCCGCGTACGCTTACGTAGGGCTGTCGGCACTTAATACCAAAAAATAATTTATTTAGTTTGTATGAGAAAAAAAGTAGGTTTTTAGCCCTAATATTTTTCCTACAGAATCTCTACTTCTGATGGATACATACCCTTAAATGTTATTGGGGTGTTCAGTTACACCCTGTATAGCTTACGAAATACTTACAAAATAATCAGACATAACTTACAAAATATTACTATTGTGAATTGAAATCACCGTTCGTTGTTACAGCCACGCAGCATCGTTAGCCAAAAGAGCTGACAGAGATGTCTTCTTCATGAGCACTCAAGCGTTGGTTGTTTTAGTGCAAAGATACAGGTAGGTCCACCTGGATAACTATATACATTTGTAGCAAATATTCTTTCTTCTTTCCCTTAATAAACTCTACAGCTACATATATTTCATATTTGATTATGCAGAAACGGAATCCGTGGTCGCATGAAGGCAGCTGTTCACGATCTGTTAAAACAGTATTACCAGGTTGAGAGCAACTTCCAACTGGGTGAGTGGAATAGGTGTAGATTTAAATATTTACCTTATTTTGTGTAGTACATACATAAGGTTTGTTTATTCTTTCTATACTAAATCCTTTTGAATTTTAGAGTGTAAATATATTCAGAGTGAATAGAATATAGACCTTATTGCATATGATGTATGGTCTATTTTTGTGTAGTAATGATTGGCTTATATTAAACAGCGACAATGCTTGCTACGATAGGTGAAACATACTTGTTTTTTTATAGGATCATACGACAAATGCGTGGTGGCTCTTCGAGACCGCTACAAGGATGATATGCAAGCGGTTGCCAACATTATCTTCTCGCACAACCAAGTGTCAAAGAAGAATCTTCTGGTAAGCAGAAAGTGTTAAAATGTTGTTGTACCAAATAGAATGAATTAATATAATCACATAGAATGGAAGTTGATAGAATCATGTTGGATTACAACGAAAGAACTTTTTATGTCGCAAGCACATGTCGCTCAGAAAGCAATTGCTGGATTAGTGAAAGTTCCCGAGTTTTACTATTTTATGAGGCAATTGAATCTAGGCTATTGAATTTAGAATTTTTTACGCTATTTTTAAAAATAGCATTGTAAATAATGCAATTTATTGAAAAATACTTTCTTTTCTAGGTCACCCTACTGATTGACCACTTGTGGTCGAATGAACCAGGCTTGACCGACGAACTGGCAGCTACCCTCAACGAACTCACATCTCTACACAGAGCGGAACACAGCAGAGTGGCATTAAGAGCGAGACAGGTATAGTCGCTAAAGAACTCCAACTGTGACATACGTTCCAATCACTTCCTCAGCAGTCAATCCTATTAATCAGTCACTACTTCAATAGGGTCTTGTTAAGTACCCGAGCACATTTGGTCATATTTTTCAGTCACATGTTATATAAATACTAGAAAACATTCCGTCATGCATTTCAGTCTCTTAACACCTAATCATTTGCTTATTACGCACCAGTATATTCACTTGCTTAATACCCAGTAAACACTGTCCTATTAATTAAAGTGATTCACTTTATTTGTCAACCGCACTCGGTCTTTCATTTCTACATAAATTTGCGCATTAATTAATTAAAATGTTGACTCGCGTATAACGTATAAAATACATGATGGAAACTAAGGCGGAAATAAGGGTTGAAATAATAATTACAGTGTATAATCTAAAAAGTAAGCTAGCTCTAAATTGCCCTAAATCCTTAGGTCCTCATAGCGGCGCACCAGCCGGCGTACGAACTACGCCACAACCAGATGGAGTCCATCTTCCTCTCCGCAGTGGACATGTACGGTCACGACTTCCACCCCGAGAACCTGCAGAAGCTCATACTGTCGGAGACCTCGATATTCGATATATTGCACGATTTCTTCTACCACACCAACGCGGCGGTAAGTCAAACAATCCGTATTTATATTATAAACTAGCTGCCCGCCCCGGTCTTGCTCGGGTATACTATAAACCTTTTGACAGTCCAATAATATAAGAAACCATAGATTTGAAAAAACCTGAATGTTAATCTGTAAATTTCCTCACTTTTTACTTTCTGTGTATTTTTTTTAAATATCTGGGGGCACGGCAGTACCCCGCCAAGTCGAGCGCGAAGCAAACACTGCCGTACCATCCTTTACTGGAACCATTTCGCCGCATTTTCAGGCCCCTATTTGAGAACCTCTGGATAAGTCCAGAATGCAGAAATTTTCGTCATCCAGTAAGCTATAATCACATACTTAAAATCCAAAATTTCAAGTCTGAGGTCATTTAGTTCCGAAGTTAAGCGAATGCAAAGTTTCGCATTTATGACAGACACTCACTCACTCACTCACTCATGATCATCAAAATAGAAGTAGTACTTCCCATAAACTCAGAGAGCTGAAATTTGGTACAGAGTTAGGGTTTAATGGCCACATAAAGGGAAAACTATAAAAACTAGGATAATCGAAGATCTGGAGTACCTGGTGACCCTGATTAGAAAACACAAGAGCCCAGCCAAACTATTAGAGATATCGACAAACCGCCTTTACAAAAAATATTCAACTTGGTGGGCCGCTTCCAATAAAGAAAAAAGAAAAGAAAGATTTGTAATAATAAAAAAACTACCCCTAAACAGAAAAAAACTGTGTCAAATAAGAAAATCTAATAAAAGAAATCAATAAGCTCACGTTTCTACAAAAAGAAGTGAAATCCCACCAAAAACATTCTGTAAAAAACTAGCCAAGTCTCGATGGAGCTGCTTGTTTATCTCTAAAAAGTAATGAAATCTAGACAAAGTCGTGCCAAGTCTAAGGTTCCTTACTGCGATTTCTTTATTATTATAGTTAATGTTGTTTGACTTGGTCGTTGAACATTCTATAAACGTTAGTGGGTACAAGTCAACGGCCAAGTCACACAGCATTAACTATAATAATAAAGAAATCGCAGTAAGGAACCTTAGACTTGGCACGACTTTGTCTAGATTTCATTACTTTTTAGAGATAAACAAGCAGCTCCATGGAGACTTGGCTACTTTTTTTACAGAATGTTTTTGATTGGTTTTATTTTACACAAACCTTGTTCTGACAATTACGAACACAACAAAATGAAAACTAACTATTTTGGTGCAGTCGTTTTGAAGTTATGCGCGTACATACATTTCGACGATTCATTTTCATTTATATAGAAGATCCAAAAGTTACTTTATCAGTCTGAAACATTTTCTGAATTCTGGTTAAATGAGTATCCGTAAAATTTCCTTCGGAATATGGTATAGATCAGTTTTGAAATCAGTTTAGAGCAATGGCTCTTAACCGGTGGTCCGCGGATCTCTGGTGGTCCCTTTAAGCACCCGAAGTGGACCGCGAAGCCATCCGAAAAATGATATAGAAAAAACAACCCTTTATTCATATACTGTATCATATACGGTCGAGAGTTCGTGGTCCATGGCAAGACAGATATTTGTAAAATGGTCTCTCATCACTAAAAGGTTAATAACCACTGGCTTAAAGGGATTGAAATTACTATTGTAGCAACTTGAAACTTCATTAATGCGTAATTATCATACTTGTTCACTTATTAGTAATTGGATTTATTCAATTTTTAATTGAATTGGATTTATTGGTAAATAATGAAGAGAAACGTTTTGTTGTTTTTTTTTGCTTATTCATCAGTAGAACTGTACAAACTATCCCACTTGTAAAGATGAAAGGTTTTTAGGTATTTTTCTAAAGAACAATGGTCACTTTCTTAGAGCGATTTTCACCCAAAAAAATCAAAACTTAGAGATTTTAAAAATTGTTTAACTTATTGAAATAATTATATTATTTTTAAGCCCCAGGTTAAAGAGATATTCAGGTTTTAATATTACTGCTAAGATATGCATTTCGGACCGTAACTGGCTGTATACGAAGGCGTTCGGAATGGTGATGTTATCAATATCAGCGCGCTAAGTCGTTTCGAATCACCGAAGCGTGCAGATAGAATCCAACCTGACGTCATCGATGACGTCATTATATTTAGGTTACGTCATTAAATACGCGTTCGTTGCGGCTCTCGGAGCAGTAAAATGGTTGAAAGAAATTACATAAATGCGTTCAAGAAGATTTTATTTTGTAACTTTTTGTATGTGGGGTTTCAAAAATATTCGAAATACATCGCTTACATATTTTATTAGGATCACATTTATCCATAATTTGATCTCTCTATTTTTCGTTTATTTTGGGAACAAAAATGACCATTGTTCTTTGCACCATTTATGACATGCCCCTTGATTGTGTAACTCAAATTCTATCTCGATCGTTTTCAATTTTGACAATCGCAGTACGTCCATCACTACTTTATAAAAGGGAGTCGGCGCAGACTCTTATGTTGAAGGCGCATTGGCGACAAATTAAAGGCAATCGCGATAGATTTTATCTTAGACAATAACCCCCGCCCGCCCCCCGCTGTTTATTAGCCAGTTTCATTCAGTCCTCAATCGTATGCGTAGGTGTGCAACGCGGCGCTGGAGGTGTACGTTCGTCGTGCGTACACTTCGTACGAAATACAGTGTCTTCAGCACCTGGCCTTGTCCGGGGAACTGGGGGTGGTCCACTTCCAGTTCGTGCTGCCCACCGGCCATCCGAATAGGTAAGTTTTATCTTTGCATATACATTTTCTCTTCTTTTCCAAAATTATTTTGAAATTGTAATTTTTTGCGTTCAATTGGTAAATAACAAATCATCGTTAAAAACAGCTATAAACGCTGTGTCTTTACCTCGCTCACTCGGAGCTGTCAGTATCTCAGATAAGGATGATGGTGATAATGGGACATGAAATAGAAAAATCGATTTAATTCGTAAATTAAGTCTAAAATATACCACACATTTATAGTTATGGTTGAAACATAATGCTGTCTCTATCTAACCTAACTTTAGACAACATTTTGTGGTAAGACCGTGAATGTTTAGCAGGTTGAGATTTTCGATTTTGTCGTACGTATTATAAACACAAATGAGCGCCATGGAACGTAACAAACTGGCAAAATATCGGTTGGTAGTTCATGTATTAGTATTATACTTAGAGCATTTAGCCTATGGAGATGGTACGCAACAAATCGCAGTATACATTATTCTGCCACATTTTGCGGGAGGCGAGGTAAACACGCGAAAATCTAGAATTCAATTACAGATACGCACACTATGAAAATATTACCTCACAATAAAGAAACACACACACACATGTATCTATGCAATCGCCCGCAAATCATGCCCGTGTACTGTGTTTTAGCTACCAACGTACCATTGTATTTGTATTTTTCTATCGTAACGGCATAAAAATTACATTTAAATTGTATATAAATAAAACAAGCTAATGCTAATGTTTATTCTAACATGTGATAGGAAAAGTTATGGTCTCGAAGATTTAAGTTAGTGGATCGCTTTTTGCAAGAGGAAAGTCCACAATTAACATTTTTTTACTAGCTCTTACTTGCGACACGAAACGACACCAAATGGCAGCGGCCGCACGTCAACTAGTTTTATATAACGCGCATGGTTATATGGTCAACGTACTTTGGCAAAAGGGTTCGCCCAGCCTTGCCATCTCCGTAGGCTAAATGCTCTAAGATATTATACTACTACTAAATTCAAATAACTGTAAACCTTTAGTACTACAATACACTGCCTAACCATCTAAAGTTAGTCAATAAATAAGCCTGACGCTACCTCAATCTGTCCCACATTCCTATTAACATAAATGAAACAGCGTCATGTTCAAGCCACGGACAACTTTAGACAATGTTGTGTAATAAGACCATTTAATTCTTTGCCTGTACGTGAGGGACATTAATTGTACCAATTAGTCATCGTCCCTAATCTAATTCTCGTCGCCAGAATACCGATCAGCCAATCGGAAATCGAGCTATCGGCCGCTCAGGATCAAGAAGGTATCCCGGCGGAACTGTGCGCGGCCGCCATGCGCAAGTGTCACCACAGAACCGGCGCTCTAGCGTCGTTCGACTCGTTCGATCAGTTCGTCCAGTACGCCGACGAACTGCTCGATTTGGTCCACGACTTCGCCAGCACTGCCACCGTGAGACGTGAGGTTAGTGTGTATGTGTGTTTTAATACTTTGAATTGAGTCTGGTGGTTAGACTTTTACAGTCCCCACCTTCTAAGAACACCGTTTATACACTTGTCTTTCCCGTGAGAAGATAGCTGTCAAAATCGGCTGCTTAGAACGTTGGGTTTGTGATTTTTCCTTGTATTAAACATTACAATAAGAACTGCGGTTGTAATTTAATATATGTGTCTGAGTGTGTGTGTTTATGTGTGTGTGTGTGTGTGTTCGTTTGGATGCGTGCGTGCGTGCGTATGTTCGTATGTGTGTTTTAACTACCTCTGTTGGACCAAAGGTTAGTGTTTTATAGTTATTGTAATGATTGATATTAGTTATAAAGTGTAACGTGTAATGATTGAACCAGCAGGCGTAGCACGGGCTGCCAAGACTGGACTCGAGTCACGCATCATCTCATAATTTCAGTGACATAATCTCTTTGTCTTAAAGAGTAGCACGGTGGCGCGTATTAAGTGGGACTGACGTGATAAAAATTTCTTGACGCTCGTCAAGGGACTCGTGTGACTGAGTTTTATCACAAATTTTTTGCTCTCCGACTGCTACTACATCTTCTAAAGTATTAAAGCCCTTGAAATTCAAATTCAAAAATCTTTATTCAACTTAGGCCTTTACAGGCGCTTCTTGACGTCAAAACAAAGCAAAACATTCTAATTTAAAGGAAACATATTTAACCTTGTATGTGCATACATACTGAATATACATACTCACGATGTCTGCAAATACAAGTAGCAATGAAAAAAAATTTTTAATCTACACCTCTTCGGAAATTGGGTGAGCCTTCTCGAGAAGAACAGGCAAGAAACTCGAAAGGTCAAATTTTTTTATCTCCTCTTTTAAATCGCCATTTACAATTTTGCTACAACCAGAGCAGTCAGCTCACAGGCACGCCAAGAAATTTGTGATAAAGCTCAGTCACACGTGTTCCTTGACGAACGTCAAGAAAATTTGTCACGTCAGTCACACTAAATACGCGCCACGGTGCTACTCTTTAAGACATAGATAAAATTATTATGTCACTGAAATTGTGAGATAATGCGTGACTCGAATCCAGTCTTGGCAGCCCGTGCTACGCCTGCTGTGACGACTTTGTATTCATTTACCCTGCTCAATAGAACAAACTAATAAATAAGGTTTCGAATGGTGTTATTTAAATTACTTTTTTTTTTCAAAATAAGAAAAGTGTGGTGTAATAACTAAAAACTAGTTTCCATTGCTTTGTCATTTTTAAAGGATAGATGAAGGAAAATGGTAAAATGTTAAAAAAAATATATTTTAATTTGTGGTAGGATCTGCAAGCTCTGCAGGAGGGCAGCGAGAGCAGAGACAGCACCAGCATCAACGTAGGACTTGACCATAGCAAGATGCCCGACAGCGACGACCTGGTGAGTTTAATCTGTCGTCTCATAGACAAAAACAGCAACTATTTATAGCCATAGACAAGTCGCACTTATTTATAAAATTTTACACTACATGACAAATATTATGATTTTGAACAGCCACTGGAACCGATCCATATTCTCATGATCGGAGTACGCGATAATGGCGACAGTGACGACGCAGCCGTTGCACGAAGATTCGGCAACTTCTGCCGCGCCCACAGACACGATCTGCACTCGAAGAGGGTGCGGAGAGTCACCTTCATGCTGCTCATCAAGTTAGTATGACTTACCGATAGTCAGTATGACACACCGATAGTCTGTATGACAAACAATATATAGTCAGTATGACTCACACATAGTCAGTATGACTCAGCGCAGTCAGTATGACAAACCGACAGTTTGACACACCAACAGTCAGCGTGACACACCAATAGTCAGTATGCCTCAGCGACAGTCGAAGAGAGACCAGAAACACCATCGTGCTGCACCTTAATTGGTATGACACTTAAACCATTTTGCGCCACATACCTTGCGATATATTTACGCAAGCTTAGACTTGCATATACAGTAACGTGTGTTTGAGGATTTTCTAAACGTTTTCATTAAAGCATACATACATATATAATTGGCAAGTCTAAACTTGCGTAAGTATATTGCTGGGTGTATGCAGTAGGAGTAGGACACATCAACATTATGACAATAAGAAATAAATTTACAATCATTACATAACAAAATCACTTTAATAATTTGTTCTCTTTAGTACGTGATCAAACACACTTAATAAAATTGAGGAATTTATATTTACTCGATTCTCTGATAACTTGTACTTACCGTTGTATATGTAGGTGTAAAATGTCTGTAAAAGGGATCGCAATGTACCCTATTCTGAATTAGCTAAAATCAATTAGAATTTTTAATACTGGCCTTTTTATACAACTAAAGGTCTATCCACACACATCCGGGCCGTGCCCGGGTCGTGACCGGGCCGTGTCCGTGGAAAGACCGGAGATCCGTGCCACGTCAGGGCCACCAACTTCAATCTTTACCATTTACGGAAACCAATATGCATTATGATTTGTTTAAAACTGCAGAGATGCATGTCGCTTCTATTAATAACTCGTCATTCATTTTATTTAATAAAACTCGGACGTGCACTGGTAATATCGGTGGACGGGCGCCCGTCGCGGTGTCGGCTCGGGCACGCATGCTCCGTCGCCGGTCCGGACACGGACGTGTGTGAACGAGTTCATATAAAAAGTACGCAATGATATTTTTTCAAGCCACTGACGGAACACGTCCCTTCCACATCCATCGAAATGTGTGGATTGAGCTTAATTTGGCAAACAAACATACTGCCCACCTGATGACCTGATGATCACATAAACTATAGTACACAAGTACATAACTTTAATAATGTATCAAGCGATGGCTTACTTGTGATTATTTGTATCATTTTTGTTTTTTCTCCAGACGCCAGTTCCCCAAGTTCTTCACGTATAGAGCTCGTAACGACTTCACAGAAGACACGATCTACCGCCACTTGGAACCAGCGTCCGCCTTCCAACTGGAACTCTACAGAATGAGGAGCTACGAATTGGAGGCTCTGCCCACAAGCAACCAGAAAATGCACCTGTATTTAGGCAAGGCTAAGGTTTGTAATCGTATGTTTTTACTGAGCCTTTTTATTGTGCAGATTTTATGCAGTTATACAAGCTAACACAATTCTGGCATGTCAACAACATTTTAATAACATCATTGTTGTTAGAACACTAAAGCCGGGTCCTTCCGTAGCGCTGTGTTTACGTGTTTGTTAATACAAAATCCGGGTTAGCTAACCAAGCCGCAGCGCCAATTTTCTAACAAAACATGTAAATCGTGTTGTTGCAATCGACATATAAGACGGCGTTGTATGGATAAACAGGACATCAGAAAACATAACCTGTATATTATTATATTTTTTTATATATTACGAGTATATTATATACAGGCTGTTGGCATAAACATCATGGGCTGCTAAACAAATTATTATGATTTGGATTAGTAATCACTTCACGATATAGCATCAAATTAACAATTATAAATATTAATCTAAATCAAAATGATATAAATTAACAATTATTATTTCTTAATCAAACAAATCGTTTTATTTAACAATCACCTTGAATTCTAAATGTATAGTGGAGCATTTTATGTTAAAACATTGGGTGCTTTTTATTTTATTGACAATAAATTTTCAATGTCCTTTGTCTCTGTAGGTATTAGGTAAATGGTCTTACGCAATCAATATCAAATTTTAAGGTTTTTCTCATTATAACGAAGCAATAACCTGATCGCCTTAACGTTCACATCCGATGTAATGTCAAACAGCAACTATCATGGTTTCATTGGCCAGTGAAACCAAGAGGAACCATATTTCCTCGTGGTCCCACCAATGGGGCAAAGTAGTGGGACCACGACCCAAATGAATGAATGCCATTGAAACCAAAAGACATAGATATTAGCAAAATAAATTAGATAATTTTACTTTTTTCTTATCTTAGTTTCTTAGTATGAAAGTGAGTGTGCATTTCGCAGGTGAAGAAAGGTCAAGAAGTGACGGACTATAGGTTCTTCATCCGCTCCATCATAAGACATCAGGACCTCATCACCAAGGAGGCCAGTTTTGAATACCTTCAAAACGAGGGTGAAAGGTGATTTATTTATTTTTTACTGTATAGACCGAAAACCCAATAGACAATTTAACAGCTTAAAAAAAGAAACTAACATATAACAACATGTAAAAAAAATAATTTATTCAAGATAAATACAGCACTGTCGAACCAATATTATCGGTTTCAAGTGACAAGTTAGACCATTGTTGTATAATACGAATAATATTACACTAACAGTGTTAATGATTTTATTGTATTTAAAAATATATAAATTATATAGTGTCCCTAACATACGTTTTAGTGTTACTTTCTTTTCTTTTGATTAGGTAATTGATGAGAATCTAAAAACAACTATTTATTTTATACAGAGTGCTCCTAGAAGCGATGGACGAGTTAGAAGTGGCGTTTTCACACCCTCTAGCTAAGAGAACTGATTGTAACCATATATTCCTCAACTTTGGACCCACTGTTATTATGGACCCAACTAAGGTACGTTATATTAATATACCTATTTACGTTTAAACCGACAGTATTTTGCTGTATATTATTGACATGTGTATTTGGTTATGGTATATTCGTCTATGATCTTTTTTTCATAGATCGAAGAGTCTGTGTTGGGTATGGTAATGAGATACGGACCTCGTCTCTGGAAACTCAGGGTACTTCAGGCTGAAATCAGATTCACATTGCGTATAGGTATGTTAATATATTTATATTTAAATTCTATATCTATACAAGAATACAAATATAAAATGTTCACCTTTGTGAGCTGCGACGTTATCAATGCAATTAGTTATATTTAACATTTTTTGCTATTCTCATTATTATGTGTGTTAGGACCCGGAGTGCCAACCAAGAACGTAAGACTTTGCTTGTCCAACGGTTCTGGCTACTCTCTAGACATCTACACGTACGAGGAGGTGTCGGACCCAAGGACTGGAGTGGTGAGTCAATATAAATAACTTTTTATAAATTATTTGCTAAAAACAATTCCAAACGCTTATTATTAAGTAACGGATTGTAAAACATACTGTAAAAGATCTTGAATTGAGGTGCGGTCCGAATGGTAATAATATCAATGTCAGCGAGCTAAAAGTCGTTTCGAATCACCGTGAGCGTGCTCACATCATCCCACCTGACGTAATCGATGACATCATTACATTCGCCATCTTGCGTTTACGGCGACCATGCCTCAGATCGTAATCGTTTTATCGTTGTTAATATTCTGTCATACGACTGTCAAGTGCCAATGTCAGCAATTGAAATCCCTAAAATTTATTGTGAGGGATGAGAAAAATAATTTACTGTTGTGTACCTAAGTGCCCATTATATGTATAATGGTTAGATGCAAAAATTATGTGCTATTGCTGAAAATTAATTGTCAAGCTAATGGACTTCAACGTCTAAGGAAACGTCAGCATCGTAAGCGCACAAATTATCGCTCCGGATGGCCAAATATTATTTGTCGATGTTAGCGCGATATACCATTCAGAACAGTTGTAAGCACTCATACCGCTCTCATCGCTTCGAAACACACCTCAAGGTCATATTTTAAACGATGATTTTTTTTCCACAGATAATGTTCCAATCGTACGGACCAAAGCAGGGTCCAATGCACGGCCTCCCAATCTCAACGCCGTACGTCACAAAGGATTATTTGCAACAGAAGAGGTTTTTGGTATGTACGCTACCTTGTTGTTAGAAAATCAATCATAATCACATTACTTTGTGTTACATAACTATCATTTTGTACACAGGCCACGTCGCAAGGCACTACGTACGTGTACGACATGCCGGATATGTTCCGACAGACTGTTGAGAAGAGATGGAGAGAATGCATCGAGGAAGGCAGTGTGGATGGTTAGACGATTAGCATTTTATATTTTATATATTTTTCACTGCACTTTTTACCTGTATCATTTGGAAAAGAAATAAGACATACTCTATTTGCGTGTGCGCAACAATATTTGATTCATAGTTCAAAAGTCAGATATTGATTAAAGATACTGAAGATGTCGCTGATGTAGCTGCTAATGATTTTATTTTTGTGAGGTCTAAGTGTAGCATCGAGTACTTTTAGGCCTCTTAAAGAGTTAAAGTAAGAAAGTGAAATAAAAGAATAGACAGGTTGAATTATTAGTATTGTTTATTTCAAAGTATACGTCAGTGTACCTCATTTTCTCAGATTCTCTATTTTCACAAATTTAGTCCATGCAGCTATGATCTTAGTATTTCAGCTGAGATGAGACAGGGACAATCGGGTTAACAGTGACTTGTATAAATGTTCTTCAATGAAATTAATCAAAATAACATTCAAATATTGAAAATGTTACTTGTTCAATTACTCAGGACCAATGCCCGACAATGTGATGAGCTGCGTCGAACTGGTGGTGGAACCTGATGGAGAAAGAAGGGTGGTAGAAGTGACCAGGCTGCCTGGTCAAAACACTGTGAGTATCTTTTATACAATACTTATTTTAATCGTGTTTATACTTTGATAAGATCAATAACCTTAACTTGTTAAACTATTAATAAAAAAGATATTACAAACAATAATTATAAAATGATCTCTTTGGTAGGGGCATGCGCATGCTATAGCAACAAATACGCCTCTGTATACAAATTTTCTACGAAAGGAATAAATAATGTGCAAGTAAGTGTTACTTATTCGTAAAACCTTTCTATCAGGTTGGTATGGTGGCCTGGCGTATAACTCTATTCACGCCTGAGTGCCCCGAAGGTCGAGACATAATCCTGATAGCGAATGACCTCACCCACTATATGGGTTCTTTCGGACCCCAAGAGGACTGGGTCTACTACAAAGCTTCACAGTACGCGAGGGAACTGAAAATACCGAGGGTGAGTGTTTTATGTAGACGATGTTTTATTTTTATCATTGCATTATGTGACACACGTCTTAATATTTTGGCGAAACTTTCCAATTAACTAAAAATTAAGGCGATTTTTATAAACACATCAACGAAGTCTAATACTCAGGCAATAATGAGAGCTTTTTCATTTTAAACAAATCAAATAATGATGTGAAAATAGTAGTGTCATCTGACAACAATAGTGTTGTTCAGTTCTGACAGCAAACTCTTTTATGCATAATTTCCCAGACCTCTTTATACTGCCTGTTCTTTATTTAACGCCTAAAAACTAATTCAATGCAAAATTGAACTGCAACAAATATAAAGGACAAAGTAGACGAAAAAGTTAATTACAAATGCACAAAATGCACAAATTATTAGTTGGTAGAAATAAAACTATAAAAGTGTGAAAAGTTTTGAATACCAATCCATATTTTTTTGTACTTAGATTACATAATACAATTATAGAAATATTTAATATAAGCTAAGTTAATCAATTAACCCTGTAATATGCTGCAAGATAGAGAGAGGGGTAAGATAGAGTAATAGTATAGATATGACATGTAAATGTTTAACTAAAATAAAAGTTTAAAGCAAACATAATAGGCAAGCGGACAATTTTTTTAAAATTCCTATCTAATAGATTACAAAAAATTCCGTGTGACGTCATACGCAGGTAAATTTTCTTCTAACTTGTGACATATCGAGCCCCCATTCCGTGACTTTAATTCGCTTTACCTCAGTAGTTTTAATATTTCAACAATACAACGAATACGTATCAGGAATTGTTTAAATATCGAATTAACAGACTAATTAGTTTGGATTTTTCATACACATTCTGCAACCCTCTCGTATATCCCTTATCGGGACCCCAGTTTTTACCAAGTTTGAACGTCCCAGATATACGTGAGTGTCAACTCTGGCGCTCGTATTGGTGTCGCTGAGGAGGTGAAGTCCGAATTCAACGTCTCGTGGGTGGACGCCGAGAGACCAGACAGGGGCTTCAAGTATCTGTACCTCACCCCCGAGTCCTACTCCAAGCTGGGACCGCTCGGATCGGTCAAGACTGAACTCATTGAGGATGAGGGCGAGTCAAGATACAAGATTACCGACATTATTGGTGAGTGGATCAAATATTAAACTTGACTAAACCTACAAGGCACAAATATTTACTTCTCACTCCTGAGTGCTACTTCAAGCTGCTATCACTTCGGTTGGTCAAGTCTCAGCTTATTAAGGAATTTAAGGATGAGAAAAAATCTAAACAGAAGATTACTAACATAATTGGAAAGTGGTTCAAATAAGACACTTGATTAAACATACATGACACTCGACCACAGATTACATAATATACAGATGCCAGTACAGATGCCAAATCCCATACTAAAAATTGGAACCTGCTTAAGGAAACTATTTCGGATAACTATGTTGTTTCCATAGTTTCCCCACACGGTGGTGACACTAAACGCTGTAATGCTTTTTCTTGCTAAATTGTAGTAATATAGGGAAATCTTAAAGTTGAAGGAAAAAAAAAAACAAACTTATTCCTTTAGTCCGATACAAAATGAAAAGCTTTATTCTGGTAGGTACATGGTTGTAATTCACTTATGCATAATGTTACTGAAGTTAACAAAATCCCTCAATGCAAAGCACTTAACTAAATTTTTATTTAATACAAGCCAAGGGCAGGATGGTTCAGGTTTGTTTGATCAATCTCGGCAGGTAAAAATCAGGTTCAAATTGGGTACAAAACTACAAAATGAGGGGCAATAAAGTACACGAACAAATAGTTATAGGTTTCCTTTTTTTTTAAAAGAAATTAGTAGCCTTCCCCGGAGCGGTTGTTAGTGGGTCATACCTTCAATGCTAAGTTTCTGCGATCACGGGTCAGAGATATAATATTCCAATTTCTTAACTTATTCTCTGTTTCTAATATTATTTGTGTAATTCCACAGAATTCCTCCTTGATATTAGGTTATTAGGTAGGTTAGTTGCAGCGGAGCCCTACGGCCTCCGGGAACTGCCCTGGAGATTCATAGCACAGTGTTATGTTAAAAATATAATTAAATATGCCTATGATCTTGAGGTCAGTGGGTCTAACACTGAGTTCTGAAGGAATCCCAGTCAATACATTTGAACTTCATGTAATAAACATAGCAAATGAATTCTAAAACATAATTTTTAATAAATCGACAAATTGTCTTATTGGTTAGTTAATAAAAAGGACCTATGGAGGGGAGAGCACCTATTTTGTGTATAATTATTGCTATTAATAAAAAGAAAACAGCTTAATTTGTGAGTTCTTTGCCAAAGAAGGATGTGAAACTTAATATTGTGAAAATTTAGAATTTAACATGAAATTCGCAAGTGTTACTCAATATATGCCTTAATCCCACTAAGATGCCGTTTACTATCAAGGTTTTTTAATGAAATAGGGGATGAAAAAGGCGAATTTTGGAAATGTAATATGTTTGATTTAATAATCAATTTACCCACAAATAAAAATAAAATTAACAAAATCTGTTTTAAATCATGAAATATAATAAGTTAATTAGATACCTTAGTGTGGGCGGAGTATTATCTATTGATATAATTTATTTATTCAACTAATTCACCGAATCGCGCGCCGGCGATTATAAATATGATTGAGCTTTTACTCTTCAAGCTGAAAACAAAAATAACTCACTTTGTTAAATTCAGGGTGGCTTTTCGAATTAAATTCACACGGAAAACGAGAGAAATACCTACGAAATAAATATATAAAAACTTTATGATCTTCAAATCAATAACAAATTACTTCGATCGATGTCTCACAGACTAGTCATAACCTAGACGATAGACTAAACCAACGCTCCACTTGCGCGCAGATTTGCGTTTATGTGGAAGCGACGGAGCCGAGGTCCGTTTGCTGAATGTTAAGCGCCGTATTGGCGACGGAACCTCTCCTAAAACCAAATTCATTTCATAACACTCGTAAGACTCTTAACTTGCTTCAAGGTGTGTCAAGTCAACATACGGATCTTTCGAAATTCTACAATACCTATGCAATAAGTATTTCCAGCTAAAGTTATGTTTAGTTGAAAAACAAAACGTAATGAAAAATTAACCTTAAACAAATTGTGAATGCTTTCCAAATTCTATTCGACGAAACTATAATTATATGATCTATAAGTTTAAGTGTATTTTATTAAAATATGTCTATAGAAATGATCAAAACAAACGGTCCAAATGTCAAATTCCGAATTTTGAGAAAATCAACCCACCTAAATGGAAGCACGGGATTTTGGGCGAAAAAGATGCCGTTATTACAGACATTTTGACTCTAATCGTCAAATAATAAGTAGAAAAAAACAATAAAAAGGAAATAAAAAAAAAATGAGTTGCATGGTGTCGTTGCCCCTGATCGTCGATATTGATTTTCCTACGTTTTCAGCTAGATGTAACTTCCTCCATTATAAGAATATAGCAAGGGCTTATTTCTAGAGTTGCAAACCGCTCCTGTGAGGAATTCAAAATTAATTTTGTTGATTAGAGTAGAATACATATGAAAATAATGAACAAGACACGTTTATATTTGTGATCTTGTGCTAAATGCATCTATCTAACCACATAACAGTTATAATAAGTACATACTTGTTCCTTAATTCTGGTATCAGATACTAAAGAAGTAATATCCATTTTATATAATGGTAGTAATAATATATTTATAATGGTATGAACTAAGACACGTATAATATTTGTGTTTTAGATCTTTATGTACTTATGTAATGGTAATATCAATTTTGAAGATGTTAGGTAAATGGAAACTTAAGTATCAAGGCAAATCAATAAAAAAACGACAGGGACAGACACATGCAAAAACGCCGCCAGATGTTATATGGCGCGTTATCCTACACTCGGGTTCTACGAGACGCCAGGAAGAATGGCGGGGTGGGTATTCTGTGACCGCCGCACCCGCGGTACCTAAATAGTTTAAATGCTTATAAAAATATGGCTATTTTCATAAGAGTATAAAAATGAAAATTAAGTAGGTATTATGTTACTAGGTATGTAATTTAGTCACTCGAAGTATCTAAATTTTTAAAATCTTTTATGTGCCACTTTCCTATGTATTTTCCGTTCTCGTCTTCGAGCTCATAGACGAGGCGAGAAAGCTTACGTATAATTTTACAACGTTCATATTTAGGGGCAAGTTTAGCAGTAAAATATTTATTAGCAGAACTCTGCTTGTACGTCCGCTTCCACACAAAATCACCAACATTAAAAGAGATATCTCTGCGTTTGTTGTTATAGTATTTTATATTCCTTTCATGGGCCTTACGCAATGACTCTCGGACTTTGATGAAAATGTCACCGAGGTGGCCAATATTAGACGCATGAGTATCGCGTGGTACCACAACCAACTCTTGGAGATCTTCGAAGCCACGGTAAATACTACCATCTGTGACAGCTTCCCTACCGTGCACTAGCATGAAAGGAGTATAAGAAGTAGACTCATTTACTGAGGTGTTCATGGCAAATTGTATTTTATGTATGTTAATATCCCACGTTCTATGATCGTTCTCAACAAACGAGGAAACTGCAGTGATTATTGTGCGGTTATAACGTTCCACCGTATTAACTTGTGGACAATATACTGGACCCAAATGTACTTGCGGAATATTGTATTTTTCATATAATGCCTGAACCTCATGACTTATAAATTGCGAGCCATTATCAGACATCACCGTCTGTGGTATTCCGTGAACCAGAAATACATGGTCTTCTAACCTTTGCGCTATAACTTTGCCCGTTGCACGCCGTATCGGAAATAATAAACAATATTTTGTAAAACAACACACAACTACTAGTAAAAAGGTGTTTTGCTGTCGAGACATCGGCAGTGGACCAACTAGATCAATGCTGATGCACTGGAATGGTCGACAGCAGACCTTGGGTTCCCCCATAAAGCCAGCTGGCGCTAGTGAGCTATGTTTATATGAGTTGCAAGTGGCACAATTTTTAATAAATTCCTCGGTATCTTTATGCATACCGGGCCAAAAATACCGTAATTTTAATCTTTTATAAGTTTTTGCAACGCCTAAGTGCGCAGCAATTGGTTCAGAATGGTTACTTTTCATAATATCCTCCCTAAGCTCCTTTGGTACAACCTCTTTCCACTGGTAGTCACCACAGAGTTTGTTAGTGCTTTTTGTAAATCTAAAAAGCCTACCATCAACAATTTGAAAATTGGGACACGCGCGCGGCCTATCCGTGCAACGTTTTAATATATTGTTATACCAAGCATCGCTGGAAGTAAATGCGTCTACGGCTGCCACTGGTACAGAACGTGATAGTGCATCCGGTACGACGTTTTGAGATCCACTACGATGCTCAATAATGAAATTATAAGGCGATAGCCTACACCCCCAACGCGCTAGTCGTCCTGTCGGATTCTTAAGGTTTAAAAACCACTTTAGACTAGCATGGTCGGTAATAATTTTAAATTGTCGACCACCTTCAAGGTAAGGGCGGAAGTGTTCAACGACATGTACCACGGCCAATGCCTCTCGCTCTGTAGCGGAATAGTTACGTTCAGCGGGTGTTAGTGAACGGCTACAGTACGCAACAGGATGTTCTTGTCCATCTACAACCTGGGTTAAGGTACCTCCTAACCCGAAATCAGAAGCGTCACAGTGGACAGCAAAATCTTTCGAGAAGTCAGGACATACCAGAACCGGGGAAGTAGACAGTGCGAGTTTTAGGTCGTTGAACGCCTCGTCTGCCTCGGTCGTCCATTTGAAAGGGGGCGCGCTCTTACGGGTAGAAGTAAGAGCATTAAGGGGACCAGCTCTATGACTAAAATTTTTTATGAAACGCCTATAATAAGATGCAGTTCCCAAGAAACGTTTGACGTCTTTCCTGCAGGTGGGAATAGGAAAGTCTACTATAGCCTTAATTTTGTCAGGATCCGTGCGCAGACCATATTCGTCAACCACATGACCCAAGAATTTCAGCTGTCTCCTGAAGAACTGGCATTTACCCATGTTGACAGTAAGGTTGGCTAGTTTAAGTCTCTCCTTTACCCTACGTAGGAGCTGGAGGTGATCCTGGAAGGCCGTTGGGCCTTCAGGAGTAAGTAAAATTAAATCATCAACATATACGAACACCTTATTGTCAAACTCGGGCCCAAAGAGGCGGTCCATCAACCGCTGCTGCGTAGCTGGAGCTGCAGTAAGTCCAAAGCACATGACCTTAAAGTGAAACAAGCCTCTGCAGGGAATAGTAAAAGCAGTTTTCTCTCTGGACTCAATAGAGTCCAAAGGAACTTGGTAATATGAAGACTTAAGGTCAATAGAAGATAAGTACTTAGCGTTTTTGAGCTGGTCCAGAATATGGCTAATATAAGGCATAGGGTAAGCGTCATGCTTTGATATGGCGTTAAGTTTTCGGCTGTCCAAGCAGAAACGTGATGACCCATCTGATTTAACCGCTAAAGTAACGGGGTTGTTCCATGCACTTCCGCTAGGCTCCACAACATCATCCTTCAGCATTTGGTCTAGGTGTTTATTTAATTCTGCCAGTTTAGCGGGTGAGACTACATAATACCGTTGTTTAATAGGTGGGTGGTCACCGGTATCAATTTTATGACTCACTAAGTGTGTCCTACCTAGGCCTTTCTTTTCTGCGGAAATGTCATCAAATTGCTTTATGACGTCATTGACCAGCCTACGCTCAAGCTTAGATAAAGTTTCAAAATCATGTAAAGCACGGCTGCCTGACATAACTGTGTACACCTGATTATTATTTTTATATAAATGTCCGCTATCTTCTAACAATTATAAAATATCTGGCGCAATATTAAATTCCTTCCAGAAATTTAAGCCAAATAACAACTCTGTAGCAACTCCAGGGACGACGTAAAATTTAATAACACGAGTTTTATTCTCTATCGATACTGGTAAAAATAAATACCCAGTTACTCGTGAAGTAGAACCATTTGCAGTTTTTATAAAGTCTAAGTCCTCAGACTTATGTAAAGTAGCGAAATCTTTAAAATATTTGTATGCTTGCCCTCCCACAATGGAGATCTGTGATCCTGAATCCAGTAATCCTCTGAATTCCAAGCTAAAAATATTAATCTTCAGATAAGCTCTGGTATCATTATAGGTGGCGGTAGTAGTAGCGTGAACCGATGTAACCTTACCTTTATGCGTATGTATGTTACTAGCTTTATTTACATTATTATAGAATTCACTGTATTTCTGCCTTGATTGTTCAGAATTACAATGTTTATTATAAAAATATACTGTCTTATGCCATCGGTTCACTGCTTGGCGTTTTTTGGAATCTCTGCGGTTGAAGGTTTTGAAGAAGTGCACTTTGGACAATTATTTGCATTGAACCCCTTTTCTCCACAACGTGTCGCGAAGCGGAAGGCTTCGTACAAAAAAAGAGAGGAGGAAGCTAAAAGAAAACAAGTTAGATAATTAACACGGTATATTTACAAGAGAAAACGGAAACAAGAAAAGGCAGAGGTAGGGAGGAATAATATTAGGAGGGCACGACAGGACTTATATAACTAAATTAGCCTAAAAGGTAAAACTATGTACAACTAAATATAACAAGATCTAGCCTGGCCAGGGTAGGACGTGGGAGCGAATGGCAGCTCAGCCGGACAGGTAGTCAGCTCAGCAGCGGACTGGTAGGCAGCTCAGCGGTCACGTAGGTGGCTCAGCGGACTGGTAGGCAGCTCAGCAGACACGTAGGCGGGCTAAGGAACACCCCGACGGCAGCAGTATGCAGGCGAGGCTCGAGAATCCGTAGCAGACGGAGACACGCAGTCCAAGTGGGCGTGTAGGGCACTCGACTTTAGGCGGCCAGTTGTCCCCTACGTACTTGAGCAGCAACTCTTCTTTACGATGGCTGGTGGTAGACCAGTCCAAAACTAGCACAGGAGCTTAGATACTCCTTAAGCTGTTTGTATTCTCTACCAGAGCTGGTAGTGGACTGGCTTCCTAATGACCCTGGTCCGCTTTTATACTGGCCATAACAATAGACAACTATATAGCTGTCAAGCGAAAGATTTTTGAACAATAAAATAATTATATGACATTTGTCAGTCACGTAGGCATTGAGCTACAATATTGAGATCAAATGTCGGACGCTAACAATTATAATAAGAAAATATAGAAAAATACAATAAAAGACTAATAAATATTACAAATATTTATCGCTTGTGAATAATAGCGTTATACAAAGTGAAGTTCAAATAAATAATCAGTTAGTGCTTTACAAACATTCGTGAATCAAAAGTGTTACAAGAATTTGTGCATATTTACAAGATCGACATGTGAAAAGACAAGGTAATAATATTATATTTTCCTACCTAGTTACAATAAAGAATTAGTAGACTTAAATGTAGAGTATGAGAGTTTTGTCTTTTATTTACATTTATGAAGTGAACATTTTATTCGTAAGTCTCGCGACTTTCCGTCAGCGCGAAGCAACCTGACATTTTCCCACCGCCCCAGAAAAATTTTCGCCTCGGAGAAAATTTTGAGGTTGAATTGGATACGATCTTCCCTTTCGAAATATACATTCATACGTCTCGCAATCATACATGTCTAGCAAAAGAAGGAGTAGGGTTCACCGCCTATGACACAAACTCCAAAAAAAGTATCCCGAAATTATACATGACAATACGGCTTATTTTTGAGGAGTTGTCATCCGCTCCATTTCTTAAGACCTGATGAATAAATATTTAAACTAAACGCATTTAAGTCACTTTTTGGTGACTCAAAAATGTGAAGACCAGTTAGTGTCTTCAAAAGGTAACATGACTAAAGAAGAGGTTTTCTCTAAGCTCAAGTTTAAAGACATGTTTAGAGAAGGTCTCTAGTCAAAAGTTTTTGACTGAGGTCATGAAAGAGCACCAGTATAAGTGAACGTCATCGTACAAAACATATTGTCAGTCGTCAACGTCGTCAGTTACAAAAGATGTGCAAACAATAAAAATATATCGGACTGATATTGCCAAAATTCAGTCACGAAAGTTGGATTCAATGTGTATGTGGCGAAATGAAGTGTATGAACAATATTTACATGAATTATATATTATAAAAATATTTTTCATACATTTATTAAACAAATTGAAAAAAAAGTGAATAAAAAGAAAACATAAAGTGCTTAACAGTATCGACAGTGTTTGTAAGTATTTATGGTTTTGGTCAGAGTGTATACCTAATACCCACCTAATACCTAAATACATACAAGCAGCGTGGAATAAAAACATGGGAAAAAAAAATTGTCCCGACCTACCATGGACGATAAAAAGAATGGAAGTGCCAAACTGTCACGATGTAAGTACTTCCATAACTATATGTTGAAATTAATATGGAATTATTTACAACGTAAACGAAAGAAAGAAAAAAATATTCAGTGAAAAAAAAAATAAAAGTGAAGTGAATAATAAAAGTGAAATACATAATATAAAAAAAAAAGGTGAAAAAAATTTTAGGTTTTAAAATCCTTGACGTGCCATTTGCCACGACATCCAAAAGAATCCTCTAGTATGTAAACTAGTGGCGAAAGTTTCTCCACCACTTTACATTTTAGATATTTTGGTGCTAGTTTAGCACTATAGTATGCACCAGCGTTACTTAAAGTGTAATTTTTACGCCATACCATATCGCCTACATTAAATTCTTTAAATGAGTGTCTTAAGTTATACCGATTTAAGTTTTTAGTGTGGGCTATATGAAGAGAAACTTGAACTTTATCAAAAATTGAAGACAAGAGACCTATATTACTAGCGTATATGTCACGAGGTAGGAAAGTCATTTCATCTACATTATAGCCCTGTGAGTATATGGAGCCACAAGTTATAAGTTCACGGCCATAAACAAGAAAATTTGGAGTAAAACCGGTGACAGCATTTACGGAGCTGTTCATTACGGATTGAACTTTAGGTAGGTGGATATCCCACGACCTATGATCATCACCAACAAGAGATGCGAGAGCGGTTATAATAGTTTTATTATATCTCTCTGTGGTATTGACTTGCGGACAGTAATGCGGTGTAAAAGAAATGTGCGGTATTTTATAGCGTTTAAGGAAAGTATTGAATTCATGCGATTGGAATTGAGGACCGTTGTCCATTATTATAGTTTGTGGTACCCCATGGACTAGGAAAACATAATTTTCGAGATTGCTTATGATATTAGACGTTATTGCACGTTTCAATGGAAAAATCATGGTATATTTTGTGAAAAGACAATTTATGACAAGAATATATTGGTTTCTTCTTCTAGTCATAGGAAGTGGACCCATTAAGTCTAAAGAAATACATTGAAAAGGTCTAGAACAAATTTTAGGTTTGCCCATTGGGCCATACGGTGAATGATTTGTATGTTTGTAGGACAAACATTTTTCACAATTAGAAACAAATTTTGCAATTTCTTTAAACATTCCGGACCAATAATAAAGCAAAGAAATTTTTTTATATGTTTTAAAGATTCCCATATGTGGATCGGTAGAGGAACCATGAGCGTTGCTAATTAAGGTTTCTCGTCTATCTGGAGTCGGAACTTCTTTCCAAATGAAGTCTTCAGTTAAGGAGTGTGGAGTATAAGTGCGTCGAAATAATTTATTGTTTTTAATTACGTAATTCGGAAAACTAGTAGGATCATTACGACAGTTATACAATAATTTATTGTACTGTTCTAAATCAGAAGAGATTGGTGTATCGGAGATTGGGGCCACATTATGATTCATGATCTCATCTGGTTTAGAGCGGGATAAAAGGTCAGGGACCAGATTGTCCTTGCCCTTCTTATGTTTAAGTGTCAAATTAAAACATGAAAGACGGAGAGACCATCGTGCTAATCTACCAGAAGGGTTGGTTAAGCTCAAAAACCATTTTAAAGCGGCATGATCAGTATAGACAGTAAAAGGTTTTCCATTATCGAGATAGCAACGCCAATGTTCCAAAGCAGTAATGACAGCTAATGTTTCTCTTTCAGTAGTAGAGTAATTTCTCTCATTTTTATTAAGAGATTTACTCATGTAGGCTATGACAACTTCCTTGTCATCACGAATTTGAGTAAGCATGGCACCGATTCCAGAATTGGATGCATCACAGTGTACAGAAAATGGTTTATCAAAATCAGGACAAGCTAAAATTGGAGTAGTGACTAAATGTTCTTTTAGTTTTAAGAATGAGGCGTTTGCCTCCGAATTCCAAGAAAATTTAGGAGCGTTTTTTCCACAAGAAGTTAATTTGTTAAGAGGAGTAGCAATTGTGCTAAAGTTAGGAATGAATCTGCGAAACCAGCTGCATGTTCCTAAGAATTTTCGAAGTTCTTTGCGAGAACTAGGATTTGGAAAATCTATTATAGCCTGGATTTTGCTAGGGTCGGCACGTAGACCATTTTCATCTACAATGTAGCCTAGGTATTTAAGCTCTTTTTTAAAGAATTGGCTCTTTTCAAAGTTAATCGTAAGTTTAGCTAGTGTTAGTTTTTCAAGAACTTTAACGAGCAATGAGATATGCTCTTCAAATGTCAAACTGACAATTATAATGTCATCTAGGTAACAAAACACCTTATTATCGAACTCCGGAGTGAACAAAATGTCCATGAGTCTCTGCTGAGTAGCAGGAGCATTAGTGAGACCAAAGGGCATGACGACAAATCTGTACATTCCTCTACCAGGAACATAGAAAGCGGTCTTATCGCGATCGTCAGGGTGTAGGGGAATTTCCCAGAAAGCCTTAGCAATGTCAATACTTGTCAAAAATTTTGCGTTATTGAGATGGTCAAGAATTTCATTGACAAAAGGTAGACTATAGGCATCCTTACGGGTGACTGAGTTAAGTTTCCTACTATCTACACAAAATCTCCATTCACCATTCTTTTTTGGAGTTATTAAGACAGGCGATAGCCAAGGGCTTTCACATTTTTCAATAACATTGAGCTCTATCATTTTATCCACCTCTTCCACGAGAGCTTTTTGCTTCTCTGGGGAGAGTCGATAGCATCTCTGTTTTATTGGTAAGGAATCACCAGTGTCTATTCGATGGCAAATTAAGTCAGTGTGACCAAGTTGACCTCTAGCTTCAAAAGAGATATCTCTAAAACGAGAAATTATATTATCAGCAATAGTTTTTTGCTGAGAAGTAAGGTTCTCGTAAGGCAAGATTTGTTTTTCAATAGTGTTTATATTACGAGATGTTTCATCTAAAGTAAAAGCAGAAGATAAAAGTTTTGGAACTAAGTTGAATTCTCGCCAAAAATCGACACCAAGAATCATAGATGGATAAATATCAGGAAATACATAAGCTTTTATAAGTTTAGTTTGGTTATTAAAATTAAAAGGTAAAATAAAATAACCGATTGATTTAATAGACTGCTTACTTGCAGTATTTACGGAAATAAAGTCCGACTTGGATAAAGAAAAACCAAGGTCTAAAATTTTTAGGTGGGAATTGTTCCCAAGAATTGTAATCGAACTCCCGCTATCAAGTAGTGCGGTAAAACTGACGTCAGAAATCGAAACGTTAATGAAAGGTCTATTAAAATCTTTTTCATTGTTATAATATACAGAAGACGTTTTATAACTTTGGAAAAAGTGTTTTAGTGTTTTGAGCCAATTTTTCCAATCATCTAAATCAAAATATTGTGAGGCTTTATCTAAGTCGGTTACTAGTTTTTTTGGCTGAGTAAAAGTATAGGGAGTAGAATTTTGTTTACATTTGGGACAGTCCAGAGCTTTGAAACCTTTAAGGCCACATTTAAAACAAATTAAATAGTGAGGCTTATCACAAGCGCTCAAAGAGTGACCGTTAACCCGACATCGAACACAAAATAAATTGGGTTGAAATTTAGAAGTTAAGGCATGAGTGGCAAAATTTTTGCTAGTACCAAAGTGTGTATTTTGAGTACTAGAGTATGGTATATTATATGATGATTTAAAATTACTTGGTTTTACTTGAGGAGTAAACCCGGAAGATTTGGACAATTGCACAAACTCTGGCTTAGGTAAAGAATTAAAATTAGAATTTTTAGGTTTATAAGAAAACTCAGGAATAATGTTATTAGGTTCAGGTTCTTTAAAATTCCTATTACGGTCAATATAACGCTCATAGTTTTGACAAGCAGCAATAAAAGAATCAATTGAATTTATATCTTTTAAAGCAACAAAAACAGAATAGCAAGGACGAATATTACGGAGGAGGATTTCCAGTTTTTCTTCCTCTGATAATTTTTTCGTAAGCCTTGAAAACATTTCAAACATTATTGACACATAGACAATAATAGGCTCCATCTTGCCTTGAGTTCGAGCCTTAATAGCTTCTAAGAGTTTATAGTCGTAATCGAAATTACTGAAATCTTTAATCAACAATTCTGAGAGTTGACCCCAAGTTATATTTGGATTTCGAGTTTTTTGGAATCGAAACCAATAGAGAGCGTTATCCGTAAAGATATCATATGCCAAATTCAACAAAATCTCTTTATCAATATTGCGTGCAATAGTGAATTCGTTGATTTTTAACAAGAAAGATCTAGGACAAGAATTCCCGTCGTATGTTATCTTTTTAATATCTTGAAGGTAATTATTATTAATTTGCAAAGGCAAAGTAAAATTTTGTGAAGAAGATGTAATAGGATAAATATTTTGTGGAGTATTAAGAGGCTTAGTAGAATTGTCAGTCTCAGATGTCATCACAGAGTAATAGCGTTGTTCTAGCAGTCCATATTGAGTTTTTAAGTCGTTGAATCTCTCAGTCAAGTTTGAGTCGTGTAAGTCATGGTCATCGGTTATGTCGATTCTTTCGAATCGAAAATGCAAATGGTTAAGATAACTTTCAATTTTTTTTACATATTTAAATTGGCCAGATTCAGGGTCTGTAATTTTACGAGATAAGTAGGAGATTGTGTCAGAGATCCGAGTTAAATCAACATCAATCGAAAAAACGGAGTCTAAGATATCCGAGGGAGAAAATTTCTCGGACAGTGGGAGAATTTGCCGCCTTAGTGAAACAACGTTATCCGCGGGTGTTTCAAAACGAACCGAAACCTCATACTCTAATTCCGCCTTATTCAATAAAAAAAAATTAATAGGCCGTGCCATCCTAAATAAAGTTAATAAAGGGCTAGGAAGGAAAAGTTAAAAAGATAAATTAAGAGACCGAAAAAGAAATATGCCAAAGGTAAATGCCGAAATGTAGTGCCAAAAGTGAAGCCAACTTGTGCAAGTTTAATTTAAAATTTTGAGAAGGGTTCTTTAAAGTTGGGCGCCAAACTGTCGCGAAGCGGAAGGCTTCGTACAAAAAAAGAGAGGAGGAAGCTAAAAGAAAACAAGTTAGATAATTAACACGGTATATTTACAAGAGAAAACGGAAACAAGAAAAGGCAGAGGTAGGGAGGAATAATATTAGGAGGGCACGACAGGACTTATATAACTAAATTAGCCTAAAAGGTAAAACTATGTACAACTAAATATAACAAGATCTAGCCTGGCCAGGGTAGGACGTGGGAGCGAATGGCAGCTCAGCCGGACAGGTAGTCAGCTCAGCAGCGGACTGGTAGGCAGCTCAGCGGTCACGTAGGTGGCTCAGCGGACTGGTAGGCAGCTCAGCAGACACGTAGGCGGGCTAAGGAACACCCCGACGGCAGCAGTATGCAGGCGAGGCTCGAGAATCCGTAGCAGACGGAGACACGCAGTCCAAGTGGGCGTGTAGGGCACTCGACTTTAGGCGGCCAGTTGTCCCCTACGTACTTGAGCAGCAACTCTTCTTTACGATGGCTGGTGGTAGACCAGTCCAAAACTAGCACAGGAGCTTAGATACTCCTTAAGCTGTTTGTATTCTCTACCAGAGCTGGTAGTGGACTGGCTTCCTAATGACCCTGGTCCGCTTTTATACTGGCCATAACAATAGACAACTATATAGCTGTCAAGCGAAAGATTTTTGAACAATAAAATAATTATATGACATTTGTCAGTCACGTAGGCATTGAGCTACAATATTGAGATGAAATGTCGGACGCTAACAATTATAATAAGAAAATATAGAAAAATACAATAAAAGACTAATAAATATTACAAATATTTATCGCTTGTGAATAATAGCGTTATACAAAGTGAAGTTCAAATAAATAATCAGTTAGTGCTTTACAAACATTCGTGAATCAAAAGTGTTACAAGAATTTGTGCATATTTACAAGATCGACATGTGAAAAGACAAGGTAATAATATTATATTTTCCTACCTAGTTACAATAAAGAATTAGTAGACTTAAATGTAGAGTATGAGAGTTTTGTCTTTTATTTACATTTATGAAGTGAACATTTTATTCGTAAGTCTCGCGACTTTCCGTCAGCGCGAAGCAACCTGACAAACGATAACAAATAAGTACCCAAGGCGCCTTGCAATACCTCAAGCTGTGGCCATTTTTACGACAGCGGACACAAAAAAGATTATTTTGTGTATTATTCACTGGCTGAATTGAAGAGACTTTTGGTGGAGCCTTGCTACTACTATTACCACTAGTATTTTTGTAACACAAATCGGGAGCCAGAGAAGAAGTGGTGACCCTAGGAGGTTCACTGAAATGCACCGATCGCTCCTTTGCACCTTCTAATAACCTACATTTTTTCTTTAAATCAGTCCAAGATTCCACTGGGGCTAGAGCAAGCTGAGTAGTATAAAAAGGTCTTATATTAAACATGATAATGTTCAATTTATCATCATCAGAGATTGGTTTTGATAATCGAGAAAAATAATTTTGCATAATGCTGAGATAATTCACAATGCTTTCATCGGGGCCCTGAGTACGACTTCTAATTTCCTGCATCAAGCGATGGTCATAATCAGATGGAAGATATTCCTCGAGAAGCAAGGTCTTCAGCTCAGACCAATTGTGAACGTCCGACTTTACTCCTCGATACCAGCACAGCGCTTCATCAGTAAAAAGTTCAGCCGCAGAACAGAAAAGCTTTGAATCTGAAAGGCCACGAGACAAGCATAATTCCTCGAGGCGTTGTAAGAAAGCTTTAATGCATGTCTTGCCATTGAAGCGTAAATTTAGTTTATGCACGGAGCAATCATTAGCTGTGTTGTGTGTAGTTGCAGTGGAGTGCTCAATAGGTTGTTCAGGTGCCAAGCTACTTTTAAAATTATGACAAATATTATCTATTTTAACAAGAATGCTATCTAATCTATTATTCAGAGAAGTAATTAAAGAAGTAAGATTATTATCATCATACTCCGATAAAGACAAGCGACCAATTCTGTGGAATAAGTGGTGTGCAAGAGTTTGAATTCTATTTAACACCTTAAGTGATGACGGTTTACTTGAAGTACTTGTGATAAGTTTCTCAAGATCATCTAATTTCTTTTGAATTACTTTTAATTCAATATTGACATCAAGATCACAAGTCAGTATTTCATCAGAAGGCAGATCTTTATTGAGAGTACGGATCTGTGCTCTCAGAGCCATCACCGTGTCAGCTGGTTTCGAACCCCTGATTTTCACCTCATATTCTAGTTCATCTTTGTTAAGTAAATTAAAACTAATTGGTCTTTGTTCCATTTTTGTAAAAATATACTACGCTCTATTCTATATGATAAGTTAATTTTACAATATTATTTATGTTATATACTCAAACTATGAACAAAAAATCTTAAAATATATTCACCTTTGCAACTTTAACTAAAATTTGTTTTTTATTTATACCTATCTGAACCAAACCTGCATAGAATTCTTATTTATCTTATAACTAGTGAGACCGGCAGACGTTCTCCTGTCCGATTCCAGCGCCACCTACTGGGTCCAGTTGTACTTTTAAACCTTCCCTGGACCTATTCAAATACACATAACATTTCGTAAGAATCGGTCGAGCCGTTTTTGAGTTTTAGCTTAACTAACACACAACGTTAAAAAAAAGAAAATTATTAAAGATACATACCGAGATGGATCAACACTATCTGAGCATTTGACCAGAATAATGGGCCATATAATACCACAAAACCTGCTGTATATTCGGGCGCCAAATTGTAATGCTTTTTCTTGCTAAATTGTAGTAATATAGGGAAATCTTAAAGTTGAAGGAAAAAAAAAAACAAACTTATTCCTTTAGTCCGATACAAAATGAAAAGCTTTATTCTGGTAGGTACATGGTTGTAATTCACTTATGCATAATGTTACTGAAGTTAACAAAATCCCTCAATGCAAAGCACTTAACTAAATTTTTATTTAATACAAGCCAAGGGCAGGATGGTTCAGGTTTGTTTGATCAATCTCGGCAGGTAAAAATCAGGTACAAAACTACAAAATGAGGGGCAATAAAGTACACGAACAAATAGTTATAGGTTTCCTTTTTTTTTAAAAGAAATTAGTAGCCTTCCCCGGAGCGGTTGTTAGTGGGTCATACCTTCAATGCTAAGTTTCTGCGATCACGGGTCAGAGATATAATATTCCAATTTCTTAACTTATTCTCTGTTTCTAATATTATTTGTGTAATTCCACAGAATTCCTCCTTGATATTAGGTTATTAGGTAGGTTAGTTGCAGCGGAGCCCTACGGCCTCCGGGAACTGCCCTGGAGATTCATAGCACAGTGTTATGTTAAAAATATAATTAAATATGCCTATGATCTTGAGGTCAGTGGGTCTAACACTGAGTTCTGAAGGAATCCCAGTCAATACATTTGAACTTCATGTAATAAACATAGCAAATGAATTCTAAAACATAATTTTTAATAAATCGACAAATTGTCTTATTGGTTAGTTAATAAAAAGGACCTATGGAGGGGAGAGCACCTATTTTGTGTATAATTATTGCTATTAATAAAAAGAAAACAGCTTAATTTGTGAGTTCTTTGCCAAAGAAGGATGTGAAACTTAATATTGTGAAAATTTAGAATTTAACATGAAATTCGCAAGTGTTACTCAATATATGCCTTAATCCCACTAAGATGCCGTTTACTATCAAGGTTTTTTAATGAAATAGGGGATGAAAAAGGCGAATTTTGGAAATGTAATATGTTTGATTTAATAATCAATTTACCCACAAATAAAAATAAAATTAACAAAATCTGTTTTAAATCATGAAATATAATAAGTTAATTAGATACCTTAGTGTGGGCGGAGTATTATCTATTGATATAATTTATTTATTCAACTAATTCACCGAATCGCGCGCCGGCGATTATAAATATGATTGAGCTTTTACTCTTCAAGCTGAAAACAAAAATAACTCACTTTGTTAAATTCAGGGTGGCTTTTCGAATTAAATTCACACGGAAAACGAGAGAAATACCTACGAAATAAATATATAAAAACTTTATGATCTTCAAATCAATAACAAATTACTTCGATCGATGTCTCACAGACTAGTCATAACCTAGACGATAGACTAAACCAACGCTCCACTTGCGCGCAGATTTGCGTTTATGTGGAAGCGACGGAGCCGAGGTCCGTTTGCTGAATGTTAAGCGCCGTATTGGCGACGGAACCTCTCCTAAAACCAAATTCATTTCATAACACTCGTAAGACTCTTAACTTGCTTCAAGGTGTGTCAAGTCAACATACGGATCTTTCGAAATTCTACAATACCTATGCAATAAGTATTTCCAGCTAAAGTTATGTTTAGTTGAAAAACAAAACGTAATGAAAAATTAACCTTAAACAAATTGTGAATGCTTTCCAAATTCTATTCGACGAAACTATAATTATATGATCTATAAGTTTAAGTGTATTTTATTAAAATATGTCTATAGAAATGATCAAAACAAACGGTCCAAATGTCAAATTCCGAATTTTGAGAAAATCAACCCACCTAAATGGAAGCACGGGATTTTGGGCGAAAAAAAACTATCTTTGTAAATAAGGCCAGGATAAACGCGAGATTTATTTTGTTTATGCAAAAAGTGAATAATGACCAAAGATAATTGCAAATGTCACTGACGTGACGTGAAACGACGTTGACGTTGACACTTGACATTGATATTGTGAAATTAATTGACAAAGTTATTGTAATTATGATTTTAGTTGTGAAATTTGTGTTAAAACTACAGTGAAACCAAAGTGTTTTTGCAAAATTAGTGTTTTAAGAAATTTTAAGAAAAAACAGTGTTACAACGCCATATTTTTATTTTTAAAACCAAAGCAATGCTCCGTTACGTAAATCGTAAATTAAACGCAATTTTACACTTTAGTAAAAATAAAACATATTATAGTGTAAATTAAAATATAATACGGACCATAGTTTCTTTTATCAGAACATAGCTACTGCCAACTGATGTCAGATTTATTAATTACGTATTGACGTAGTTAACCAATGAGCACTTAATGTGCTTTTGCAGCAGACTCTATATTGTATTTCATTATTTCTTTAAACAATGAACAGTAACACAGATAATATAATACTACAGTACAGATGCCTCATCCCATACAATGAAATGGTCCCTACTTAAGTCGGGCAATTCTTCGAGCTGTTTTATTTCACCATTTCACCGCGAGATGACGTAACTAAAACGCCACTGAGAATTCTGAGCAAGCTCGGGCCATCGAACCTTTGCTACATTGGGCTCAGTAGTTCTCGCACGCACTCAACAGATGGCACTTTAATTAAACTCCTGCTATGCTTATGATTTTTTAACAAATTCATATTTATGCTTCGTTTAGTTAATTACAATGACTTATGCGTAAATAGGTCTTATAAAACATCATACGCTTACGGTACGCTAAATGTGTTACAATTTGGTAAAAAAGTGACGTATAAATCCATGTTATACCTAAGGGGTTGTTCCGCCATGGATTGGATTTATGTCATACATTTTATATACCTACGTTTGATATTTAAGATGTAAAGTAAATATATCATTGGAGATAAGTCATTTTGGTAGTGGGTACTTTCTATTATCACAAGATTATCATCTGTAACTTCAAATTCGAAAAACTGGTTAAGAATGAAGCAAACTTGCAAATTTTTCATATGTGACCTTTTTTTATCCCGACCAAGACGATTTCTTTTTCACTGATTTAGGTATTCATCATTTTACAATTTATTTATTATTTTTAAAGAAAATACAAAGTCACATATTGTATATTGTTAAAAATGTGATTTTAGTTTTTTATCTAATATATAAAATTCTCGTGTCACAGTGTTTGTTACCAAACTCCTCCGAAACGGCTTGACCGATCTTTATGAAATTTTTTGTGTATATTCAGTAGGTCTGAGAATAGGTCGTAAACTATTTTTTATTATGGCGAAACGTAAGTTCGCCGTTATTAAGGCGAAACGTAGTTCGCCGGCACAGCTAGTACTAAAATAAAATAAGTGTTTATTTTTATACCGGGTTATTTTTCCATCAGGAGCCAAATTTTGTATGCTTGTTTAGACAAGCAAAATGAACAACTTATACTATGCGACCAAACTCGAAATCGCGAAAAAAAATCAGCTGTTCCATACATTTAGGTGTGGATGTTGAACATTTGTATGGAACAGCTGATTTTTTCCGCGATTTCAAGAGTGGTCCCATAGTAAAAGAATTTCATTTTGCTTGTCTGAACAAGGACACAAAATTTGGCTCCTGCTGGAAAAATAACCCGGTATGTATACAAACTAACCTATAAAAAACTAAGCAATTTAATTTCAAATTTTATTATATAAAATATCGTTGAGAAATTAAATTGCAAAATTTATATGCTTATAGCCGGCTGAAATTAATTTATTCGACTGTTTTATCAAATTCCGAAATTATATAATTTAGTACTATTTTTAAACAATTTTTTTCCTTGTTCTTTCTTACCAGTTATCTAATTTTCTATTTCATTTTAAAGAATGTTGTTATTAATTCTGTGATAAAAAATCATAAAAACATAACGTGCATTACGCGGGTTCGAACCGCAGACCTCTAGCGGTATAGCGCAATAATTTCGCAGTATATCCTCATGAGCCATCCGTTCGCTTAGATTTGATGTTGAAATTTCGAATCTGTTATTTAAATTGTGACGTGTACGTGTACTGTCAATATCTTAGATAAAGAATGAATAGATAGGACGTGACCGTATACCCGTAAGGGACAGACATAGATGACGTCATACCTGCCTAAAGTAGATGGGTATACCAGTGTTGCTTTAAGTTTTACCCTACTTTATGTTTATAGTGGTAAAAAGGTTGGTTGATCTACGTATTTTTATTGAGACATTTTAATGAGCGCCCTTCGCTCAACAATATGTTTCAAAAAATAAAAGTGGGAGGAAGTTGCGAATTTTTTTATTGTATTCTTCATTCAACCTTCGCAGTCTAAAGTTATTTACACTTTTAAATAAAACTACACTTTTCGGATTTACTCGAGTATATTTAGTTTTAAAACATTTTACTTAATTATTTAAGCTATTATGTAAACATCTTTACAAATATAAGAAAAAATATTAGGAATCATCATCAGCCCACACGCGTCCACTGCTGGACATAGGCCTCTCCAAGTGCTCGCCACTGAGTACGATCCGCGACCACTCACTTCCAGCTTTTGCCAGCTAGGTACCTTGCGAAGATCGACGCTTGATTAAGAATACAGCGGGCAATATCATTGTTTTTTCTTTATCTCTGCAATTTATTTAAAATCCAATATTTATACATTTACTAAATATATGTGAAGATTTAGAAAATGTATAAATATAAAATTTTAAATAAACATTTTCTAAAATTAGATTTCAATAACTCCGTTATTGTCATCGAATACAGCGTATTAGCAATGAATTCGCGTATTTAAATAATTTTTACAAATACATTTCATCAAAAGCGGGTAGTGATTATGCGTAAACTCTTCAGTAAAAAAAATTATTTAACAATTTTTCTAAGCATTGGTGCAAAAGGGAATGTATGTACTTAATAATATTTTCAGAAAATCTCTATTGGTTTCTCCTACAGTATCTAAAATGTCCAACCGCTCATTTTGCATCATTAACTTACACTTCAAATCACTTAACACATTTTCAAGTTTGGCTACTTTTTTTCCCAATCGTCTAAGCGATTCACGCACTGCCCGTAGTTTTTTACTTGATGTCCTCGATGATTGTTTCAAACGCAGCATTTGAAGCCGCATTTTTCTCTTTCGGGGCGTATTCAAATTTGAACCGAAACCCAACAACGATGCGTCCTGAAACAATATGTATACAGGTTAAAAATAAAAGCAGGTGCTAATTTTACAACATTAAAAATAATAATTAAGAAATTTGTAAACTGTATCTGTACTAATGGTCAGACTTGTTATGTAAATAGGAAATGTCCAAAATCAAACCATTAATAATATTTTTGGCCATTTCAAAATAGTAGAAAAGAATTTGGTACCTACCCATGTTAACATACTCTTATAAAAAATTTGGTGTCATTAATCCAAAACTGTAAAATTAATTTTGAAATCACTTATACAAATAGTTGGGTCTGTGAAAAATAAATTCGGTTTCGGCTTGATAGGGTATTTACTTTGTAGATATAATATGTATAAGTTACTGACCTGTAAAAAAAGTTAGGAATAGCACCACTCCCAAGAAAAGTGCCTTTTTTGTTTTTCTGAATCCACTGTTGTTCAAAATGCTTAGAACACATTCGGGTATGCTTGGTTGGCTGCCAATTCAATCGACCAGTAGCTTTAACCCAACTGTTTCGAGTAATTATCTCCGAAGGAAATCTGTTAAATACAGACAAACAAGCAAATAGAAAGTTTCACTTCAAAAGAATTACCTTTGTTATCTAAAATGCTCAAAATTTTATACTTAAATATGTCAATATTAATGTAACACAGAAACTAATATGTGAGTTCCCTTTAACGTAACAAATTACCTACGAATCAAGGAAAAATTGTCGTAGCGACTGGTATCATTATAACCCGGCAAAATGTTATACGCGTTGGTTGTATAGGTGACCTTATTGAATGGCGACATTCTTAACTTATTAGGTTAATAGTAACCTTATAATTAGTTTGAAATTTCATGTTTAATCCCATAATATGATTGAGAACCATAGTAGAAGGATAAAATATTGCAATATAACTTGTATTTATAATTTAAAAAATAGTTTTGGCGCTTAATATTGACACAATTTAGGTCTTACCTGTAAAGGTTATATTTTCCTGTTTTCTAGCACTATAACTATTACAACCTAAAGCGGAGCAGTGCACCAAGATTTAAATGTTCAAATAGTTCACAATTACACTAATTAAACTGTTAAATAATTGCACAGTGAGCTATACTTCACACAACAAATTTCATCCACGTATTTGTTTAGCACCAGACGCTGGTGATAAACAATCCCCACTACCAGTTTCACCTATATACGGTGACAAAGAAAAAAAAAAATGATGCCGTCTTCTTCTTTCCTTTGGCAATGTGTATAAGTTTATCTCTTTTCCTCATGTTTGACGGCTTTTATAGCCCATCTATTCCATTCTATATCTATGGTCAATATATATATTTTTTATCTTTTTATATTTGGGGGGTTCGATGGAGAGGAGTGATAATTAGTGCCGGTAATATGTTGCGTACGCGCAACAGTTGTCACACCAAAATAAATATACTTCCCCCAATTACTCCAATAAGTAGTTTATTCTTCACAGAAGGAGAAGCCAAGAGCTGGTATACACTTGTACGTAAATAATAGGTGGCTATAAACATTCAGCATACAAAACAATGTCACTTTATGATGTTTACGTAATAAAAATCCTGAGCGCGAGTAACATGCAGTTGGTGTCAATACGAGGCATCGACTGGTTCGCGGTTCGCTCCGCGGCCGCGGTGTGGCGCGGGGCCTCGCGATCGAACAATAGAAACAAGTTGCCTGATAGTGCAGTGCTATGCATATTAGAGTGATGTTTTGCGCTCAACGATTTTGGACGAAAAATAACAAGTTATCGTTATTTTTATTGTGTATGTTTATTTGTTAAAATTGTAGTATATAATATTTATTTATGTATGTATGTATATGTAAATATGTTTATAAAATACTCTTGGAATTTATTTTTACTTGTTATACTCGATTGATATTTAAATGTAAATAACTTTGAAATTGTAAATAAATATTTGTATTAATTTGATGTGATAAAATATTGAAATGTTTATAAAATGTTGGGAGGATCCCACATCACTCCCCCCCAGAGGCCTGGTTAGGGACGATAATAATCTGGGAAACGGACAAGTCTCCCCGATCGTGTACGTGTATTTACTGGTGTAGGTGTGATAGGAGTGTGTGGTGAAATGTCAGGTTGATGTTGATGATCCCCATTAACACTATCTTCAGACAACACAAATGCAGGTTTAAGACGATCAATGGTAACCGTGACCGGCTTGCCCTTAATAAGTAATTTAAACGTTTTATCATCTCGACTTAAAACTTTGTGTGGACCCGTGTAACATTGCTGAAAGGTAGCACGCGAAGCGTCTTCACGTAGGAAGACGTGTTCAGCTGTTGCTAACTCCTTAAAAATAAAAACCTTGCCTTTGCAATGTCGTTAAGCTGGTGTTGGCTGCAATTTCCGGGCGAATGAGTGTAACCGAGCTGTAAAGTCTGACAAGTCAGTTGTACCGGTTTCACTTGGATTTAAAAACTCTCCAGGAAGTCTAAGCGGCTCACCGTATAATAATTCGGCTGAAGATGCTTGCAAGTCTTCTTTAAAAGCACTTCGAACACCAAGTAAGACTAGTGGTAAACTTTCGGTCCAATTAATATCTGCATGACAAGTGATAGCTGCCTTCAGCTGCCTGTGAAAGCGCTCAACAAGACCATTACATGCAGGGTGATATGCGGTAGTGCGCTTATGCTGGAAACCAATAAATTTCGAAAGATATTGGAACAGTGTGGACTCAAATTGCCGACCACGGTCTGTAACAATATCTTCTGGGCAACCAAACCTCGATATCCAGTTTGATATCAGTGCCTTAGCAACAGTCTCTGCAGTAATATTGGCAAGGGGTACGACTTCAGGCCATCGAGTGAACCGATCAACTGCAGTCAAGCAATACCGAAAGCCACTAGAAACTGGAAGTGGACCAATCAAGTCTATATGCACGTACCTGAATCGTGCGCGAGGTAGATGGAAGTTACCTAACGGTGCAGAAACGTGCCTGGTTATTTTAGCACGTTGGCAATGTAAGCATGTTCGAGTCCAGTCTCTAGTGTCTTTGCGAACTCCAGGCCAAACAAAACGCTCAGCAACTAGTTGAGCAGTTGCTTTAGCTCCGGGGTGACTTAGAGAGTGGAGACTGGTTACAACGTGTCTGCGAAACTGTTTGGTGACGAAAGGCCTGGCAGTCATCGTACTGACGTCGCAGTACAAAGGTATATGACAGCCTGGTAATGTTACCTTTTGCAGACGGAGGGAAGTGTCTGTGTCTGTGAGATATTTAGCAAGCTCTTTATCAACTGCCTGTGATTCAGCTAAATCAGTAAGGCTGATAGGAGCTTCTAGTGCTTCGACTCGAGACAAGGTGTCGGCGACAATATTGTCCTTGCCGGAAATATGCCTTATGTCGGTCGTAAACTGGGCGATATAATTTAAATGCCTGAATTGTCGTGGCGAACAGTTATGTTTACGTTCGTTAAAAGCATAACTGATCGGCTTGTGATCAGTGTACACTGTAAAGTGTCTCGCTTCAAGCATATGCCGAAAGTATTTTATGGCTTCGTAGATGGCCAGAAGCTCACGATCATAGGGCGAGTACTTTATTTGTGACGGACTAAGCTTTCGAGAAAAGAAAGCAAGCGGCTGCCATTCACCTTCGTGTAATTGTTGCAAGACAGCTCCCATAGCAATGTCCGATGCGTCTGTAACTAGTGCTAACTTAGCTCGGCAGTCTGGATGAGCAAGTAGAGTAGCACCAGCTAAGCTTTCCTTGGTGTTTTGGAAAGCTTTTAGAGCATCGTCAGGCAGAGTGATGGGAGTTGAGCCCTTAACTGAACCAGCTAGGAGGGCATTTAAAGGAGCTTGCGTTGATGCAGCATTTGGCAAAAATCGCCTGTAAAAATTTACCATTCCCAAAAAACCTCTAAGCTGTTTAACTGTTTTGGGTAATGGGAAGTCGCGTATGGCTTTTACCTTGTCCTCCGTTGGTTTTGTTCCACTCTCCGAAATGTGATAACCCAGAAAGGTTACCTCGGGAGCGCCGAAAACACATTTGGATGGGTTTATAACCATGCCATACTCACGAAGTCTGGTGAATAGCTGACGAAGGTGGTATTCGTGCAAGGCCTCAGATTCCGAGAAAACCAAGAAATCGTCGATATAACAATAGGTAAAATCTAGGCCACGTGTGATCTAATCTACAAACCATTGGAACGTTTGACTTGCATTACACAGGCCAAACGTCATAAACGGAAATTCGTACATACCAAACGGAGTAGTGATGGCTGTCTTCATGATGTCGTCAGGATTGACAGGTACCTGGTTATACGCCTTCACGAGATCTATGGTGCTAAATATTTTACAACCAGCAATATTGTGTGTAAAATCGTGAAGGTGTCTAACTGGGTATCTGTCGGGAATCGTTCTAGCGTTAAGTTGCCTGTAGTCCCCACAAGGCCGCCACCCGTTGTTCTTCTTCGGAGCTAAATGCAAGGGTGAAGACCAGGGACTCTCCGAAGGTCGCGCTGTACCATCAGCGAGCATGGCCTCAAATTCTTGCTCAGCAATCTTAAGCTTGTCGGGTGCTAAGCGCCTTGGTGCACAAGAAACAGGTGGTCCAGGTGTAGTGCGGATGTGGTGTAGTGTACTGTGAGGTATGGTGCGTTGAGTGCCAGCAGGTCGCGTTATTTCGGGGAATTCCCGTGCAAGCAAGCGATGGAAGCGGGTTTCACCAGTCAATACCTTTACAGAGGAAATACAATTTACAGAAGCAAACAAAGCAGAAGCATTAATATTTGTAACAAGTTTTTGATTTCTGCAATCTACCATAAGGTTGTAAAATGATAAGAAATCTAATAGGCTTAGTTACATTAGCTACAATAAAGCGCCAGGGATAAGCTCTACGTAAACCTAAATCTAAATTTAAATGGTAATAACCAAAAGTATCGATGATCGTCCCGTTGGCCGCGCTAAGCTTATAAGAAGTTGGAGCACGGCGTTCTCGCAGCATAGGCCGGGGGAAAACACAGAGATCGCTACCGGTGTCGATCAAAAAATAGCGTTTTCGTATTCCGATCTGTGATGAACAGGCGACCAGAAGTTGGGCTATCAGCTATTGCCATCACCGACTGCCCTTTGCGTTTCCCGACGTCACGTAGTTACAGGGTTTCAGACATTTGTGAGCCTTGTCTCCAAATTTCGAGTGGTACCAGCAGACAGGATACCTCCTATGGGATGATTTGGATCTGCTGGATGATCTGTCTCGATACCTGGTACGTGAAGGTGGTCTTCGGGAATTCTGCACGGTCAACGTCTTGACTAGCTGGCGTAGCTCGGAGATCTCCTTCGCCATGGCGTCTAATCGATGATCTTGGCTGTTGCTGGTCGATGCAACTTGGGGTGACATAGGTGCGATGTCATTGATACGGTCAGCTAGATCAGCGAGAACTTCCAGCTTGGCTGAAGGTTGTGCTGCTAAGATGGTCTGGATGTTCCCGGGAAGGCGGCTGGTCCAGATGGTGCGCAAAAAATCATCAGTGATTTGGTTACCGGCCAGACTCTGGAGGTGTCGGAGAAACTGAGATGGCTTGCGATCTCCAAGTTCCTCATGCATGAGGAGTTGCTGCACCTTCCTCTCGTGTGAAGCGCTCAAGCGTTTTATCAGTTCGGTCTTAAGAAGCTGATAACGATTGCTATCTGGAGGATTCGTGATAATATCTTTCACTTCCGTAGAAAATTGTCTGTCAAGTTGACTGATGACGTAATGGAACTTAGTGAGGTCATTTGTAATGCCAGCTATCTGAAACTGTCCCTCTATTTGGGAAAACCATATCTCGGGTTCCTCGGGCCAAAAAGGTGGTATGCGTACACCAACTTTAAAAACGTTAGACGTTAATAACGATTCGCGCTTTTGCACATCACTATCGACGGTGTCGTGGTAAGCGTCGCTATGTGCCATCTTGTTATGCAAGTATAATTTAATGCGTAGTAAGTAATTATATTTTACGTACTGTTTTCCAGCGGCTTTTTTCTTGTCCAACAGGGGTCACCAGTTTGGGGATGTTCCAAAGAGAGGAATGATAATTGGTGCCGGTAATATGTTGCGTACGCGCAACAGTTGTCACACCAAAATAAATATACTTCCCCCAATTGCTCCAATAAGTAGTTTATTCTTCACAGAAGGAGAAGCCAAGAGCTGGTATACACTTGTACGTAAATAATAGGTGGCTATAAACATTCAGCATACAAAACAATGTCACTTTATGATGTTTACGTAATAAAAATCCTGAGCGCGAGTAACATGCAGTTGGTGTCAATACGAGGCATCGACTGGTTCGCGGTTCGCTCCGCGGCCGCGGTGTGGCGCGGGGCCTCGCGATCGAACAATAGAAACAAGTTGCCTGATAGTGCAGTGCTATGCATATTAGAGTGATGTTTTGCGCTCAACGATTTTGGACGAAAAATAACAAGTTATCGTTATTTTTATTGTGTATGTTTATTTGTTAAAATTGTAGTATATAATATTTATTTATGTATGTATGTATATGTAAATATGTTTATAAAATACTCTTGGAATTTATTTTTACTTGTTATACTCGATTGATATTTAAATGTGAATAACTTTGAAATTGTAAATAAATATTTGTATTAATTTGATGTGATAAAATATTGAAATGTTTATAAAATGTTGGGAGGATCCCACATATATATAAAATTCTCGTGTCACAGTGTTTGGCACCGAACTCCTCCGTAACGGCTTAACCGATCTTTATGAATTTTTTGTGTATGTTCGGTAGGTGTGAGAATAGGTCGTAAACTAATTTTTATTATGGCGAAACGTAGTTCGCCAGCACAGCTAGTATATTATAAAATGAGAAGTTCTCATCTATAGACGCACGCACAGCCGTAACCGCTAATGGTAGAAACGTGAATTTTGGACAGTTGTTTTAATTCAAAATTTAAGAAAATTTAACCCTTAAGGGATGAAATAGGGGTTGCAAGCTTGTATGGATTTTTTTAAAATAAGCAACGATTTTGATTAACCTGGAGAATCATGCTCTTAAAAACATTTCATTGAACACGTGTTTCATGGTTTATTGGAATTCACCCCCTTATTGTGCAAATTAGGGGTTGAAAAATTCTATGGAAAATAATTAAAATCTGCTCCAATTTCTATGAAATTTATTATTCGAGCTCCTAAATATTAATAACAGTCTTCTATATAATAGGCTACAAAATTATTTTACGGGAAAATATTAAATTCCCACGGGAAAACAATATCAATGTGGGCGAAGCCGCGAGCGGAAAGCTAGCTATTAATAGCAGTCGCGGTTGCCACACTATTTGTAAATGGTAAAATCTAATAAAACACCGTACCTATTTGCCAAAATTCAAAATATACCTAATCGCCATTGAGAATAAAAAATAATTCAAGTAGTTAGTATTAGTACCTACATTAATTTTATTTATTTATAGTCAGGCAACTTATGTCCATTAATAATCTTTACGTATTATCTTTTACTATGTATGTACCTAACATAGTTGAATGTACAACTTCTAAGGTGTTATTAAAAATTCAGATTTGTAAAATTAGTTTTGAAATCCCCCATACAAAATAGTTAGGTCAGTGAAAAAAATCACTGTGGTTTTATGAAACGAACATGTAAGTGAGACTTTTTTAGTTCGGTTAGACTCGGTTAGTAGGCATTTAACTGAAAATATCCGAAAAATTATTAAATAGGATACTTACTTATAAAAATCGCGTTTTTAATCTTAACCTAAATCTTTTTGTTCTGAAATGAAAATTATAAATAAAAAAGGAAATTGAGATATAAAAAAAGGAATTGATATAATAACCAAAAAGCAATAAAGAAAAACAAAATAATAAAACAAGCAATTTTTGAAAAAATAACTAGGTACACCAGGAGTCAATAAGTATTATTTACAACAGTTATGTAGTACGTAGTAACTGTTTTTTTTTCTATTTATAAGTATAGATGAAATCTCATAATCAGTTACTTAATTATTATTGTTATTGTATTTAAGGTTAGAAATGCTTATTTTTTAAATACTAAAGTACCTATTTAAAAAACAAGTTTAATATCTACACTTTTAAACTTTCGCGTTGCATTTTAAATTACTAAAACTTTTACGGGATTAAAACGCGTTTGGTACCTTATTTTGGCTCCGACGTTTCGGCCAGGTTTCACCGGCCGTGATCACGGGCTGACTGTAGCAGCGATGTTACGCCTCAGTGTCCGATGAAGAATCTTCCTCCACCGTCACACTAGGGACACTGTCCCTATTAGGGACACTGTTAGTGTTGTGTGCGGGGGTAGTTGGAGAAATAGTGTGACGGTGGAGGAAGATTCTAACAGTGTCCCTTTTCACTAACAGTGTCCCTAATAGGGACACTGTTAGTGTTGTGTGCGGGGGTAGTTGGAGAAATAGTGTGACGGTGGAGGAAGATTCTTCATCGGACACTGAGGCGTAACATCGCTGCTACAGTCAGCCCGTGACCACGGCCGGTGAAACCTGGCCGAAACGTCGGAGCCAAAATAAGGTACCAAACGCGTTTTAATCCCGTAAAAGTTTTAGTAAGTTTAATATCGTTGATTAATAGACATGCACATATAATTATAAGACTATTATCTGACCAAAGTATAGGTATATGTACACAAATCTCATTGAAGACTTCATTGTTGTGATTGATTATTTGCAGCCAATGTAATGGCTGACAACTGGGACCTTAAAGGCTGAGATTAGGCTGTAAAAGGCTGACTATTGGTGAAATGTGCCATTTATTATATTTTCTTTAATAATTCAGAATTTAAAAGATTATTTTGTTTCTATCTCAAAGATAATTAAAGTTTGATAAATGGTTGATTGTTTGCAACGGTGTTTTAGTAAATTGGTTCCCGTTTGAAAAAATAAGAGCAGTTCAAACTTAAAACTTCCGTTAAAAGGCTGACTACTGGTGCCGTTACCCTATATTCCTTTTCCTTTTTCATTTATTGTACTCCGAAAGGTGCTGAATCGTTAATTTAAATAAATGGACAAAAGGTTCTCAATCGAACCTGCACACTAAACAAAAAAGATAATGTCGCATAGTACTTCGTGTATCAATAGGCTGAGTACTGATTATTGATTAACATGAGTAACAAACGGGAATTAACGCGATAGATTACCTTTTTAAAATGCCTGACGTTTCAGCCGGGTTACATCGTAATACTCGTCTATCGCGAGGTCACAGTCAGCCTGTGACCGTCCGAGGTCACAGGCTGACTGTGACCTCGCCATAGACCAATCTACTTGGTCTATGACTTCGGTCCAGCAGCTAGTAGGTAATCTATTATAGTTTTAAATAATTTAGCTACGCCATCTGTTATCACTTTTGAGCATTACTTAAGGCATAAAGTCCGTCGTCTGCTGCCCCCGTAGCATGAACACCGAAACACAATATGATAAAACGATAACTCGATATAAACTGTCAAAATATATTGGATATAATGACCACATTGAAATTTTATCAACATTAATATATAAATAATGCCCAAGATAACAATGCCAATATCCAAAACAACTCAAAAACATCAAGATAACTAAAAAATTCAACCTTTTTAACAGCTTATATAGGTATATCGTTTTATCATATCGTGTTTCGGTGGTCATGCTAGGGGGGCTAGGTTGCATAAATTTTGCTTTTGTGCCGCTTGCTTTCTCAAATGTTCGTAACTTGTACCATTAGGTGTCAACAGATGGCGTTGTGTTAATCCTAGAACGCGGTTAAGAAATTGTCCCCGCGCGTGTATATAATGACCGGTCGGAACTCCGAAAAGCATACTTACCTGGCATAGGAGATACCGTGATCAGAAAGGCGGTTCTCCCAGGGCGAGGCTCCTCCATTGCACTGCGGTGGGGTTGACCCCTGCGATTATCCCTAATGTGGATAACTCGGATGCGTAATTTTTGTTAGTGGGGACTGCGTTCGCGCTGTCCCCCTTATTTTCCTCTTAATATCTCCGCTACGTCCCTAAGTATTATCAAGTACTTTCAGAAACAAAACCTAATGAAATAAACAGCGTTGCCGACTTCCATGGTCTGGATTACCCAAAAACCTATCTGAAAATCCCCAATTTTGGGGAAAACATAATTGATAATCCCCACATTTTCCCCACAAGTTTTCAGCAAAGAAATTAAATTTAATATTACTTAACTTAAAATTAAAAATAAACACGAAATAAAACTTACTGTAACAAATATCAATCGAGAAATACGTCAGGTAAACAGGTGAATATTGGTTTTATAACGTAATATATCTTGAAATAATCGTCGTTCTTATTAACATTCTTTTTTTTTACATTTTAACTACCACTTATCCATTGTATCTTTCTAATTATATTACATAAACAACAAGTGTGAGCAATACACAACAAGCAGTATGTGTGAACTCGAACACCAAATAACGCTTAAAAGTTCTCTGCCATACGCATACGTACTCTATCTATAGGTATAATTCGTTACAAAGCTATAGTAAACAACAGGGACTTCCCCGATAAACAATAAAGGTTGATGGACATACATGCTGCTATAAAATAAACTCCAAAACCTTCCAACCGGATAAGTTGAGTTAAACTTGAGTTAAAGTATAAATTATGTATAAACTATACTTACTTCTAATACTAATTTTATTACTTTTAAGTTAAGTCCTAGCGTAAATGTCTAAATTCCCCGCATTTTCCCCACATAAACGCTCGCCCCACAAATTACCCAATTAGACTGAAAATCCCCACAGTTTGGGGAATTCCCCACAGATTGGCAACGCTGGAAATAAACGAATGATTATTGTTACCTTTGCTTAATTGAATGGAATTGAGTCGATTTTATGTTCGTATGCACATTTTTTTATTTGTTATAAATTATGTTTTGTCAGAACTTCTTTTACAATTTACAACGTTAACGCACGTCAATTGACTACTCACGCGCTGTCGCTTGTTAGTTTGTTGTGTTTTGACTTGCTTTATTATTTCGAGATTTCTACGTGGCTATAATAACGTTCTTTGATTGATTGCAATAATTATTATTTTAATAATTTTATAGGTATGGACTGTGTGTATTACTCTAACGAAATAAAGTATTACTTCAACTAACCTCAAAGTCTGATTCATTATTTTTCTATAATATTTTTTATTTTAATATATATGTCGGAGTAGATGATAAACACGAAATGGATACTAGCGCCATCTCATGGCACATTTGGTAAGTACAGTTGCAACATCGATAAAACTGTCTGTTTATGAACGGACAGCGACATCTATCGGAATCTCCTTGAGTCAGTAGTTCGAGCTTGTGGTTGGAAATGGCGTCCGGATGACGTCACGTCCAGTTGGTAACGCTCTGTATGACAACGTCAGTTGTCAATGTCAATTGTCAGGGGCGAGGAGTGACGTTTAGACGTTAGAACGCTCTCTTTGGTTCGTGCAGTGTTGCCAACTTGGGGGTTTTCCCCCTAAATTTAGGGGAGAGAAACATTGACAGGGGAATATTTAGGGGCAAGATTTTTTTGGGGGATTTTTTAGGGGCCTAGGTTTATTTACGTCACTTATTAGCAGATTTAAAAAAAAATCACTTATAAACAGAATCGTACGGCTAAAATAAACTTTCCATTTTCAAAATGATGTCCAACTTTCAATCTAAAAAAGACATCCGAAGTAAAGCCTAGTTAAAATTCTATTTTGCAAAATTAAATCGAACATGGTAATGGCAATGGTAAGTAATAAAATGACGTAAAATAGGAATGTAATCAATTACAACACAAACAGTACACACTATTTAGTTCTTCTGCCGAATTCTATTCAGAAGTTTATTATAATTTTAGTGCTGCCAACTGCCAACGTTTTGAAAATATTGGAAAGATTTTTATGGCGTTATTAACGCTGTCCATTTCCAATGCCGCTGTGTAGCATACGTTTTTTTTGTGGGACCTATGCTGTTAGCTGCAGATGGTTTTTACAGCTTCACCTTTATGTTTTATATGAAGGCGAGAACTTTGGTGGGTCCTCAAGCCTCGTTTGGCAAACCAAATGTGATGGATTTCCAGCTCAGAGAGGCATCACCTCGGGGTTGTCCCGCTACTCCCGCTCTCTGAGTAGAGTAACCAGATGATTATAGCCGGTGCGGAGAGCGGCCGCAACTCGAGCGCGCCTCTAAGGCCTGGACGCTCAAGTTCACCGTCTAGTGAAGGGTGGAGAGAAGCGACCGGGGGTTATTGTCTATGAAAACATCTATCACGATCGCTTTGAATTTGCCTATCATTGCGGTGTCATTACTAGACTGTGTCAACTATCTGAAAAAATAAAGCGATGGATGCACTTTGATTGTCAAAATCGAAAGCGATCACAATAGATTTTTTTACACAATCAAGGGGCGGGTACATATCCGTACCTGGTATATCGCAGACTGCGTAGACCGGGCCTTCGCACTCTTGTTCTACGAGTGCGGTGTGTGGGAATAGTGCGTGTGTGTGCAGTGTTATTTGATGTTTGATTGGAAGGCGGAGGGAGAAGGTCGTTCGCTCGTTGTGATTGGGTCGGGGTTGTAGCGTGCCATCTCCATATATGCTATTTGAGATGAGAAGAGATATTAAAAAATTTTGAGAAATAAACTTTCCATGATGATAAGATTTACTTACACATACAAGAAAATTTGATTCGTGCATTTTTGAACCTTTAGAGAACATGTAAAAAGCTACAGCATCACAAAATGAAATGCACCTAGAGATGGAAAAAACGTATCTTTGTTGAGATTGGATCATTTGTATCCGGATCAGTACAAAGATTCGAATCAGTAAAGTGCTTCATTTGCATCAGTGACTCTGAACCGATTTAGTATCGCAAATAAATGAAATAAATACCTTCATGAATCGTTTTTATTGCCATTGTTTGAAGAATTATGTATGTACATAATATTTTGTTTTATTAAATTGAAAATTATTGCGATCCAAGATTTAATTACACTAGGAAATTATATTATTACATAAAGCGCGCGATAAATAACACGATTCTCGTAGGCAAGACGCTCTCGCTCATCCCATGACAGTTGAATGATGATTGATGACAGTCGAAGTGCAGAGGGCACCGTAGTGCTATCCACACTAATCGATTCACTCAATTTTTTTTTCATTGAAGTTTTTATAGAAATCGATTTTCCTTCATACTTAATACAGGACTGTCAGTTAGTTGTTAAAGATCTAACTGGCGTATTTAAAAATTGATTTTATTTGGGCTAGTGTTGCCGTCTCTCTCACTCACCCACTAGTAATGAATTAGTGAGAGAGCTGGCGGTTGGCGATCGCCGACGCAACGCGAAGCGCTCCGACTCCGAACTATTTACCTATGTCAATCGTGTGAGCACCGCGTGTCGAATAAAACCAAGATGCAATTGAGCGACGCGATCCGAAGCGCTCCGACTCTGAACTATTTACCTATCTCAATCGTGCGAGCGCCGCGTGCCAATTGAAACCGAGATGCAATTGAGCGAATGATTCATTTGCAGCGCTGTTAGAGATTTGAATCAGTGAATCACTTGGAAGAAACGACTCACTGAGTCGTTTCTGTAAAGATCGACACATCTCTACCTAGCACTAGCTCTTCTGAAGTCATTGACGACGCTAATGCCATTTTAGAAATATTAAATAACATTGCCGAATTATTGTTTCATTATATGTATAATCCTAAAATACTTATAATATGTAGTACTGATTACTGACAAGGCAAAATATAATATCTAAACAATATAAGATTATTTTAAAAAACTTAGGGGTTTTTAGGGGGATTTTAAAATAATCTTGGGGGAAACATTTTGGAGGGGTTGGCAACACTGGGTTCGTGAAGCTCGACCGCGACAGACGTGCGCACTGATTCATTATTACCACGTGAAGATGGCGGACGCGGGCGAAGAATTTCAACCTAATCTCAATGAATCTCCGACATATAATTCGATTTCGAAACTTGCCTGTAGTAATTGATGTGTACGTACAGTATTTACTAATGTCTTATTATACGAAAATATTTTTTTCACTGCAGTTGGTATTGGGGCGAACAATGTATGGACGCAGAGCAATGTCCTTCCGGCGATGTGTACTAGATCCATTGATGGATCTTTTTGCACTCTTCTATGTTAACTTTAATTCATGATTCAGGATATTTTACAAAGTTGATTTTTAGAACTAACGCGTGTTTGAAAATCTATTATGAATAATAAGGAATGTTTTCTCTTTGCCGGATTCCAAACTTGTCAGCACTTTCAGCATTTTAATATTCCCTTCCATAGTATAAACATAACTTTTTATACACTCCCTGGCACTAAAATGGATTATATCGTCCATAACTTCTAAAGAGTATTTGGACAACCAAAAGTTTTTATGCAATTTTATAACTGACATATTCATGTTCAATCTGATGTGCTGATTATGACTATGCCAGCCATAAAATTGTATAACACTTTTTGGTCGACCAAACATTTTTTGAAGTTATGGATGATATAACCCAAAACAGCTCGGTGGCTCAATTTAAGTGTCCCGGAATGTATATTTGCGATTTATGTCCACATCCCTATTGGCGGAGTAATCTCGTAACATACACACCAAACACATTGGACATATGTACCTATAAAATTTAAGGGTTTTCCTCGATTTTCATGGGATCTCATCATCAGATCCTGACTTTGGTGACCTTGGGATCACCCCAGGAGTATACTCTATCGAATACATAAAGAATTTTGAAAATCGGTTCATAATTGGTGGCGTAATCGCGTAAAATAGACACAAAAAAACAACATACGCATCGAATTGAGAACCTCCTCCTTTTTTGAAGTCCATTAAAAATACTCATATATTTACAAAACATAATTCTGACAATAAATATATATGTTTAATATATATTTAATTAATAAAAAGTATTTAAATATTTACAAATAGTAACGCCTCCCAGGTCCATCACCACTGGATGTGTGCTATTCATTATATTCGAATTTGCTTCGAAAATAATATTTTATTTTAAATTAAAGTAACTTATGTTTTAATTTCTCCAAAACATGTCATAATAATTATACTTGATACAAGCTATGCCATCTATATAGTTTTGGATGGAACTAATTAGCCATCCCCATGCCATGACGAAATGAAGCCTAGTCGAGATACAAAATTACGGATATAATTGATAAGTTAGTAACCTAACACTTGAGCAAACCCACAAACCACTGGACAAATATCTCTACCTCGCCAGAGTCCTCAATATTGGGACTGCTTTGCCAATCAAGAGTTAACTAATAGAAGACGAAAGTGGGTCGAGAAACGAGATACAAGATGACCAACATATTGAGTAAATATTATATTTAATTTGATCTTTGACCTAGTTGATGTCATGATTTGGACCGTGCAATCACTTTAAACACTGCTCATTACGAATAAGGAAGAATCGAAATAAACAAAATCGGCACAAAAAAAGTGAAGTAACACAACAGCTTATTAGATTATATTCTATTTTCTTTTTCATTTATTGTGATCCGAAAGGAGCTGAAACGTTAATTAAAATAATGGTCAAAAACTTCTAAATCGAACCTGCACACTAAACATAAAAGATAATTAAGGAAAGCAGACTAACTTAAATAATGTCGCATGTATAGTACTTTGTGTATCAATAGGCTGAGTACTGATTATTGATTAACATGAGAAACAAACGGGAATTAACGTGATAGATTACCCTTTTAAAATGCCTGACGTTTCAGCCGGTAGGTTTTTAAAATGCCTGACGTTTCAGCCGGGTTACACCGACCGAGGTCACAGGCTGACTGTGACCTCGCCATAGACCAATCTACTTGGTCTATGACCTCGGTCAACAGCTAGTAATCTATTATAGCTTTAAATAATTTAGCTACGCCATCTGTTATCACTTTTGAGCATAACTTAAGACGTAAAGTCCGTAATCTACTGGATTGGATAAATTTTGCTTTTGTGCCGCTTGCTTCCTCAAATGTTCGTAACTAGTACCATTAGGTGTCAACAGATGGCATTGTGTTAATCCTAGAACGCGGTTAAGAAATTGTCCCCGCGCGGGTATATAATGACCGGTTGCAACTCCGAAAAGCATACTTACCTGGCATAGGAGATACCGTGATCAGAAAGGCGGTTCTCCCAGGGCGAGGCTCCTCCATTGCACTGCGGTGGGGTTGACCCCTGCGATTATCCCTAATGTGGATAACTCGGATGCGTAATTTTTGTTAGTGGGGACTGCGTTCGCGCTGTCCCCCTTATTTTCCTGTAAATATCTCCGCTACGTCTCTAAGCCTGTGGTTACACCATCAGTATTTCATTAGTCTGGTATGATTGACGCCAGACTGATCGTGTGACCCTGTGACTGACGAAATATTGATGAATTTTCGCCAGTCCAGCGGACAGTGATGAAATACTGATACCAGACTGATGAATCAAACTGATGAAATACTGGTGTAACCAGAGGCTAAATATTATCGAAATATCAGCTCTTAAAACATCATATTCGCAAAACATTCTATTCGCAGGATATAATATCAAAATATTCCTCTCGGGTGCAGTCATACCCCTTCGGCCACTTTCGAAATCACTGGTGACCTTGGGACCAACCCAGGAAATCTCTATCGAATTCAAAAAGAATTTTGAAAATCGGTCCACAATTGGTGGCGTAATCGCGTAACATACACACAAAAAAACAACATACGCATCGAATTGAGAACCTCCTCCTTTTTTGAAGTCGGTACTCGCATATTTACAAAACAATTCTGATAATAAATACACGGTGTTTCATAATAACCAATAAATAATCAATTCTTTATCGAAAACTAATTATTAAATGTGTTTACCCGTAATGTCATTCAACCCAAAATTTTCATGTAAATCATAGACATGATGATGATACTATGATATACATGAAAATTGTGGGTTAAATGACATTACGTGTAAACACATTTTAATAATTAGTTTTCGATAAGGAATTGATTATTTATTGGTTATTATGAAACACCGTGTATATATGTATATATTTAATAAATAAAAAAGGACAATGCACTTACAGGTGTTCACAGCCTGATTTAAAAATAAAATCTAGTTCTCACACCCTGAGCCTAAAATTTTCTTCTAATTTAATCTAATGTAAATTTCTAATAATTAATCTAAATAATAAATGTAAGTCTGTTTCTGTTGTCAATTCTTTGTTATTATTTATCCCTAAAACGTTACAACCTAGTTGATGTCATGATTTGGACCATTGCGAATAAGGGAGAATCTAAATAAACAAAATCGATACAAAAAAATGTGAAGTACTTATCACAAAAGCTTATTAGATTATATTCCTTTTCCTTTTTCATCTATTGTGCTCCGAATGGTGCTGAATTGCTAATTTAAATAAATAGTCAAAAGGTTCTAAATCAAACCTGCACACTAAACAAAAATGGTAAGGAAAGCAGACTAACCTAAATAGATGTCGCAAGTATAGACTGAGTACTGATTAACATGAATAACAAACGGGAATTAACGCGATAGATTACCTTTTTAAAATGACTGACGTTTCAGCCGGGCTACACCGACCGAGGTCACAGCTCTTGAGTAAATGTGTTCTATGGGTCACAGGCGGACTGAGACCTCGGCATTATACTCAGTCTACGACCTCGGTCAGCAGCTAGTATTCTATTAGTTTTGCTTTTGTGCCGCGTGCTTTCTCAAATGTACGTAACTAATACCATTAGGTGTCAACAGATGGCGTTGTGTTAATCCTAGAACGCGGTTAAGAAATTGTCACCGCGCGTATATATAATGACCGGTCGGAACCCAAAAAACATACTTACCTGGCATAGGAGATACCGTGATCAGGAAGGCGGTTCTCCCAGGGCGAGGCTCCACCATTGCACTGCGGTGGGATTGACCCCTGCGATTATCCCTAATGTGGATAACTCGGATGCGTAATTTTTGTTAGTGGGGACTGCGTTCGCGCCGTCCCCCTTCATATTATTTAAATTAAACCCCTTCCCCTTCGTAAACAAACAACTTTGAGTTTATTGACAATCGGTTACCAAGATATAAGAGGGCTGGTCGTGTCCCATTTAAAATAAACCAATTTTTTTTTTATTTATTTATCAGTAGTTTGCACTTTGCAGGCTAATAACGGTAAAAATATGATAACAAAAAAAATATTATCATAGCGTCTTTTAGACTCACAATAATTAAAGTAAATTCCATCTGTCTGAATTTTTCATCAATGTTGAATCATTATCTTGTTGAAATTTTTTCTTAATAATGACACCTTATCTATTTTTAACCGACTTCGAAAAAGGAGGAGGTTCTATGTTCGGCTGTATCTATTTTTTTTTATGTATGTTCACCGATTACTCCGCCATTTGTGGACCGATTTTCAAAATTCTTTTTGTAATCGAAAGAGTATACTCCCGAGATGGTCCCATTGTCACCATGTCATGAACTGATGATGGGATCCCATGAAAATCGAGGGAAACCTTGAATTTCATAGGCACATCGAACGTGTTTCATGTTTTTAACCGACTTCGAAAAAGGAGGAGGTTCTATGTTCGACTGTATCTTTATTTTTTTTTATGTATGTTCACCGATTACTCCGCCATTCGTAGACCGATTTTCAAAATTATTTTTGTAATCGAAAGAGTATACTCCCGACGTGGTCCCATTTTCAACATGTCAGGATCTGATGATGGGATCCCATGAAAATCGAGGGAAACCTTGAATTTCATAGGCACATCGAACGTGTTTCATGTTTTTAACCGACTTCGAAAAAGGAGGAGGTTCTATGTTCGACTGTATCTATATTTTTTTTATGTATGTTCACCGATTACTCCGCCATTTGTAGACCAATTTTCAAAATTCTTTTTGTAATCGAAAGAGTGTACTCCCGAGGTGGTCCCATTTTCACCATGTCAGGATCTGATCATGGGATCCCATGAAAATCAAGAGAAACCCTTGAATTTCATAGGCATGTCCAACGTGTTTCATGTTTTTAACCGACTTCGAAAAAGGAGGAGGTTCTATGTTCGGCTGTATCTATTTTTTTTTATGTATGTTCACCGAGGACTCCGCCATTTGTGGACCGATTTTCAAAATTCTTTTTGTAATCGAAAGAGTATACTCCCGAGGTGGTCCCATTGTCACCATGTCATGATCTGATGATGGGATCCCATAAAAATCGAGGGAAACCCTTGAATTTCATAGGCATGTCCAACGTGTTTCATGTTTTTAACCGACTTCGAAAAAGGAGGAGGTTCTATGTTCCGCTGTATCTATTTTTTTTTATGTATGTTCACCGAGGACTCCGCCATTTGTGGACCGATTTTCAAAATTATTTTTGTAATCGAAAGAGTATACTCCCGAGGTGGTCCCATTGTCACCATGTCATGATCTGATGATGGGATCCCATGACAATCGAGGGAAACCCTTGAATTTCATAGGCACGCCCAACGTGTTTCATGTTTTTGCTGAAGATATTCAGGTATATGCATCTGGTAGTCATCATATCATGTTACTGAGCTGATAATGGAAGGTTTATGGTAGGTTAGGAGTTCGGGAATAATTCTTTCAGTACTGTTTAGAGTAAAAGACGTTTTATTTTAAGTTATTCTGGTGGTTGCCTTGCCTCAAATTCTAAAACACATGTGTTATAAACTAAAAAGATTGAAAAAAAAAATTCAATCTTTTTTGTTTATAACACATGCCAAATTTTAAATTTTAACTATATTAATAGTTCATCCATTTTTTAAGACTTTCCAGGTGATCATTGCTTGGCACCGACTTCAATATAAAACTGTGATGTATGTACGAGTATTCTTATATTATTTATGACTTTTTCGTGTTTTTGAAGTCGGTTTTATTTTTTTGTAAAAAAATTTTGCTGAAGATGTTCAGGTATTTGCATCTGATAGTCATCAATCATGTTACTGAGCTGATGATGGAAGGTTTCTGGTAGGTTAGGAGCTCGGAAATAATTCTTTCAGTACTGTTTAGAGCGAAAGACGTTTTATTTTAAGTTATTCTAGTTTGCCTTGGCTCAAATTCTAAAACGCATGTATTATAAACTAAAAAGATTGAAAAATAAATTTTTTACAAAAAAATAAAACCGACTTCAAAAACACCAAAAAGTCGTAAATAATTTTAGAATACATACAACATCACAGTTTTATATTGAAGTCGGTGCCAAGCAATGATCACCTGGAAAGTCACAAAAAATGAAAAGAACAATTAATATACCTCCTTAGTTACTTTGACGTATTCTAAAATTATTTATGACTTTTGGTGTTTTTGAAGTCGGTTTGTTGCTGAAGATATTCAGGTATTTACATTTGGTAGTCATCATATTATGTTACTGAGCTGATGATGGAAGGTTTCTGGTAGGTTAGGAGTTCGGAAATAATTCTATCAGTACTGTTTAGAGCAAAATACGTTTTATTTTGAGTTATTCTGGTGTTTGTCTTGGCTCAAAATCTAAAACACAGTCATGTAAGTATTATAAACTAAAAAATTTAGAAAAAATACAATAAAATAAAACAGACCTCGAAAATAATATAACAATACATACAAAATGACAGTTTTATAATGACTCACGTCATTCTATGTGTTATTTTCCTGAAATATAATATAATTTTGTGTAACTATTAAGCCCTACTCTAAAATAAATGATTTCAATGGATCCTAAAGGTTAAACAATTTAGGATGAATGTTGATTGAGAGCAGTTTTTTTGCTAATGAACTATACAAATAAACTGATTGGTGGCACACGTCACTAGAAATCAAGAAAGCCAACCAGTCAGTGGAATTATTTAATAGCGTAAGACAATTAATTCGTCACATTGATTTGTCACCAGGCAAAGAAGACGGTCTGGGAGTCGAGTGCCTGCGTGACGCCGGCCTTATAGCGGGGGAGACCGCTCAGGCATACGAGGACATAGTCACTATATCCGTGGTCACCTGCCGCGCCATCGGTATCGGCTCATACGTGGTCAGGTAAGTTAGAGGATGTTACCATAAGGTGTTACGAAAACTGAACGACTTTTACTATGGGAAACTCTCTCTCTCTCTCTAGAGAAATCGTAAAAAATATCAAGTATTTGAGACCTTATCACAAAAATCTTGATTTGCAGGCAAAAACCTTCACAGGCATTTCTTGACGTTAAATAAAAAATTTAATATAATATACAACCAGGAATCTAATAGAAAATAGGAAAAAAAATTACGTTACACAATTCAATTACAAAAGAAAGATGGAGATGAACTGATGATGTAGATTAAAGGAGGTACCAAATTTCAGATTGGTCAACATGAGGGAGTATAATTTTAATTTCTAAATTGACCCAACAACAACAAGGGGCAAGCTAAATAATACCATTTAAAAATATAATACATATGATTTATTAATTAATTACTTAATCCCTGTATGTATAAAATGAGAAAAAAAAGAATCCTTCTCGAGAACAGGCAAGAAACTCGCAAGGTCTAATTTTTGTCTGTTCCTTCGACATAAATATATGGAGTAAGTGATTTTTTCGCGATTTCAGAGTAGATTCAATAGTAAAGGTTTGATGATGTGAACAATCTCTTTCAATATTAAAACAACATTTTGGTACACCATTTATATCCGTGTCTAAGTGAATGTTTAAAACCTATAAAAATAAATAAGATTAAAAATAGCTAATTTATTGTATATGTTGAAGGAGGGGGATTATTATCATTGAAATCGCCATTATTTTCCATTATAATTTATTATTAATCACCACAACTTAAAATCAGTAAACAAGCACAAGTACAAGTTTTGTTATTATAAACCACACTATGTCACGATCTAATTTCAAACTACACAAGAATAATATCTAGAGACGTAAGCGATGTGAACACGACGAGCACTGAGAACCGAATGCCCGGCCCAGTCAGTGTGCGGCCTTTTTATACGGTCGGTCAGCGTAGCGCGCGGCGAAAACACGTGGCGTGATCCAAAGGCCGGACGTTGCAATCTGCTAGTCGTTGAGCGACTTATTCTGCGCCGATACGGCCATTCTGCAATAGGCGCGTCCCTGCGCCTTAAATCTTACGTCGACCTGTAAATTTAAACCACAATTTTAATTTTAACCTAATAATTTAAAGGCAACATGTTTCAACAGACAGAGACACAATCATGTGACGCAACACCTTACTTAGCACCTTTTTACTGACAGACCTCATAGCCTCGGTGCTAATTTTGGTCCCAGCCTCAGAACCTCGGCGTTCATTTTGGCCATCGTAAATTACATAGATCTCATAGCTTCGACGCTTATTCCGTTCTTAGCCTCAGAACCTCAGCGTTCATTTTGGCTATCGTTTGCGGAAAACTACGAACTTACTCCACTTTTACTTATTCGCGAGCAGGAATAGAAGTAGGAATCACACCTGAACCTGTTATATCATTCATGGAGCCACTGTCCTTGTCAAAATTGTTATTCATTGCCGATATGGCCATTTCATTTTGAATGCCGAATTTGGGTGCATTTCTTAAATTTTCGTGGCATACTTTTCTAGATCGCCCCCTTCCATTTATTCGTCTAACTTCATAGCGATTTCCTTTTTCACTTCATATGGGCCGTCGAATTTTGGACTTAGTTTCGTGCCCAGGCGTGGCGGTTCCTTGAGAAGTACATATTCGCCTTTCTGGAACCTTGTCACTTTTGCTTTCCCCTTGTCAAAACGAAGTTTGTCTTTTGCAGCCCGTTCGGTCATCCTTTCATAAACTATTTTCTTTAATGTTTCTGGGTCGATACATTCATTTTCTTCGTCAATAAGCTTTAGTAGTTCAGGAGGAACACACCCTCTTTTTCCAGTAAGTAATTCAATTGGCGTGTGACCGGTCCCTTTTGAGATAGTACAATTAATAGCTAGTTGTAAAGCACCCAACGATTTTTGCCAATGTGTTTTCTGCGTATTACTAATAATGGTTAATCCATTCTTAATTATTCTCATCACTCTCTCCACTTGTCCATTTCCTCTACTTGTATAGCCGGCGCATTGATGTAGGTCTATCCCATATTCTTGACAATATTCTTTATAGTGTGATATGAAGGCACCGTCTCCATCGACTATAATGCGTTTCGGTGCGCCAAATAAGAAAACAATGTCTTGTAGGTGTTTCAATGCACTAATTTGTGACTTGCTTTTAGCATGTTGTAATATTACAAATTTTGTATAGGCGTCGATAGCTACAAAAACGTACTCTTTTTGTGAAGCTGAACCGCTTAGTTTGCCCGAGATATCAATATGTAAAGTATGGAATGGCTCGGTTACCTTTTCAATGGGATGTAGCCTGCTTTGTATGCGCCCAGATGTTCCTTTCAAGGTCTTACATACTACGCAGTTGTCTACAAAATATCTCACAGTTGATGACATTTTTGGAAACCAAAAGTTTTCTTTTAATTTCGCCAAAGTTTTTTCCCAACCCATATGCTTCAAAGCTTCATGATATGTATTGATTAAACTCCATTGGTAGGATTGGGGAACAACTTTTGTTAGTTTAATTTTATTATTACAATAGTTCTTGTGGTAAAGAATGTTATCTTTTATTTCGTATTCGTCGCTAATAAGGTGCTTCTTCTGAATATCCTGAACAAGTTGACGAATTTGTTGGTCTCTATGTTGCTCCATTATCAACCAGTCGTCTTTAGTGGTTATGTTCATCACAGTTTGGAGCGGATTTCGACTGAAAAAGTCGGCATGTTGGAGTTTTTCACCTTTTCGATATTCTACTTCAAAATCAAAATTTTGTAAGAAAGCCCACCATCTGTGTATCCTTGGTAACAATTCCTGTTTGTAGCGTGAAGCTTTAATAGCGTTACAATCAGTAACGACTGTAAACTTTCTACCATACAAAAAGTGACGAAAGTGTTTGATCGATCTTACTATTGCTAAAGTTTCTAGTTCGTAGCTATGGTATTTGGACTCCGAAGGAGTTGTTTTCATACTGAAATAGCCGATAACATGACGAATTCCGTCTCTTATTTGGATTAGAACTGCACCAAAACCTAGAGAACTAGCATCCGTGTGCAGTTCTGTATCGTGACCATCTAAAAAAATTGTGAGTAGTGGCGCTGATATCAGATAATTAATAATTTTTGAGCGTACTGCTTCATGTTCTGCAGTCCATTTCCATTTAATTCCTGCTTTAGTTAGATTATAAAGAGGAATCATTTCAGTAGAAAAGTTAGGTATGAATCGCCGGAAATAACCTGCCAAACCATTGAACTGTCTTAGCTGTTTGATATTTGTCGGTGGAGGAGATTTAGCCAATGCCTCTACTTTTGACAAGCTGGGTCTAATCTTTCCATCGCTTACTATGAATCCTAGATATTCAACGGATGTCTTCAGAAAAGCGCATTTATTTTTGTTTATAGCGAAACCGGCCGTCGATAGAGCTTCTAATACTAGTCCCAGTTTTCCGATTCCTTCTGCAACTGTTCGACTAGGAATCAAAACATCATCCACGTAAACTAGCGCAGTTTTTCCTCTCAAATTTCCTAATGCTTTATTAATAGCTATTTGATATACTGATGGAGCGTTAGAAAGTCCAAAAGGCATTGTAAGGTATTCATACTGACCATCTGGAGTGATAAAAGCTGTCTTTTCAATGGAATCAGGTGCAATTGGTATTTGGTGAAAACCAGCCGCCATATCTAAGCACGTAAAGTATTTTGCTTCAGCTAGTTGATCCAGTTGGTCGGATATAAGTGGCAGAGGATAATGATCTCTTACTATATTTGAATTTAACTCCCTATAATCAACGCATAAACGGTCTTCTCCATTTTTCTTTTTAACCATAATAATTGGGCTAGCAAAGGGTGAATTGCTTTCCCTAATTATGTTTTTCTCTAATAAGTCTTGTATTATATGGTGAACCTTCTCTCGCTCCACAGGCGCCAACCTGTATGGCCGCCGGCTTACTATTTTGTCTGGATTTTTTAGTCTGATCCGTAACTCACCAGTAGTGATCCTCATTTCAGAAGCACCGTCTTTAAACGAATCGCTGTATGAGTCCAGCAAACTTATCAAACATTTGATATCTTTTTTTTCTTTTAGGTCTGTGTTAATGTCGCTTAGAGTAAATTGATTTATTTTAACTTCATCTGTATGTATTTTATCCCGAATCATATTAACTCCGTCATTTTGTAAGTATTACTTTGATTCCCGGAACACTCAATAAGTTCTTTCCAATCAATACTTCTACCGGAATCTCATGATCCAATACAACGTGAAGATCCAATTCTATGTTGATGTTATTTATTGTACACACAGTTGTTACTAAGTGCAATGATATAACAGGAACTGGTCCAATTCCCTTTAAAAAGGTTGTCTTAAATTGACGAATACCAGGTAACATGAATGCTATAGATTCCCTTACTAATGAGCAGTCAGCTCCACTATCAAATAAAGCTCTTAAATTCTTACATCCTATTTGCAGAGAAATAGTGTTTAATAAGTCATTACCTGTTTGACAAACATTAACGTTGTTTCTCGCATTGATCCTTTTAAAGCAGGTCTCGTACGTGTGACCAGGTACAGAACAAAAGGAACATTCTTTCTGATTTTTGTTCTTGCTCGTTTCTTCCAATGAAATCGTCTGGTCCTTCTCGTTGCGCGATTTCATTATAGCGTTTTGACTGCACCAACGTGCTCTATGGCCTATCTTACCACACGTAAAACAAGTTAAATGTTGATCACTTTTAATCCTCTTCTACGGATGGATTTCCACAGATGAAGCCTTACGTTTTCGCATAGTATTTGCGATGGCGATGAGTTCAGGGACGGTACTAGATTTACTGTTTAGCAGTTCCGTACGCAATATATCATCAGTAATACTCCCAATTAGAAATTCAACAGCGTCTTGTTCAGTTGGATTCGCTTTCACTATTTTTTTAAACATCTTCCAAACATTTGATATATATTCGGGAACACTATCAGCATCGTTGATTGTGTATCGCCGAAACTTTAAAACGTTAGAAAAGTACCTTGACTCTGGTTCGAAAGTCTGAAGCATATCATTTTTCATTTCAATCCATGTTGTCGTTCGGAGAAGGCAGTCATCTGCCCAAGTTTGTGCTCGCCCTTTTAGAACACTTGCAGCCTTAAGACGCACTTCATGGTCCCTCAGTTTATATTCTTCCTGTGTCCGAGATATCAATTCTACCCATTCTCTTATATCCATTCCTTTATCGGGATCGAAAGATGGAAAATAAACGTCGGATATACGAACTTTCGGCTGATCATCCGGACGTATCATATTAAATATTTCTGTGAAAGCAGAACGATTTTCCTGAGACATTTGCGTCATAATCTCACACAGTGTATCCTTAAATGTATTAGCCAGAAGTGACATCATCGTCCCACTTGATGAGGACGACGATTGTTGTTGGCGTTGATCCGTCCCCTCTTCTGATGTTGAAGGAGGGGGATTATTATCATTGAAATCACCATTATTTTCCATTATAATTTATTATTAATCACCACAACTTAAAATCAGTAAACAAGCACAAGTACAAGTTTTGTTATTATAAACCACACTATGTCACGATCTAATTTCAAACTACACAAGAATAATATCTAGAGACGTAAGCGATGTGAACACGACGAGCACTGAGAACCGAATGCCCGGCCCAGCCAGTGTGCGGCCTTTTTATACGGTCGGTCAGCGTAGCGCGCGGCGAAAACACGTGGCGTGATCCAAAGGCCGGACGTTGCAATCTGCTAGTCGTTGAGCGACTTATTCTGCGCCGATATATACACACAAAAATCTATTAAACTAACTTAATTTACAACATGTACGTACGAGTATATTACACTGGGATTGCTGAAGATAAAAACGCAGTGTTTCCTTTATATTGTTTTCATAAACTTTAAAATGTTATATAAATCTTCACTTTCTTTTCCAATTAGGCTCGGCCACAGGGTGATCCAAGTGGAGTCCTCCTACATTATCCTCACGGGTCATATGGCGCTGAACAAGGTGTTGGGTCGGCCTGTATACGCGAGCAACAACCAGTTGGGCGGCATATCCATCATGCACAACAACGGGGTGTCGCACGCGGTGGCTCCCTCTGATTTGGACGCCATAAGGACCGCCGTTAGGTGGTTGTCGTTCGTGCCCAAGGTATGTTTTTTTACACACCACCGAAGAACATCGGCCAAAACTCCTTAGTTTCTGGACCTCCTCGGCAGGGTCATTAGATGGGCATCGCTTTAAGTTTCTAAACCTGGAGGCCAATCGCGAAACATAAATGCAATTGGATTGGAATTGAACTATGACTGAACAGCGAACTACATCTTTTATGAAATTTCGTATCATGGTAATGATTTCACAGGTGATTGGAACGCAACCCGATTGAAGTTAGAACGAAACCGCTGTCAGCATACAAAGTTCATGCGAAGCTACTTTTTTTTGATTGAAGTTTGGCTTTTTTCAGTGTTGAGTGTTTTTCTGTTCTCTTTCTTTCCCTGTTATCTCTAAGAGTTCCTAATGCGATCCAGCTTCGCTTGCGGTTCAACTCGCATGTAGAAATTAGCGCGATACCAATTTTGTCCAAAGTTGAATTATTGTTATTAGAACTGGTTTGGAATTGAACCTTAGCGGTCTGTTCGAACTGTAAATTAGCGCGATTGGCCCCCCTGATGCTAAATAACCATGGGCATTATTTAGTAATAGAGATATTCTCTTTTTTTTTTCATTTTTATGTTAGGGGAAATATTATAGTTATTTTTTTATCTGAGTTGATTTTGAACATGCATTGTTTACTTATTATTATTCGTTTCACTTTTCAGCAAGTTTAATATTTACTGTTCTTAAGGAAAAAACATATTTGTTATGATATTTTGTGTTTTTTAAAGAAAGAATGTATTTTTGATGTCATTTTCAAGATCTATCATCTATAGCCAAAACCGTTTAAAAAACTATATGACGGTTTCCTATCCGTGATAATTGATTTTACGGATTCATTATTTTCTCTGAACTAGAAGTTCTTGCGATTTAATAGTTGTATTTTTAAAATCAACTGATATAAGCTATTTTTCAACATACATTTTGATTTATGCCCATAGTCAGGTACAATTTGCCCGTTGTTTTTTTTTATTTTCGTTAAATTACTACCTCTTACGACGCACACGGTGTTAGCCTTTTTTTAACCCGGTCAGAAAAGATGTTAGATCTACCCAAGAAGTTACCACTAAAAACTTCCAGAGTGATCCGTCAGTCCAGTTGTGGGGTGACCTGGGTTCTGGCCGATCCAAGTCACCAGATCACCCAATGAACAGCCCGACCAGTTCGCAGTTGTTTATGCATGTTACATTACGATCACTATAGTTAGAAGACTACGATAAATAACATGTGTTATTTTAAGAAACAATCCAATTTTTCGGGGCTTCATTAAAAAGTGTCTATCCTTTAGGTATGTTTTTAATCAACCGACTTCAAAAATGGATAATAATGGGCTACCTATAATTCTATCTTCACCAGGACAAGCTAAGCATGGTTCCCATCATGCGTTGCGCGGACCCCATAGACAGACCCGTGGAATGGATCCCACCCAGGGCAGCTCACGATCCGCGTCTGATGCTGACTGGCGACGGGACCAAAGCCGGGTTCTTCGACGCCGGGTCCTTCGACGAGATCATGAGGCCGTGGGCACAGACCGTCATCACTGGTGAGTGGGTTGTTGGAAAAAAACATTTTCTAAAACCTTTCCCTACTTATATTAGTTTCGGAAGAAAACTTCTTCGTTTAGAGTAAATATAATGCTTTAAAAAGCTTAATAAATGCCAAAATAGACATCATGTTGTCTTTTAATTCTTGATTGACAGTTACGAACGTATTCAGATGAAATTCTGTTGAGGTGCGTATGAGATGAGCAACATGTGATTGCATGAATACTAACCTTAGGTAGGACATCGATGGAACGACTTCTGCGGACCCAAAAAGGCCGCACCAGCAGAATCATAATATGATTTATTTTGGCTATCATAAAATGGCAAACATGTTGGCACTTCGTATTATGAATGACGTGCACTTAATCTTATACAATTCTATTTGACAGCTTTCTATGAATATTCGTAAAAAGGGTCCACAAATTAGGAATTACGTCAATTAGGACTATTTGAAAAATATTAATACGGAGCTGTCGTGTACGTGAGCATAGAATAAATGCATAAGATGAATTGCACTCGTTCAAAATACGAATTGCCAATATTCTGGCCATTTCATGACCACCAAAATGAATCATATTATGATTATAATTATCATTCTGCCCGTGCGGCCTTTTTAGGTCCATATTCGATAAGTCTGTGATGAAGCACAGTCAGTGTATTGAGTCAGCCGTTTCGTTAAAGGGCGGGCGCGTCTCGGCGGCATTCCGGTGGGAGTGATCGCGGTGGAGACCCGCACGGTAGAGATGACCCTACCCGCGGACCCCGCCAACCTTGATTCTGAATCGAAAACGGTGCAACAAGCCGGACAGGTATGATATAATAATAGGTTAGCGGACATTATTTTTTTTTTCTCCGCTGGGAGATTACTAAAAATATCGCACACGTAAGTATTTCTTTTATTTGCGTAATCATCAACAACTTGCGACGATAATGTTGATTCGAAAAGTTGCATGACGTCAGACGTCAATAAATTTTCTACTAAGTTGTGACGTAGCCGTACTATTTAGGTTTCGGTTTTGCATATTCAGTTCGCACTCCAATTTCTTTTTTGTTAAAGCCTCGTTGGCCTCTAGTTTATTTCTTTTTTTTTATATTCAATATCACTGTTTTTGTAAGGGACTCGGCCTCTGACCTCCAAAATACGCGATTTTCCTCAGCTCGGAGGACAAATGAACCACGTTCACGTCACACTTTTCCTTCTTGTATTGCAACAGTGTGTATAGAAGAGAAATGAGTTGATCTCAATTTGATTTGATCATTCATTTCCTCACCAGGTTTGGTTCCCGGACTCGGCATACAAGACTTCGCAGGCTATCAACGACTTCTCCAGGGAGAACCTTCCCATCATCATTTTCGCCAACTGGCGTGGCTTCAGCGGTGGGCAGAAGGGTGAGTATACTCTTCACAATATTCACTATATCAGTGGGTGAATTGGGGATGCGAATCAATGAATTGTTGCTTCTTCCTGGTTCCGGTCTTGACGCACGGGGATCGATTTTGTATGAGAGCATACATTTTTGTGCTAGATTTAGTTGCTAGTAGTTCTCAGTCCGTCTCGCTAACTACCATCATTTTACCTATGTTTATCATTGTATCAACGAACTTTGATAACATTGTATATCGAGAGTTAGAAGTAACATGTGTTAGGTTATTCCCAAGGAGAGACGATAACTTAGCATTCCATGCTATCGCGTTACAGAGAAGAGAGCCAAGAGCGGTGCCTGGGGCTTATGACCCTGGTGCAGGTTTAAGTAGCTACTTTATAATGCATTAACATTCACCTTCACCACCCCGGCTCCTCTCTCTGCCTAACCATAATTAATAATTATTTAATACAATTCCGTAAGTGAAGAAACTTAAACGTAAACAAACGGCCACAGCACCCACAGCAGTTCACTGGTTTTCAAAACTGAATGCCCTAACCGTCAAACGTTCGAATCACGAAATCACAGATTAGAGAGAATATATCTCAAGCAGCAGATTAAGTTTCTGACTGCCAGCGCCACCCGCGGCGCCGGTGAGAACTAAAAGTTGCCATTTTTGCAAGTTCCCTAACAGACGGCCTTCCTGATTTCGGAATGACCCCATTCCGACCCGTCTCGGCCATTCGAACGTTAGACGTGTCCACACGATATCTTTTTATCACATACATAATTGTAACTGTCGTTCTAATCTAATTAAAATGTGACAATAAAGTAAAAGGTGAAAAATCTCAGAGGCTATTTAATTTTCTCCTACAAAATAATTCCCCAATCTAGACTTAAAGAAAAATTCAATATTAATAATCTAACTAAGCATGATTAACTCTCCTATCCTAATCTACACCATCTACACTATTATTATAAAGAGAAAAGATTTGCATGTATGCATGCAGTGAACAAACTCAAAAACCACTGGACCGATTTCAAATCTCTCCCACCATTAGAATACTACACTGATTGACCCTGATTAACATAGGCCACAAAACCATGCCTCCCACGGGAAAATACAAAACTGTCACGGGAAAACAAAAACAACGCGGGCGAAGCCGCGTAAAGTAAAGCTAGTTTTATATAATTTTAGATGATTACGACAAAATATTTTGTCCTTTCTTGGACATTATTATACGGTAGATAATACTAGTCATTACTGAGCATGGGTACATAATTATAAGACTGCCAATAATGAATTATTACAGAATTGTTATTGGTAGGTACTCCATGATTAAAATTATTTGATATCGTAAAATATTATTTTATATCGTTAAATCAGCGGAATATAATTATCAAAATAGCATGACAAATCCCTCTGTCCAATGAACCAGAGTCGATTGTTTCTCTGCCAATATTTATCCGAAAACCACCCATTCTGGACATACCCTAGCTGACAAGAAGAATGGGCGCAAGAAACCTATCAGCTCTAGCAGGAATGTACAGGCATATATAAAACACCATGTGGATACCATACACAGCAACATTTGTATACATAAATAGTTACATACATTATAACGAATAATATCTACATATTAACACTAGGCATTAGCATCATTCAAATAATCGTTGAGTTCATAATAAGTAACCATTATAATAGTCTTTTTTTAAATTATTGGAACGGTAAGTTTACCTTTATCCCTTATACTTAAATAGGATTTTTTGGAAATTGATATTAAATGTATTATAATATTTTAAAAACATAAATCAAATTTTCATAAATTCACTGTAACTGCTCGTTAATTATAAATAGCGCTCTTGAAGTATAAAAATACTTTCTATACTAGCAGACGATCCCCATAGTGGTATTCCATGACATGACACTGTGAAAATAACTAAAGTAAATCAATCTTGCCGTTTCATCATCTAAGTCTGTTTGCCAAGGACTCAATATGTGGATCCCACTGCAATCTAGGTTCTAGTACAAAATATAGTAAAATCGATGAATTCACCAATTTTGATTATTCATTTCCACAATAGTATCCACTATTCTTGAATAAATAAGACTCAATAAGTCTAATCGCTTCTTCAGAGACAGATGCCATAATGCTTGAGTTTATATAAAAGAGTTTGGTTGGACTAACGTAGTCAAAAGCCTTTGATAGGTCACAAAATACTCGTATACCAATTAATACATCTTGTTTACACTACCAAGCAGCAAAAATGTTTTCAAGAGGTGCAACTCCAGTATCTGTAGTGCAACGACCTTTGGTAATGCCAAATTGGTTCATATGTAAAATGTGTGTTACTTGAGAAATGATCAGTTCACTGATTACATTTTTTTTTAAATTTTTCCTAAGGGCTGGTAGAATCGATATTAATCGATAATTTGAAGAATCATTTTCATCCCCAAATTTAAATAGAGGCATTAAACTTGCTATTCTTCATGAGATCGGGGAAGGCATCTTCATCGACACCTTTTTTAAATATAAAAGCAAGTTCTTTTAGTGCAGATTTAATTATATTGGTTGAAATACCCCTAAGGTCTTCAGTTTTCTTTTTTTTTTATCATACGAAATATTTTCATAGCAGTGTAAGCATCAGCGTGATAAAAATGAAAATCTTGGTTCATCCCTTCTACACTTTGTCCCAAAAGAGCACCAGCCTCATTGGGACACAAGTTCAGACTACTTGTAGTTTCTATGGGTACTTACATAAGAGACGCGTTGGTAACTGCATTGTCTGATTTAATCGTTTTGTTATTGATTTCTAATGAGAAAGAATTCACGGTGCTTTTGGGTCTACCCGTCTCCCAGTTATAATGATGTTCCAGGTGGTTTTTATTTTAGTTTTAGATAAACTGATTTTACTTACTTATGTACATATATTTAGTTACATGTAAATAGCTTTTGTGGACATGCACACTTTCTTGAGTGTTTTAGAATAATTTCTGATAAAATTTATGAAGACGGGCTCATTGGTGGTTACTTTTAATAATTATTATTAAAATCTTTTTTTTTAGTAAGTACATGCTTTTAGTACTCATCAATACGAATCAAACGAGCCCAAACTCGATGCGGTTGTGTCGTTAAATTGCGGAATTCCTATGTCATCATAATATTGCACTGTCACGCGTTATACAAATATGCGTGCAAAATTTCAGCACAATCGGAAACGGGTCAAATCCAACTTGTAAGATTTTAATACAGACACCGGGACAGGTGAAATTAAATAAAAATAAAAGTCTGCAATGAGTATAACTCAAATAGTTTTCTACGAGTTTTATATACTATACCTGGCGGAGTCACAAATTTTTTCATTTTCCACTTTGATTACTTTTTTTTTGGATAAATCATTGCATTCATCTTTAACTACATGAAATAACTTATTATACAGATTATTGGCGTTCATCTCTCTGAATGCCAAATTTGTAGTTTAACTTATAACATTTCTTGTGAATTCCTCTATGCCGCGTTTATTTTTATTTTTTTTTAGGTCTACAAATAATCTCACATATAGAACAAATATGATGGTGCTCATTCGAGGCTATTCGTCCGCTATGATCAGAGTTAATACAATTTCTACTTAACTTATACATACAATTACAGAAGATGTTGTCTAAGCAAGTATCAGATGCTTCGGGTTGGTTTTTGAATTACATAATTCATGTTAAATGATTTGAATAAGTAAATAAATCTACTAGATAGTGCTTCATAGAACTATTAATTGACAAAAGAAATCAATAAGTAAAAGCAGAAGGGAAATATCAAGTAAAATTCTAACAATTAAATTTTAAAAAGGGGAACTAGATATTTGTGTTTCCTTTAAAATATTTACATTAAAATCCCCACAAACAAGATTTTTTCAATTATTTTTTTGGATCTTATTCTTAAGGTATCTTCCATAGCGGACTCCAACTCTGAATAATTTCCAGAGGGGGGTCTGTACACACAAATTATATTGGAATGATCAAGTACATACGAGGTAACTCAATAGTTCGTTCAACAGAGATTACAACTATGTCTTTTCCTTATTCTCCCCTGTCAAGATTAAAAGAAAAAGAGAACACCGTGACGTGACGATAATAAAATTAAAATCGATCAATATAACTTAAAAATTGTTGCGACAATCCCCACGCAATGACCATTAAGATTTATAACCACATACCATTACTGAGAAATACAAGAAACAAAACAATTTAATGCATTTTTAAAGAAGTACCTTTGTGATAAATGTTATTACAACGTAGACAATTTTTTTTAGGAATTTTACAATTTATGTTAAACAAGAATTTATATTTAATGTGATGTATTGTTCTATATTTTAATGGAATGACACTATAATAGAATGAAATTTCCAATTACTGTATATTTTCACGAAATTATATTGTTTTTTTTTCATAATTATAAAATAAATTAAAATTAGTAATTTCATTAAAAAGCACAATAATTAAATAATGTATGCCATCCTCAACAAATTGCTATGCCCTTGCAAGGGCGTCACATATCCATGTACCTAAGTAACCATTTGTACTCAAATACCTAAATGCATTATGTGCTTTGCAATTAAATAAATTATTAATTAATTGGATGTCATTTTGCAAAATTTATATGGGATCCATCTCCAATTGCAGATTTTTTTTAGTGAACGAACTCACAATCTTATCTAAACTATCATTAACAAAACTAACTATTATCCTATTATCTAAACTAATCAACAATTCATGTTTTTTTTAATGCTCTGTAATACAAAGTAAATCTTTTTAAAGTAATTCTTTACCAGAAAATCTTTGAATATTTTGATGGACATTCCCTAAATATTGACGCTTATTTTTGGTCAATACCCGACCAGAGATTACCTCTTTTGTCTGATTATTATTTGGAACTTGTTTCAAGACATCATGTTGCTCAATAAAAGCATTGTCAACGTGAGATTTAATAGCCAAGTTCTTGACTAAACTATATTTTATAGCCATGGTTTTTTTAAAGTACATTGATAAAATATAATCAATCTATCTTCTGTCAAATAAGCTTTGTCTCGGACACATGTCAGTTTATTAAAATCAATAGCATGGAATTTTTCCGAATAATTTGTCATTAAATCTAATATCAAATTAAGTTTATACCTAATAATATTTTTATTTTGTGTTAAATGATTTATGATACGGAAGGGAAAACACTCTACATGCAATATCATGGAAATTTGAGCCAGGCATAAAATAATTTACTTAATCCCAATTTATTTTTCAATAGCTGGCTCCTACCTTTTCCAATGTCACCACAAAAAATATTGCATTTTTTTTTTTGCTTCGACAGTGACCTCTCTGAACATTAAAACTTTATTGGTAATTGACTGGTGGTTGACACACATTGTTTTTAATATGGGCGGAGGATGTATGATGGGTGCATTGTTACTGTTTTCTGACACTACATTCTGCTTTTGAATCATTCCCACTTGAGGCCAAAAATTGTTTGTCAAGCAAGATTGATAGTGGTCCTCGTTATGCTAACAGAGTGTGCCTATAACAATAAACTGGATGTGCATTTTAATATCACTTTGTGCAGTGTTATAGTTTTCATAAGTAGCTGAGAATGAATGTTGTAAATTCTTTATGCTATTATTGATGTGTTCAATGTTCCTATCATACATACTCCTGCTCTGCCTCAATTTGCTTTTACAAGCGTCATCCAACTCGCAGAGTTCACACATCGATCGAATTCGTAGATAAATGAATAAAACTTTGAGTGAGTACTTGTAGAGACTTATCTGCACATAAAAGACAATATTATTAAAATACAAAGTTTGAATATATGTTATTACTATTTAACATAATTCTATATTATATAGTTTATATTATTTATTTGGATATTATAAGACAGTTTAGTACCGCTTGAGCTCCGGCCTACCTTTCACATAAAATGTGAGCACCGTTTGCTCTTCGGCATCCTTCACATATACATGATGACATTACCTGCATTTACATTGACCACACAGTTAGTTCACGTGTATTGTGAGTACCGCTTGAGCACCATTTGCTCTTCGGCATCCTTCACATATACATGATTACATTACTTACCTGCATTTACATTGATCACACAAACAATATTTTCCATATCTAGATATATTGAGGTGAGAAGCGCTTGTGCTTCAGCATCCCTTTCAAGACTATGTGAGCACCGCTTGCACTTCGCAATACCTTTTGCCTGTATTCATTTTTCTTTAATATCGCATGTACAAGGTCATTATGCTGATCCTTTCCTTAATAATAATTAGGGAGAGGAGTAGTTCTTATTTCAAGTTATTTATGTTTTATCAATCTCCTATTATATATTTCCATTTCTATATAACTTATCCTGTAATACAAGTAATGGTAAGGAATTTGGTGGAGGATTCTTCGGAATGTCATTGTCTATAAATATAAATCAAAATTGGTTGGGTCAATACACAAATCAGCTAAGTAATTAATCAATTGTTATTTTGAGCAGTTGTCATTAGTCTTAATCTAAATCTCATCACTGCTACTTTCCGTGGCTTCACCACTTTCACTATCAACATTAATTTCATTAAATGTCATCCACTGTTTGAGCTGATCACTCAGCTGGATATATGTTTTTATGACTACGTTTTCTGAAACCTGGTATACGAGTAATCTCGTATCTGTAATTATTCAAGATTGTTGTAAATTGAAATGGACCTTGATACTTCTGATCTAGTTTTCATACTTTTCTCATCAGTGGGTAAACAGTGATTTGGTGTCATGACTAGGTTACCTTTAGTGAAAAACTTTGTTGGGGATCCACATATAGTAAGTTCACGGCTTGCATGAATTTCACATAACAGTAGATGTAAACATCTACGAGTATATCAAACCATTATTTAAATTTTACAGATCTAATCATGCATAAATTTTATAAGTAAACCGTAAAAGAAAATAATTGCTGAAAGTAACCGAGGAAACACCCTGACTCCAAGGCCCCATACAACCCTTTGGAGATTATGGGTGTGAGTGCATATACAATGTATATTGTAATCATAAGAGAGCCAAAAATAAACCATACATGGAACTTATACAAAACATGCGTTATTTTTGTATGAACATTTGTAGTAGTATGTATTAACTTCTTCTTTTAGTTTGTATGTATTTATTAACTAGGTAAGTATAGGAAATAAATTATATGTTATTAATATAGACTTGCATTTAAAAAAATATCCAATCATTATGTAAGTATGTTTATGGTTATCTGTATGTTTCTGTCACTCACTACTATCACAAAGTTTTTTTCACCCAATGGTTGTATATAAGATATTGCTTAGTACGAAAATGACCACTTTTCCTAGCATTCAACAGGGAACCTCTTGGCCTTCATCTCACCCGATGTCACGTGATGAAAATGCCGAAGGAGGAAGCGAGCTTCACCTGGACTCCTCAGCAATTGAGGGACTGGCTATCTTACTTCTAACTATCGAAACAGCAATACTATTAATATCGCTATTATTGCGACAAACTTGGTGAGACGGTGGTAGCTAGCCAGGCGGGCTCAGAAGCCCTACCACCAACCAAACTGAGCACAAAAAATCCTGCCCCCATGAGGAATCGAACCCCAAACCTCCCGATGAACACCCGGTGGTCTCAACCACTAGACCATGGAGGCGGCAAATCTTTCCGTTTAAGATATCAATTTAAATTACTATCACTATAACTACGCTTAGTTTACATAAAGTTGAGTTGATATTACTGATTCTTAATTTTAAATAGGGTGGATATAATAAATTATTTTGAACTGTAATTATAAAAATCATTAAGATCATATGAGTATTTCTCAGAAAGCCAATATTTTAATTTTCTTATGTATAGAATACACCTTTGCATTTTTAAAATATCAAATTATATCAATAATATATTTTATAGCCATAATGCCTAGCAATGGGCTGCCCAATGCCCATATATCAGTACATTATAAATATATGTATGCGTTCCTACAAAATCAAACTGTAACCTAAACCTATTATTAAAAGAGTGGAATAGAAATTCATACATGGGTATAGCTGTCATTTCCACTGGTTCGATCATGATCAAACAACGAAATGTTCTTATCATAAAAGTTGGTAATATGAAGGTAGATAGGTAATGAATAGGCTGGTAATAATAAATACCTAGTAGGTAATAGAAGTTGTCAGTATAATCAGTCCCGAAAGTTATGTATGTACTATGTACACAGGCAGGTAAACAATATGTGATTCAAATGGCGTATGGGAATTGTTCTGCTATGTCATTATGATTAAATACACTAATAATAGTGTTTTACTTTACAATTATTATTTGCAATTGCTGACTTACCGATGGGCGTTGATTAACTCACTTGTCACTTCTGATTGTTAGGTTATTCCCAAGGAGAGACGATAACTTAGCATTCCATGCTATCGCGTTACAGAGAAGAGAGCCAAGAGCGGTGCCTGGGGCTTATGACCCTGGTGCAGGTTTAAGTAGCTACTTTATAATGCATTAACATTCACCTTCACCACCCCGGCTCCTCTCTCTGCCTAACCATAATTAATAATTATTTAATACAATTCCGTAAGTGAAGAAACTTAAACGTAAACAAACGGCCACAGCACCCACAGCAGTTCACTGGTTTTCAAAACTGAATGCCCTAACCGTCAAACGTTCGAATCACGAAATCACAGATTAGAGAGAATATATCTCAAGCAGCAGATTAAGTTTCTGACTGCCAGCGCCACCCGCGGCGCCGGTGAGAACTAAAAGTTGCCATTTTTGCAAGTTCCCTAACACATGGTCTAGCCAGTTGATATTTATTTCGACCATACAGGAACTGCCGAAGATTTTTCTTGAGAAAACAAGGTGACGCTCGCTTCCACTGATATACTCTTATATACCTACCCTGACTTGAATGCTTCTCTTTTCACGCCCACCATAGACATGTACGAGCAGATCCTGAAGTTCGGCGCTGAAATCGTGCGAGCCCTAAGGGGGGCGACCGCGCCAGTGCTGGTGTACATCCCGCCGGGCGCGGAATTAAGAGGGGGGGCGTGGGCTGTAGTTGATCCCAGTGTTAATTCATTACGAATGGAGATGTACGCGGATCCTGAGGCCAGGTGAGTGAGATGGAGATTTATTGAATCACTAACATTACATATTATGTATAATCAAGTAAGGTTAGATTTTTTGTGATTTTTTATGTTCGGTTTAGTGGTTAGCGATCCTAACTAGCGAAATCAAAAGTATCGGACTCTGATTCCATTCGGTACGAGTAACAGAGACTTCATAACCAATCATGGTAGCCAATGTTGATAGAGAATAACTATCTGTATGGGACATATTCAAACTCAATCATACTCAATATACATACCATTACAAGCACCTAATTTGACGTCCAAATTAACACAAAAATCTTATCTAATTGAAATTTAAATACTATGAGATATTTAAGAATTCATTATTTAATCATTGTATACAACATAACCAACATAATTAAGATGTATGTAAATACAACTTACATGAAAAAAAATCACTCTGCACCTATATATTTGGAAGAGCATTCTCAGGAAGAACAGGCAAGAAACTCGGAATGTTAAATTTTTTGTTTCCTTTTAATACTCCTTCCTTATATTATTCCATATTGAAGGAGCATATAGGTTAGATATTAGGTGGACCCTAGGTGCTAAACGAATTCTATGACGATAAATAAATTGAAACTCAGAAAAACTACAAGACAAGTAAAATGGCGGCGGCGGTTATTGGCTTAGCTCTCTAATTTTGTGATTTAGTACCGCTTATCATAATAAATTCAGTGAAATTTAAAGGATAGCGAGTAACTCGCTATCGCTGTGAGTTAGGCGGTAGGGCCGAAGGTATGCTGATGTAGGGATATCGATAGGTTCACTAAATAATTTATTTTGTTTGTGACATGAAAAAAAGTAGCATGATTAACCTCAATTGTATTTTTCTCACAGATTCTCCACTTCTAATGGATATTATTTTATTACTTATATACCCTTGAATATTATTGCGGTTTTCTGTTACATTCTGTATATATTTCTTTACTGGCATAGTCCGCTGCGATGCTGCGAGACAGGACCGGTATGAGATCAGGTGCATAGATTCCACTGTAATATGCCTTCCGAACACAGAGGAATTTTAGAAGTTTTCAATTTTTGGTCGCCCACCGTGGTCCCGACAGCGGCAAATATTGCTCAACTTTAGCAATCGTATATCCCAGAGCCCGCATGCCATTCCAGCATCGACTCAACGACAATCGAAGATCTGCTGTGTCCACGGAGTCTTACTGTCTAATTATTCGTTTCCCCCCCCTTGTTAACAATGTACTACTTTCCACAGAGGCGGAGTGTTGGAGGCAGAAGGCATTGTGGAGGTGAAATTCAAACAGCGCGACATACTGAAGACCATGCACAGGATGGATCCCGAGCTGATGAGACTCACAGCGAGGATCACTGGTAACTATTAGCATTTTAAAATAAAAATCAACATGAATATACAAATAGGTATATTTTTTTATTGTTCCATTTAAACTTACATTACATTGATTATCAAGTTTATATCCTGTCTTAAGTTAAAGAATTGCTGAAAAGTTTACCAAGTAAACACTTTTTTTATTACGCAAAGTATAATAACGCAAAACTAACATATAAAAAGTTTTGGAAACTAAGAAGCAGCTATCCCTCACAGCGATTTCTTCCAGTCAAAGTGTGATAATGTCAGAAATGAAAATTTCTTTATTCAAATTAAATAATTTCTAGACGGCAAAAAGACATGTAAATATTGTTTTCCGTTCGAAATTTTTTATTTGTATTAGACCGTAATGTCTTTATCCGCAGCAAAATATCATACGCCGAATTTAGACACACTTAAATGTGTGTGTGTTTGTGTGTTTAGCACAAAAAATGTATACTTTTATTAATATATGATTTTGTTACGAACAGAACTGAAGGAGCAAATCAAAGATATCTCGAAGAATCTCGACCGCCGTGGCTCCATAGACGAGGTTCTCATTAAGACTGATGCTGGAAATCAAGGTAAAATCATCATCATCATCATCGTCGTCGCCACGTCATTCACAAATCCACAACGCGAAAGACTTGGTCCCACTACTTTTACCTTTCATCAGATTACCTTTCCCTGCGCGGGTATTATTATTATTCATTTATTCGGGGCTACTTGCGTCACTGCGACCTACAAAGATCTATTGTGACTAGCCTCCAAGTAAGACTTATTATTATTAGACCTTACATGTGCTCCTTTAGCTGGACACTCTAAGAATGATAAGATATTCCCAGTTTGGATTGTTTTTATATGGGTACCTCTATCTTACTTGTGTTCCGGTCTAAAGGGTAAGACAGAAGACAGGCAGTGAAGTTACTGGGTACTGTGACATTGACACCTTATGTTACAAGCTGGCGACGTACATATTGGGCTATTTGTGGGGTTGTTGATTTGCTGTCGAAGTAAAGTGAAAGACCCTGTACCGACTATCATTTATAAAGCACTGCTAGATTATTAGTTACACGAACGTAAGATGAATTCTTACGACTGTAAGAATTCATCTTACATTTCTCTTTCTTACTGTTTCGAAGAGAAATAGTCTCGGTGACTTAAAATGCTGTCATTATTTTTATTGGTATTAAGCATGCATATACACAACAATATTTAATTAATACCTAAATAAATAATAATGATACTGACAAGACACGATGGAGCGATAGCAGCGAGTCACATTAAATAAATACGTGCGGTGTATCACCAAGGAGCGTGCAGTCACAAACAGCCTTGAATCGTTTACTCCGAACCTGCCCGAGATCGCTAAACGCATGTTTTTTTTTTCATTTTAAAGGGGCGCGGAACCCCTAAGAATGCCACTATAACCAACTCTTTTAACTTGTTCCGCAGCGGAGAGCAAGGTGCGAGAGCTGGAGGGCGAGATGGTGACGCTGGAGAAGGCGGGCAAGGCGCGCGAGAAGGAGATCAACCCCATCTACCACCAGATCGCGGTGCACTTCGCGGAGCTGCACGACACCGCCGAGAGGATGCTGGAGAAGGGCTGCATCTTCGTGAGTATGGGACAGGGGGGACGGGGCGAGTGGGGATGAAACAAAGAGGTGAAATTGATCAAATTGGAAGGGATCTATAGTCTATTCAAGATAAGAAGGTTTCGGAGACAGGTCGAAGTTTTTCGTTTCATGCATACTAGTTTCCATGGTTTAAAATACTATGTTTTAAAAATATAACTTCTCTTTCGGTTATGTTTATCAAAAATGCAACAATTAATTCCACATTGAATAGAAACATGAGAATCAGTCAAGTTAAATAGAATTATTTATAATTGTGAGAAAATATTTCTTTAATAATTAAATATGTATTTGAATCATGAATAGGAACTTATACTTTACAGAAATATTTTATTAGTATACTTAAAACAAATATTTTTTCAGAATTATAAATAATTCTATTTAACTTGACTGATTCTCATGTTTTTATTTTGTGGAATTAATTGTTGCATTTTTAATAAAAATAACCTAAAGAAATAAGTTATATGTTTAAAACATAATATTTTTAATCGCGGAAACTAATATGCATGAAACGGAAAAGTTTGACCTGTCAGGGGAAACTTCTTATCTTGAATACACACACCCCGAGCGGGGGAAGCAAAAGAGTGTATGAACTTGGCGACCGCGACGCTATCTGGGCGCCTTCCATTATTTTTTTAAATATTTGCGACAACCTTGACATATATAAAGGTTGGACTCCTCTTTATTTATTTATTTATTTATTTATTCAAGATACATAACAGGTTACAGTTATAAAGAACATTTATAAAATCTTATTCATTGGAAAGCTAACCATAACCTACAACATGCATCATACAAAAAGTATACAGTACAATTAGTAACAACACACGGAACTTGTACATAGTTTTAAGTTTATCATTTTACATTTTTAACTTGACATCTTTATATTATGTATTTTAATTTTTATCTTTTTTACTGAGCGACCGAATTTTATTTTTAAATGATAGTATTTTTTGTGTAAAAATATCCAAATCGTCATTGTTTTGTGAAATTTCATTGTATAAGCGACACATACGAACCACAGGGTTAAAAAAAGACGTATTGTTACGAAATACTTGCAAAAAGAACAACTGTGGTTTTCGAGTTCTGTGACATGTATTGAAGTTGATGAGTGAGAGTAATGTGGGAGAATCTATGTATGAGTGAATAATTTTGAAAAGGTAAATCAGATCACTCTGTATTCGTCTCGTTTTTAGTGTTTGTATCCCGAAATGATCCAGCCTCTTACTATAGGAATTCAATTTACGAGAGAGACCCCTACGGTATGACAAATATTTCAGAAATCTTTCCTGCACCGATTCAATAGATTTGGAATGCACTTCATAGAAGGGTGACCAAATGACTGTCCCGTATTCTTCGTTGCGTTTACGTCTGCCTAAGACATGGCTCAAAGGTCATAGCGGCCAAGCCATAAACTCCTCTAAAAAAAATAAAACGCGTTAAATACTACAAAATAATTGTATTAAACATTCTAAATTATGTCATATTATTCCATACTGTTGATTTGTTATATTATCATCACCTTACGAGTTTCGGTTAGGTTATTAGTAAGTCATAATCATAAAATTTTAAACTTTCACGGGAATCTTATTATGGGGATGATCTACGCCTTTGACAGTAGTTTGTTTATTTATCACATTGTGACGTAATCAAGATCACGTGTTAGCTTGGAGAGTATAGGCGCAAAATTTAAACTAATTGATCTCATTTTTTTAAGTTAATGAATAATGTTTTTTATATATATATTATAATAATTACATGTCTGTTTATAAAATGAAAGAAAACAATCTTAAAAATTCATCAATATCTCTGTTAACACGCTTAGCTATATTGGCCATATATGTGTGAAGTCCAAATGAGCGAGGTTACACCATCAGTATTTCATCAGTCTGGTATGATTGACGCCAGAATGATCGTGTAACCCAGTGACTGACGAAATACTGATGAATTTTGCGCTAGACCAGCGGAGACTGATGAAATACTGATGCCAGACAGACGGATCAAACTGATGAAATACTGATGGTGTAACCAGAAGCTTACGGAGCTCGATCGAGCACAAGCGGTACAAATAAGCGTTAGGGGGTATTATTGCTTAAAGATTAATTATTTTATCTCCAGGACATAATCCCGTGGCGTGACTCCCGCAAGCTGCTGTACTGGCGATTGCGTCGCCTGCTGCGGCAGAACCAGCAGGAGCGAAGGGTTCAGGCCGCCGGCGCTGCCATAGACCAGGGCGCTGCTGCGGCCACGCTGAGGAGGTGGTTCACCGAGGACCAGGGGGCCACGCAGGTATGTAACGCTGCTTATACTGAAATCCACACTCGTGTACTTGAAGTGTGTACTATCGAGGACACTGGCACCTTACCAGTCCTACGTCGAAAGTCGCTTGCACACTGCACTATGACAATCGCGTCAGACCACGCCCCGCTCCATTCATTCACCAATAGTAAAGCGTAAAGCAGACTGACACCAAGAGCGATTTCAATGAAACCAGATGTCTGTCTATGATTGGCCGTAGTAAATCGTAGTAAAAATACTTAGCCAATCTCAGGGATAGGTATGGCGCGCGTTTCCGATGCGATCCGCCTTTCAAACGAATATTTCTACAAAGTGGTAAGGCACGAGAGACCTCGATAGTACACCACACACCAAAGTTTACATATCGACCTTGAGATCGCTGTTAGGCAGGGACCGGTAAACAAACTGAGCCGTTCAAAAGGGTAACCCATTATTCGTATGGTAACTCAGTGGGCTCGGTAAGCCGTTCAACAGGTTTCCCAAAAATGACGATAACCCGTAAAATAGGGGTCAGCACCACCCACAACAATAATTTACTGCTTACCTCCTCTTAAAGGTTTTCAGTGTTTATGCGCTTTACCGGGTTAGGGTAACCCTTTTTCCTCACGCACACCGAGCAATTGAAATAGCACTGCGGGCGCAATAACGCCGGAGTTCGATCGCGACCTTCGGCATATATGCGGTGCAAAAGCAATCTACACGCGATATAAGTAAGGACTAAAGTGACTTGCATAAATTAATCAGCGCTTAGGACGGTAACCCATTTGGGGGTTTTTGATATCGGTAAGCGGTAACCCGAATTAATTCAATCGAAGGGATTAATGTGTTAACCGGTAAGCCGTTTGAAAGCTTACCGTAAGGCAAAGGGTTTGAAAAGCTATCGTTATAAAATACCCAATCAAAACCCTAAGGTTACCGGCTATAACGGTAATCGGGTCCGGTCCCTGCTCTTAGGTCGGTCGTATCAAGATAGCAATCTGTTTGTGTACCTATAATAAAATAAAAAACACTTATTTGTATTGCAGATTGAGGCTTAGACAATTCTGTACCTACTGATTTTTCTTTCGAAACATATCATAATACTGTGTGCTTCCGAAATAAAATAAAAAATAATACTTCTCCAAATTAAAAATTAAAGTGTTGTAGTAGCATTATTACGTGTTTTCCCACCAGTCCCACCAGTGGGAGCACAACAACGAAGCGGTTTGCAACTGGCTCGAGTCGCAAGCCGCCGACGAGGACTCGGTGCTGGAGAGGAACCTGCAGGCCATTAGACAAGATACCGTCCTTCACACTGTCAATTCACTTGTACTGGTAAGTGGGCAATACGAATAGGATCGCGACTATATCACTTGTACTGGGAAGTGGGCAATATGCATAGGATCGGGACTATATCACTTGTACTGGTAAGTGGGCAATATGCATAGGATCGGGACTATATCACTTGTACTGGTAAGTGGGCAATATGCATAGGATCGCGACTATATCACTTGTACTGGTAAGTGGGCAATATGCATAGGATCGCGACTATATCACTTGTACTGGTAAGTGGGCAATATGCATAGGATCGCGACTATATCACTTGTACTGGTAAGTGGGCAATATGCATAATATCGGGACTATATCACTTGTACTGGGAAGTGGGCAATATGCATAGGATCGGGACTATATCACTTGTACTGGGAAGTGGGCAATATGCATAGGATCGGGACTATATCACTTGTACTGGTAAGTAGGCAATATGCATAGGATCGGGGCTATATCACTTGTACTGGTAAGTGGGCAATATGCATAGGATCGGGACTAAATCACTTGTACTGGTAAGTGGGCAATAGTAAGGGTCCCAATTTTTTTACCTACCCTTCAAAAATGACGAACTTCCTCTTAAGGGCTAATTTTTCAAGAACACTAACACATCTTCACTATTTTCTTATATAAACTCATTTGCAAAAAAAACGGGCACCTAAGCAATGAACCATTTCAAATGTTAATATTGCTTTGTTTGATAATTATAGGTAGTTTTATCCTCACAATTTGGTAAATTAATAAGAAAATAATCGTTTTCATCAGTATTTCATAAAATTTTGATACAATTTATGGGAAATAATGCTAAACCTAAACCTAAACTAAACGAGCGTCGGTGGCGCAGTGGACTCGGCACTTGCCTTCCAATCGGGGGGTCGGGGTTCGAGACCCGCCATGTACCAATGTGTTTTTCGTTTCGAATTTCATATGTACATTTGTCTGACGCTCCTACGGTGAAGGAAAACATCGTGAGGCAACCTGCATACATCTGCGAAGAAATTCAATGATGTATGTGAAGTCGACCAATCCGCACTGGGCCAGCGTGGTTGACTAAGGCCTAATCACCCTAATATAGGGTAGGCTCGAGCCCCTCGGTGGGGACGTATATGGGCTGTGATGATGAATGCTAAACCTCACTAGTAGTATATGTTCGCTAGTAGTGCATATGCTCATGAAGTAAAAAAAAAAAAAAATTGTCTGTTTTTCTACAGACCGATACATCATATTACGAAAACGTGTGCTTAATAAAGTAAAAGCAGATAAATGTTTAGTATCGAGTGTGACCCCCTCTAGCTAAAATCACAGCTTGAATTCGTCTGGGCATGCTAGCGAGTATATCCCGGATACTTGCTTGCGGAATACGATCCCACTCCGCAGTAATCATTCTTCAGCTCTCTGATGGTCTGCGGAGCTGGTTGTACTGATCTCACACGCCGTTTCAGAACGTCCCAGACATTCTCTATGGGATTAAGGTCGGGACTTCGAGCTGGCCAATCCAAACGACGAATGCCGACCTCTTGCACATACGCTTTAACATCGCGAGATCGGTGGGCGCGATCGGTTAGAACTTCCGTTATGTATCGATGCCCAGTCAGTGAGCCGTTTTCAATGAAGACTAACTCTGTACGATCCATTGAATTTATTCCTGCCCAAAACATAACAGAGCCCCCACCATAAGGTGTGATTTCTTCGAAACATGCCTCTGCAAAGCGTTCTCCTTGTCTTCTTAGCACTCGCCGACGTCGATCTTCACCGAACAGAGATATCCTGGCTTCATCAGAGAACAAAACCCTATTCCAATCTTCTTGAGTCCATGATTCACAATTTCTAGCGAACCTAAGCCTGTGAACTCGGTGCTCACGGAGTAATTTGGGGCCGCGGGCCGGGCGGTGACTGCGTATATTGGCAGCGAGAAGCCTCCTCCTGACAGTCGCATAGACTAATATGCACATTTCTTACTTCTTGGAGGTTGTTCTTAAGATCCACATACGAAGATTTGCGATTTCTCAATGCGCGACTCACAAGAAAACGATCATCCCGTGGTTGGGTACATGGTTTTCTTCCAGAACCAGGCCTTCTCTCGACGGAACCAGTCTCCTGATATCGCTGCCAGGTCCTTTGGACCGTCGAGCGACTAACATTTAGCCTCCTAGCCACGAAGCATTGGCTGCAACCCTATTCAAGCAGCGCGATAATTTTGGTAGCTTTTACCACTTTATCTACCATTTTTGATACAGCCAAATAGCAATAAATAAAGCTTTGACAGTCAAGGATATGAAATTAATCGATGAAAATTGAATAAAGTTATGAAAGTCGATGTTTACTTCTGGAACTTCGCGCCAAAAATGTAAGATAAAAAGGGGTTTTCTGTAAAAATGAGCATCAAATGAAAATTTGAATTTAGAACGTACTTTTTTAAATACCACGGCATTTTTAAAACCGGCCAGTAACGTGTACAAACGATTGAAACCTTTTTTGTATTGTATCTTTTTAAAGATGAATGAAAATCAAAACCGCCCGTTTTTTTTTTGCAAATGAGTGTATATTATCGGCTTAAATACAAGATTTCATGCTTCTTTCTGTCTTCAATGATAACCGGGTTTTATTACACAGAGTTTCATTTCACAACTTTCAACCCCAATTTACCCCCTTAGGGGTTGAATTTCGAAAAATCTTTTCTTAAATGACATCTAAAGAACAGTATAACATTAATATCCCTTGAAAAATTTAAGCTTGTATCATTAGTGGTTAAGGCTAAGCGTTGAATATGTCTGTCGAGCGAGGCATTGCCTTTTATAGATTGACTAGCTTTCCGCTCGCGGCTTCGCCCGCGTTTTGTTTTCCCGTGAGAAATTTATATTTTCCCGTAGGAAAATAATTTTTCAGCCTATTTTATAGAAGACTGTTATTTATATTTAGGAGCTCAGATAATAATTTTCATAGAAATTGGTACAGATTTTAAATATTTTCCATAGAAACTTTCAACCTCTATTTTGCACCCTAAGGGGGTGAATTCCAATAAACCATGAAACACGTATCCAATGAAATGTTTTTAAGAGCATGAATCTCAAGTTTTATCAAAATCGTAGCTAAGTTAAAAAAAATCCATACAAACTTGCAACCCCTATTTCATCCATTTTTTAAAATCTCTTAGTGTGCATCCGCATTTTGAATTAAAACAACTGTCCAAATTTCATGTTTCTACCATTAGCGGTTATGGCAGTGCGTGCGTCTATGGGAACATCTCCTTTAATATTATATAGATAGATTAAATACAATAATGTAGATATTTTTACAGCCCTCCCTCTTGTGTACCCTGTATATGGATATTTTACTCATTACTTGTATATTTCATACTCACAAACAAATAACTTATTTCCAGGAACTAACACCGTCACAACGCGCTGAGTTTATAAGGAAATTGTCCGCCCTCGAAATGGAACAATGATCGCCTGTTGACACTAGGTAGCCATATTTAAAAAATAATATAATTATAATGCAAACACTTCTATGTACGCTTGAGAAATACTGTCCGGTACTTAGAAATTGTTCACTGAGTTGACGTGCACGTCTAATTAATGTGATTTGAGGGAAATATCAATATTTTTTTCTAATATCGTAGAAAAGCTAACTAATAGTACTTACTCATCTTACCGCCGATGTGACAATATTTCAATTCAGCAGTTTATCTGTAAATTTGGTACATAGAGGTCTTTGATTAGATGTATGTTATGAATCTGTGGAATTGTAGCCATAGGCAACAAAAAGGATTTATGCTGTTAGATAAAGCTCAATCGAAACTTACATATTTAATACAAATAGTCATATATTTAACGTGGTTTGATCAAAGTGTTAATTTTATTGTATTATAGTATAGTTTATTTATTTCTTATATACCTGTTTTGGTTTTATTATATTTAAAATTGTGTCAAACACATTTGAAAGTTAATTTTATAATTTACAGTCACAATACATTTGTATCTGTAAAGTAAATCATATTTAAAATAAATAAATATGTTTTTGTAGATTATTCTAAATAATAATGTCACAATATTACGTTACTTTGGAATTTTAATTTGTGTTCAGATATTCCATACTTTTGTTTTAGGGTATTGTATATGTTTCGTTGTATTATGAGGTGATATACCGATTAAAATAATATAATTAATATTTATATAACATTCCTGCTTTTTATAGAGTAAGATTAAGTTCAGCGTGAAGTAATTTATTTTAGTAAAATCACAATACCATTATCTTATTTCATTACTTTACTATACAAATTGTTCTATAATTTAACTTTATGAATTAATATTATAATATATAATAATTCGTAACTTTATGTTTCACATACATTTTCTACGGTCGTTATATTTATATCAGGGATTTTTTACATTTGGCATCATGATATAATGAGTATCATTTATGATAGTTAAATTGAAGTATTTAAGTTGATATAATATTATTATCAAGATTGGGTAATGTTTTTTTATATTACAGTTGAATTGTGGGTTTTTTTACTAAAATATTTCAAACTTAACAGCTCTCTTTAAAGTAACCATAAGCTGTGAGAATAATTTTGTGATATAGTTAAAAATATTTGCAGCTTTCGTTAATAGTGACTTATTTTTAGTTTAATGGCAATATGTAGGAACATAAAAATATATTTCTCATCAAACAATCCATTATTTTTAGCTCAAATAACAGTGTATCTCACATTGGTGTTTGTAATTTTGTTTATTTGACAATTTTACTGGCAAAAAATTTTTTAAGTGATAAAAGTATGCATTTTTTTACCTAATACGGCAATCGGTACAAAATACAGGGTAATTTTTTGACCCCCCCCCCCCCGTCTAATTTTTTCCCGTCATTCTATAACGGTAATACAATCAATACATAAAATAATAACAATATTTTTTTTTTACATATTTGTTTTTAATCTTCCGTACGTAAACTAAAATGCTGGTCAATTGTTTGTTTATTACTTACGGCGCCTACCGCAAGGTCGCTGCATTGTCAATGTTATGTATTCATACACTAAAGATTCTTCGCCAGTTCAGGAGCCACCCATCGTGATTTTGAGCGCACGTGCCTAAAAATTTTGGATTTCATAAGTGGTCATAAAATGTGGGGTTAAACAAAAATCGTTCATATTTTTTAACCCAAACCTTTTTATTACTTTATTTGTCTCAAATTCTGGTCCAAAAGTGATCCTGTATATACATTTGCGTTAGTTAAATAATAGCTTTAATTTATCAACCACACGTTTTAAAGTGTTAATTGTTTTCTGTTTCATTTCAACCTCAAAAAGCAGAAGGCAACCAACCTTTATAGGTCTCTTTGATACATCTTTAACAGATACAAAAATACTTAGTTCGACTAAAATAATTTACACGTCGAAAGTCAAGAAAGATTGTTTACGTTCTGAGCAGGTTTATTGACATGTTCTATAAAAATTGTTTGTTAGGTAGTATTTTTTTATCTTGTTTGTACAAAAAAAATTTGATCAATTCAATACATTCCTCTTGTTATGATTATTTTAACTTTTTGTTAACATCATATTAGATGATTCAGAACTGTCAATCACTCTTAAAGACCGTAAAGCTAATTTCTACCAATGTATATAGGCACATGCTACAAGGTTGAATTTTCTACAAAACTGATTGCTTGCATGCTATTATTGAGCATGTTAATGGAGATGTTTGCCTGACACAAAAATCAAGAAGTTTTGGTCAATCTAATATGACGTTGACGGTACATTCAGCATCAAAGTAACTAAGCAACCCATGCATCCAAATAGTGCTACAAATACAAAATTAAGGTGTCCATATTTGTCTCAACAAGCAAGGTTTCCTCTTTGAGATGGTCACATTTTGTCTTTTACTTGGTCAAATACATTGTAGAACATTGCCTTTTCATCGATTGCTTACATGTTGCTCAAATGAGTGTTCGGATGATTTTAACGAGAAGCAATATGTTGACTTCAAATTGAATACGGTGTGTAAAGTCTGACACACGAAACATGAACCTGACATTTTTTGAAGTAGCAACACTGATACAATGTCCCCATGTAGTTTAGTTCAACATGGTGATTTTGATACTTTGTAATTTCTAATTTCTGTAGAAATATTACAGATATTAAGTAATTTTAACATTAATGAAATCCAAATACAGCGATTTCTTATAAAAGGTTCATTGTTGGAAGTTCATTGAAACTAAACATTACCTAATATTTAATTTAAAAAAAGTATAAACTCCTTTTCTTCCTACTATATTCAAGGAAAAAAAGGCAATCCTTTCACAAATTTAACATTCTAAATTATTAAATAAATAAAAAATATTAGAATATTTCAAGTATCAAAATGTATTTTACCTTCTGTATACAGTATTACCAGAGCTAGAATTTTTGAATTTGCCGCTTTTTCCAAGCTCATGTTTCGTGTGTCAGACTCTACATACGTTGGTTTGATAGTGTTCACTGTTTGAACACTTGGTGTGCTTCGGTTTATTTGCTGCTGGCTGTACATTGGTGTGGAATGGAAGTATATTTGTGAAAACGTTATTTTTTATTACTGTAATATACTAGGGAGTGTATAATTATTCTAGTTATTACTAAACAATTGCGCTTATTTTTGTAAAATAAGCGATAGTTTGTTATTTTTTTATGTAACGAACAAAGGGATAATGGTCACTTAGGTTCTGGATTGTGAATAAAATGAATATGGCTGTAGATGCTAATTATAATAAAGTATTGGAAATATTTTTGTTTTTGAATTATATTAATTACACCAGACCTGTCCAGATTAATGAAACATGTTATAAACTAATATGTTTTGATTAGATGTTCTTTTGTTAGCTTAGATGCTTTTCTTATCAAAATGGCAATAACGAGGATTCAGCCCGAAGTCTGCGCGTCATCATATGAGATGCGCGATATATGAGAAAAAAATCATCCCCACTTAACATGTTGGGGAGTTAGCCTAAGTTTTTTAGAAATAATTTATTTCACTAATGTAATACACCCATTTCAAGTTAAACCTCGGACAGACAGACGGTCATAGCGAAACTATGAGGGTTCCTTGCTTACTACGGAACCCCAAAAATTGCGATAAGAGTTGAAGGTGTTATTGAAGAATTTGGAAAGATTTGATTCACTTGCATAAGTCAAAAAGCAAAGGTAAAGATTTTATTAACAATATTGATGACACCTCTTTAGGTTCTTTCTAGGACAACTCTTTACATAACGTATACGTAACTCATCAATTACGAGCCCGTACGCTCGAGCGCTTTTCTAACGTCCGTTAAAAATCAAATCTAATCAAAAATAGAACAAATGCATTCCCATGTATATGTTCATATGGTCAGACGACATCGGCAGCGCTTTTATAGACTGGCTTTTATCTCACCTGATATAACTGAAGGCCAAAAATGGAAGCTAATTCAGCTGGACTCCTCAACAACTGAGGAACTGGCTACATTACCTCTAGCTGTCGACGAACCAATATTATTAATATTCTTATATACCGACTTTAGGTAAGTATGACAGCGGTAGCGACTCAGGCGGGCTCAGAAAATTTACACCAACCAAACCAAGCAAAACAACTTTTGCCCACATGCGGCATCAAACCCCGAACTTCCAGATAAATACAGAGTAATTTCAACCACGAGACCACGGCGACGAATGAGTTTTTCTTTTCTCAGCAGTAGACATATTGTAGCTGAGATGTATACCTATGTGTGTATGTATACCTATTACAACATTACTAATCCAACTACTACGATATATTTTGTGTGTAATAGGAGCCAAAAAACCACTCATTATCCAGGTACTGCTAATTTATTCGAGGGATCTATAATGAAGAAATATGTATCGACACATTAAGCGTCACTACGAGGCGATGTTTCGGTCAACCCAATATAACGTAATACATAGTGAGCACGTGACGCTTGGTTGATTCACATTGATTTAGGATCTCAGCAAGGTGAACGTCGAATAGGATGTTTTCATCATCTGAAATTTTAAGTATAATGTCATTCATAATAATACAGGTATTATTGTAAGCGTGTACTGCATAACGAGCGTATAACCACAGATTACTAAATAGTTACAACACTAAGTACAAATTGCTCTTTGTCGGGAGGAGAGAGCATTGGAGGATACATGGGGGGGGGGGGGGGGGCATGGGCGCCATCCCCCCTCCCCTCAAACACCTTGGAATTCCATAATTTTGACTCAACTTTTAGCGGCAAAAGGCGCGGTTACTTTAATTTAGTGTTACGGTTACTTTATTTTAGGGTTTAGGCGCGGTTAAAAAAGTCTGTGGAGATTGGCAGCCTGGACCAAATATCGGTTCATCATCATCATCATCACAGCCCATACACGTCCCCACCGAGGGGCACGAGCCTACCCTATATTAGGGTGATTAGGCCTTAGTCAACCACGCTGGCCCAGTGCGGATTGGTCGACTTCACATACATCATTGAATTTCTTCGCAGATGTATGCAGGTTGCCTCACGATGTTTTCCTTCACCGTAGGAGCGTCAGACAAATGTACATATGAAATTCGAAACGAAAAACACATTGGTACATGGCGGGTCTCGAACCCCGACCCCCCGATTGGAAGGCAAGTGCCGAGTCCACTGCGCCACCGACGCTCGGTTAGGAGGACATTTAATGCTAATGTGTAAAATAATGTAATGCTGGAAAGCAGTTTGTACGGTCGAACGGTAGAATAAGATGATAATAAATAAAAAAAATTGTTTGCGGCCAAAAAAGCCATAGTTTAAACAATAATGATAAAAATTAAATAAACAAAGTACAAATTCGAAACAAAATTAATACAAAATAATAAAAATACACTATGCAAAATTCGTCTAAGCAAGCAACCCTGTATTGCAAGGAATTGTAACTGTCACTTTTTGTTTCGTCATAACGACGTACAAACAAGAACAGCTCCATGTCGAAGTCGAAGTTGCCGCAGATGGTGAGCCGGCAGGGCTGCTGCGCGCGCGCCAGCACGAACACCAGCAGCGGCCGCACGCGCCACGCCGCGCGCTCCCACCCGCACCGGTAGATCAGCGAGGGGGTTTCCACTGCCTAAACGACAATTAATAGCGTAGGTACTTATATCATAATAGAAGGAGAACCATAACGGCTGCAACGTATCGAAACTAGTACCTAGGACCTATCTTATAATTTTTAAAGCTCTTTAGTACTTTATTGACACCATCATTTTCTTTCTTTTCAATAAAACCGTTTAACTTTAAAGAAAACTATTTTCTTTATTTAAAAATGTAAAAAAACCTTTTTAAAAACCAGCTTTTATTTAAATGCGCTTAAAAGAATTAATAAACTTTTACACTAAAACTTTTACTTATAACGTCATTTCACATTTGACACAATTTATATATATGACATAAAAGCTTGTCGCGAGATTTACTTGTGTGTAGTAACTTAAAAGTACTTAAAAGAGTACTTTTAAGTACCTACTCGAATTTACTTTGAAAATTGTAATGTATAAAATTATTCACATCAAATTATTTAATTTACTTGTTTATCTACAAAAGTAAATCTCGCGACAAGCTTTTATGTCATATAAATTGTGTCAAATGTGAAATGACGTTATAAGTAAAAGTTTTAGTGTAAAAGTTTATTAATTCTTTTTAGCGCATTTAAATAAAAGCTTGTTTTTAAAAAGGTTTTTTTACATTTAATTTATTTTTTACTTTTTAGTTATCACTGGACACGTTTCTCAGTCTGTTCATCTCATTCAAAGCATCATTGTTGCAAGGTCGTTTGCCGGAACGTCTATACAGAATTTCAGCTCAATCGGTTTAAGATATCTACTTCAAATTTGATTTTCAAGCTTTAGAAGTCCGCCATATTGGATAAATAGTGACGTCACATTATTTTTCGAGTTACTCTTAGCAAGACCTTTTATTTGATACCCATATTGTAGGGGTGCATTAAAAATAATTGATCCGCCATCTTGGATTTAAAATGACGTCACACAGTCAACCATGCATTGTCATCCAAACTGAACGTGTATACAAAATTTCAGCTCAATCGGTTAAAAATATCTGCTTCAAAATTAAGTTGCAAGATTCCACCCGAACATACATACATACTTACATACATTGCAAGTTAAATAAAAGCTTGTAAAATCGAGATTTTCATAACTGATTTTTTGGATATTATATAATGTTTAACCGTTTGAGCAATGTTTATGAACTTTTGAGATACTATATGTTCTACATAGTTTATATATGGGATCACAATTAAAATAAATAAAACTTTGGTGTGTTTATGTTAAATTGATTTTGAGTTATGAAGGGGTCAAAAGTGACTCCAAACGGTTCCAGTTCTCTTAGAAACTCGCAAAAGCTATTTTGTCGGTAGGCAGCAAACGCTTTTCATGCTGGAGAGGTGAAAACAGTAAATTGTTCGTCAAAATACATGCATATGAATTAAATGTGATAGAGTAAATTTTATATTATTATTTTTATATTAATTAGTTTTTTATTTTAACTTAATAGAATAAATAATTATAAATGATTCTGTGACAACAGTATGCCAATAAAATAAAACTGAAGAGCAAAGTCTACAAAACGGCTATCAGACTCGCCATGCTATGCTGGGCGATGAAAAAGACCCCCGAAAACGAACTGCATACGTCAATGAAAATGTTGCGATGGTCGGCTGGCGTAACGAGGCTTGATAAGTTACGCAACGAATATATCACAGGCTCCTTCAAAGTTGCAGCTATAGGAGATATGTTATCAGAGAGACGTATGCGCTGGTTCGGACATGTGATGAGAAGGGACGTAAGAGTACCCAGTAAAGAAGGCCTTAGCGATCCCGGGAAGGAAGGAGAAAAGGCAGAGGGCGCCCCCTAGCTACGTGGTGGACAACTGTATCCAAAGACCTGCTGGCCAATTATGGATCTTTCATCGTATGACATGGTATAAATTTCAGAAAAAGAAGTCTAAATGCTGCATTTCGTATTACCGATGATATCATCGCTATGGCATAATTTCAATGATGTCATCATTAAATAATGTACAAATGATCAAAAATCTGACCGGCAATCGTATTTTTCGTTTTGCACTATGATATCATATGATATCATTTGCAAAACCATGAGATCGGTATAATAGGTCCTCTGGATCGAGCTCAGCTGGACACACAGACAATCCGGGATAGACTATCCTGGCGCCTAAAGACGAGGAGAGCCGACCCCGAATGAAGGGATAAGGCAAGGAAGAAGAAAAAGAAATAATAACAAATAATTATTGCGTTGAAGATTGAAATTATATAGGAAAATGGCACTGGTCTAGATCCCCTAATCTTTTATGAGAGACTAGCTGTGCCCGCGACTTCGTTCGCGTGGATTTAATATTTTTCCCGCTTTTGCAACATTTTTTATTGATGCTTAGCTCCTTTTGGTCTTGGCCTTCCTCGCTAAATGGACTATCCAACACAAAAATATTTTTTCAATTTGAATCAATAGTTCCTGAGATTAGCGCGTACAACCAACTAAACAAACAAACTCTTTAATATTATAATATTAGTTAATACGTAAGTATAGTAAGTAAGTATAATATTAGTAAAGATATAACCAAAAAAAGACTTTCCCTCCGTAATGCGTGAATAATATGTATGAAAACCGTGCATGAGAAATGATTAACTCACCATGCTCTTCAAGTTTGCGGCGAATTTGCAGGGCAGAAATATATGCACCAGCGCCGTAATGCTGAACACTGTGTATCGGAAATCGAAACCATACCCCTAGTAAAAGAATACTAAGTTGAAAAGGAAATATTAAGTTAGACGTCAAAATAATGACATGATTTTGAAATAATTTTAATAATTCAATATACGAATTTTAATGTGTATATGTATTTTAATATGTAGGGAAACTCTGTACCAGGGTCGTCTGCTTGGATACCTCCGTCTCGCCTATTTCTGCCGCAAAGCAGCAGTGCTTGCATTGCTGTGTTCCGGTTTGAAGGGATATGGCAGTGAAATTACTGGATACCGTGACTTTACATCTTAAGTCACAAACTGGCAACGTACACAGTGGTTCTTGTGGGGGTTGCAGTTTTGCCGCGAATTTCACAGGAGCCACATGTATTATAGGTGACTGTTACCACTTACAATCAGGTGGGCAGTTTGCTTGTTTGCCAAATTAGTTGCAATGAAAAAAATAACTTTTCCTCAAATCCAATTAAATAGAATAGAAGAAGAAGAGTGGACAGTATATTGGATTGTAAAAATTGCGCACATCCGGCTCGAAGGACTACACGCGATTCTTTAAATGTAACTAAGTGTGTGAAACATTTCGTTTGTCTTGGATATCTTTAATTATTTTCATTTGTAAATTAGTGATGGGATGATAGTTAAGCTACTCACCTGATGGTGCTCGTTAGTGGCTACAGACCGTTATAGTCGCCTATAGTGCAGGTTGGTTACTAAGACTTTACCAATTTATGTTACCAATTTCCCAGATAGCAATGGCAAGTCCGGCAAGTTTGAATCAAACTTTCTAGTTTGCTATTGACAAACTTGCGTAATTTTTGTTTTTTTCGGCAGTATACAATGTTGCAATTAGGGATTGCAATCCAGCGGCGTTTTCAATCCAGCTGGATTCTTGCTGGATTGACCTGAATCCAGCTGTATCCAGCGCGGATCCAGCAAAATGTGGAACGAAAATAAAAAGATGACATTTTTAAGACTTTTTTTATTAATTTGTACTTCTTACGATAATCTATGAAATCTTTCACTCATTTGGTGATATCTTATATCAATTTGCTTTAGTTTCTTAATCATTTGAGATCAAAAGAATCAACTTAAAATTAAATAACAAACATATAACCTCATATAACATTTTAGATAATGTTTCTAAGTAAGCAATATCTTATTACGTTTATGTTTAATGATAGGACGGCTAATCAGTAGCAATCAGTCTTACAAATTCTTTTAATATTAACTACAAAAAAGGACCATAATAATAATACTATTTTAATCTTCAATCAATTTTTTGTATCAAAAGAAACTCCGAAATAATCTTCTCTCCACTCTGTGTACACTCACAGTGTACTTTTTGTAAATGCCCTTTTAACCCTGTAGTGGAGCGGTTGCTAATAAGCAATGTTGTTAAACATAGCGAGCACTTGGCATTGGCACTTCGACTATCCAACTTTACGAAAAAGTCCCACAAACTTTTTTCACCGTCGCTTGAATTCTTGGTCGACATTTTAAACTGTCCGAAAAACACCGTTAACTCTGTAATGAAGAAAACATCGGTGAAGTATAAGATGCATTTGAATATTATTTTACACTGATAGAAAAAAAAATCATTAAAATCATGTAAAATTACTTGGCTCAAGTATTTTTTCACTCCAATACAGCCTACTAAATATCTACTTGATTGAAGAAACCAAATACTTGATCCAAGTTTTCCCAATAATTATTTTAAGAATTCCCGTTATTCGATTGAGGAAGCTCAATACTTGATTCAATTATTTTTAATACTCAATGCAAAAATTGAAATTACTTGATTGGGAACATTGAATAAGTACTTAATTCAAATACTTTGAAAAGTCGATTTAAAAATCAAATTACTTGTTTGAAAAAACAAAATACTTGCATATTTAAGCATATATAACTTACTTCAATATATAAGCAGTTGATTCAAGAATTAAATAATTTGATTGAAGAAACTAAATACTTGTATACTGACATATATATTATAATAACAACAAAAAAAAAGTAATATTTACTCGAAGAAAGTAAAAATTACTTAATTCTAAAAACTTTTACTTGATTTCATATCAAGTAAATTAATTATTTGAAAAAAAAATTCTATCAGTGTAATAGAACACACATAATGCCTAAAATAAATAAATACAGATATCACTATACAATAACTTAACAAAACCAATAAGGTACTTAATATTTTACTTAAACTATCGCTTCCTTCTTCGAGAAAGTAAGAGACATGAATCAAATCAACATTAATAACTAAATTATTTAAAATAAAAATTTTACTTTACTTACCATTCAGTCTCGCAAACAACAACCAACACGCACTCCATATACACTTTAGTGACACAAAAACACTTTCTATCGAGACGAGAGCAGTTAATCAACTGTTTTTGATTTATAAAATAAACAAACAAGCGGTACAGGTGGTAAGGGGCAAAGGGGGCGGGCGGCGTTTCATTCGACATGCGACACGTGCTATACTGCTATGGTGACCTGACGGCAACGTTGCAGCGCAGTTTTGAAAATGGCGGCAACTCAAAACTAAACAATAGAAATTGATACGTTTGCGGATCCGCATCGCTGGATCCAGCACTGTATGCTTGATCCAGCATGTTCAAAAACGCGCTGGATCCAGCTGGATTGCTGTATGCTGGATCCAGCAATTGCAATCCCTAGTTGCAATGTACATACAATATTGCCCCAACAAACTTTAAAAAGCGACTAGTTTGTTGGGGCAATATTGTATGTACGTTGCGTTATTAAAAAAACAAACATCATGCAAGCTTAAAACAAACATGATGCAAGCTTGTTGATGGCCAAATAATAGTTTTAAATTAAAAATAATATTAACAATAGGCACAACAATAATTAAACAATCAATAATTATTAACTTGATTGCTATTAGGAAGTTGCATTTAGTGTTCAAATTTTAAGGGGTATGCATTATAATATTTATGTTTAATGTTGTAAAAGCAAAGATTATATTAGATAGGAAAAACAGTAGGAATCTTTATTATGAATTACAATTCTGGCGTAATTAATTAATTGATGTCGATGAATTAAGTTGGATGTATTTATACTTATGAATAAAAAAATAGAAAGCACTGTACATGTGCAAGGATATTTAACAGTACCTACAGCAAGTACTAAATTGATATAAATACGAGTAGACTTACAGCTGAGATATGGAACAGCAACGATCCAATTTCTATCATGGTGCTCGCGCAAAGTGTAGTCATCCAGATATTGAATGTATCTTGTAAGTTATCCACGAATCTAAAACAACAAACGGTACCTGGTAGAATAATACTTAATGTAAGGACGAAAAGAGAATAGTCGCGGTCAAAAATTGAAATAAAACTAAAATTACGCCTTTTGCATGGAACCTTTTTTATCCGGTGTCAAGCCATAAGACTAGTCTTTTTTTACACACAACCAGGCAAGCTCTTTGGTCCTCATCTCACCTGATGGGAAGTGATAAAGCTTAGACGGAAACGAGATTCGCCTGGAGTTCTCAACAACTGAAGAACTGATTATTTCACCTCTTATTGTCGAAACACACCACTGTTATAAACATCGTTATTATGGCGACAAACAGGTAAGATGATGGTACAGCTAGGCTCTAAAGCCTTGCCACCAACCAAACCAATAATAATAGCTTAAGAATAACTTCGGCCCTGAGAATATAAATTTATGAAAAAAAATCAGTATACTTACTGAAACGTACGCTTCTGTTCCTCAATAAATTCTACGATCTTAAGATGCTGTTCATGAGTATCTTTTACCTTTAGCGCATGTTCTAGTTCCTTGCAGTTCAAGCTCATTTTCAAACAAGCGTGGTTAGTAGCCAGGCCGAAAAACCCATCGTAAGGTGCGTAGTTAAACACGCATACTACGGCAATGTATGTCATGTACGCGAACACCACCTCGAAATAAGGCGTCTCTAACCTTGTTTCTAATTCAGTGTAAGGTATTTTCAGCTCGTGAACCTATAACGAAATTTTCATTAAGCATTTAAACAAAAATATTGGCATTAGGTATGTAGGAATCTGAATAATTATCTTCCCCTAAAGTTAGGGGAGATCCTATATTCTTCTTGTTCGGAATCAAGGACACGCGCTAGATCCCCCTCCCGAAAGCCATTGATTGTTTGTACAGGCACGTTCGATTTGCCTATTATTAGGTCGTGTAGATTGAATTTCCAGTGTCTAACTAATTTAATAAGTGTAGAATTGTTAAATTAAGAAGTAGTAGTATGTAGTTAGGTGTTAAAACATAACCAATTCATAACCATTCACGCGCTCGGTGAGTGTTATCTTGCCACGCTGTCACTTCATCATCACAGCTCATATACGCCTCCACCGAGGGGTTCGAGCCTACCCTATGTTAGGGTGATTAGGCCTTAGTCAACCATGCTGACCCAGTGCGGATTGGTCGACTTCACATACATCATTGAATTTCTTCGCAGATGTATGCAGGTTGCCTCACGATGTTTTCCTTCACCGTAGGAGCGTCAGACAAATGTACACGCTGTCACTTGCAAACATTGATTTACTACTAAATCAATGCTTGCAATACTTGCAAATTCCGTTGTTCGGAGCAATTCATTACGAACGAGTCGGTCGACGCGGACGGCGACGACGTGCGCTGTAGGGTTGGTTCAATGAGCAAATGTATTTTGAATTTTTGTTAACATAATTGAGTTGAGTTTTTGTATCGAGGTTATTCGTGCGCTTCTCGACCGCGCCGTAGGGAGGGAATACTATTGAGTAGTTACTCTTATAGGTATGTGGATAGATTTTTTGATTTTGTTCATTTCTTGAAAGGAAATCGAATGTAGAATAATTGTGTGTAGAATAATAAATAATAAAGTTGTACATAGGTACAATACAGTTGGTTTCAATTAGTAAATGTATATTGTTTTTGCATATTGATATAAGATTTTTTGAAAGTGAAACCTTTTTACATATTGAGATAAGATTTTTTGTGTCGAGTTCATAAATTCATTTCTTTGATATTTTGTGATCTAAGGATATTGTTTATAGAAAACTAATATGTGTATGTTCGCAAGTGATATATTGTTGTTTCTATTTTTATTTTATTTTATTAACACTTTATGCGCAATTATTTCTGTACAAAGGCGGATTTAATGCCTGAGCCATTTTCTGCCAGTCAACCTTTGTTTCTGTTTTTGTTTGTTATATATTGTTGTTTGAACTAAATATTAATAATTACGCTTACACTTAATTTAAAATTGATTGTCCGTTTATTTAATCGTTAATTGTACTGGATTGAAATAAAGTTGCGATGGCTAACAACAGCCGCGGTCTTCTTGGATAGACCAGACAGACAGGAAGCCTTGCTTAATAGATATAGCGATCTTCCGGTTTGTATGGCAGTTGTTGACGAGCGATATGCGTTGTTTTTGGAAACGAGCGGCAATATCGATGAGGGAGTCCGAGAGGAGGTCGAATATGATGTTGACCAATGTTAACCATCTCTCGGACCGTATTGCCGAGGTTGCTCGACCCCTTCTCCAGAGTAGGGAAGCTGATCCGGAAGGGACAAAATCATTCTCGAAGTCGACGCCCGCTTTGTGTTCACGTCTACAACCCCTTGATCTTAGGCACTTTTCAGGTAGACTTGAAGAATGGGAAGGGTTTTCAAATTTATTTCATAGCCTTGTTGACGCGCGGGATGATTTGACCCCGGGACAAAAACTAGCCTACCTTCTCACCGTTTTCGAAGGGGAGGCCCGTGAACAGGTTCAGCACCTGGCCCCTACGGATGAGAATTATAAGGTGGCTATGGATATTATACCCGACGGTATCAAAACGTGAGGAGACTAGCCGACACTCACGTGGCCAGTATTTTAGGGCTCCCACGAGTTACCAGCGTGTTACGTTTGCGGGTTGACATATTGAACCCACTCCTGGTGGCCGTGAATGCTTTACGCAGTTTGAACCTGCCTGTCGACGAATGGTCATTTCTTTTATTACATATTGTTCTGGCCAAGTTACCCGATAATTTGAAAGTGCGATTTGAGCAGAGATTTGGTTGGGATAGCTCCACTTACTTACCACCCTTTAAAGACCTCTTGAAATTTATAGCGGACAACTCCGATGTGGCTGGCCCATCCTGGGTGAGAGGTGGAGATCAAGGTGTAACGTCGTCGAGCAGATTTCTTCGATCTGGACGGCAGGAACCTGTACGTACTATAGGGGCTCTGGGCATCAGACGCCCAGCTGTCGTAAATTCAGTCAGGTCAGCGTGTACAGGGGCGTAGGGCTATAGCTCGCCAAAGAGGTTGGTCCTATTCGTGTTTGGGTTCCCAGATAGCAAGCAGACTTGCCACACTTGAGGCAATTTCGAATCAAACTTTCTAGTTTCCCATCAACAAACTTGCATGATGTTTGTTTTAAGCTTGCATGATGTTTGTTTTTTCAATAACGCAATGTATGTACATACAATATTGCCCTAACAAACTAGTCGCTTTTTTTCGTATGTACATTGGAACATTGTATACTGCCGCGAAAAAAACAAAAATCATGCAAGTTTGTCAATGGGTAACTAGAAAGTTTGATTCAAACTTGCCAGACTTGCCATTGCTATCTGGGTTCACACTACCAAAGATAATGTTCCCAGGCACAACCTTGCAAGTTTTGTAGTGGCAAGCACCTTCCGTCTTTGTGTATGAATAGAAATGGAGTTGAGTTTGCGAGTTGGCGATGTGCCAAATGATTGTGTTGAAGACCATACATATAGGGATGCCCCTTCGAGGCCTTATATGGCACCCCACACGGGCGGGGGTGGCGTTTCGCCGAATGATTGTGTTCCAGACCGTACATATACGGCTGCCCCTTCGAGGCATATTGTATGGCGCCCCGCACGGGCGGGGGTGGTGTTCTGCCGAATGATTCTTCGCCGAACTGTGATAGTGAATTGGTAGGGTCAAGGCGTTCCCAGGAGCGATTAAACCCCTGAGGGGCGGGAACACCAGGAGTCACCCACCTCCTGCAGATCCTAGGAGAGCTGCACATTATGGCGTCGCTGAGGGCGGCCGAGTCCTGCCGCCGTGTGCAGACCGTCCACGCTTAGAGCAGTGTCGTAAATGTCAACCAGGATGGAACGTGCTTGATCGCTACGAGCGAACGTTTCCGTCAGTTGACATTCCTAATTGTTAACAATTAATATCACCTCGGCTTTCTCCAGAGACTGTTCTTCTGCCGACGGCCTCTGTGATTGCTAAAAGGCTGAAAGGTGAAAGTGTAAAAGCACGGGCTTTTTTGGACTCCGAGGCTCAGGAATGTGTTTTGTCTTCTTCGTTGGTTGCACAATTAGGTCTTAAGATTCAACCTCACTCTGAGGGGATCAGGGGTATTGGTGATGTGAAAGTGCCCAAATTGATTGGAGAAGTTCAGTTCACTTTCAACCCCACATTCTGTTCATACCCGAGCATCACAACGTCAGCCATAGTTTTGGATACGGTAATAGGTAGACAACCGTCATTTGAAATAAATCCGTTAATTTCTATGTTAACGTCTGGTCTGATACTGGCAGACACTAAATTCTACGCCGCAAGTTCGGTTGACGTACTCCTGGGAGAAGACGTCCTAGGGCGATTGTTGTTAAAGAACAAACACGTTTTAGAGCCAGGTGGTTTGGTTGCCGTAGAGACGGTCCTAGGATTTGTTGTGATGGGTCCCGTACACCATGATTCCCTCGCCATCATAGACATGATGATGATACTATGATTGACATGAAAATTTTGGGTTGAATGACATTACGTGTAAACACATTTTAATGAAGTTTTAGATTAAGAATTGATTATTTATTGGTTATTTTGAAACACCGTGTACCTATACCATTTTAAATGCGATTCATAGCATATTTTTTTAAATTAATGAGTTATTGCCAAGTTATTGACTACCGGATTTTATTTTTTCTGCGAGTAACGGTTTCTAATATAGAATTTGTTTTAATGACAATACTGAATTCGAGTGATTCAAAAATATTTAAAAATGGGATCAGTAGAAAATAATTTCGCACGTGATTTGTATTCGTGTTCGAATTCAAGATTCATTTCTAATGGTTCAAAAATACAAAAAGTTCTCCTGAAACTGAACTCAAGAAAAAAAAACATACATACCATATACTTTTTAGGCTCTGATGCAAATGTATAACTTATCAGGGTTAATATTGCAGCAACTCCTGGAAACGAAAGGATGCAGGCCGACACGATGTAAAACCAAAGTTTTTCAGTGTAAAACACAGACGTTGCTATGGCGCGTTCGGCCAAGCACTGGCAATCTTCCGGCAGGCTGTTGTACCGAGCGTAGTCGAGATTTATTTCGTCTATGATCTTTTTGGCTTGCACTCTCTTGTCGAACATTAGAAACATCTGAAAATTATCATTTTTCTTATAACTAAAGGTTCCATCATACCCTTCCTAAGGAACATACATTGTTTGAAGATATTTGTGCCTAATAATATCACAGATACGAGCACTAATGAATATCTCTTAATACGCAGAAGGCTATAATAGTTATTGCTGATGATAAGATTGAACAAATATCGGTTAGGACTGTTATTATAACTTAAGGACGCTTTTATGTCCCTTATGAAAGTTATAAATGCTATGATGTGGTCCGAGAAGCTTTTAGGTGTGTTCTTGTGATTTATTACCATCTTGAAACTAATTCTGATCATTCGAACCATGCATTTCACGTACGTCTATGACGTAAGCTACCAGTTGCTGAAGCCACAGTCGCCAGTGTTTGGTCAGCCTAAGCGAACATGGCAATGCTACTGATCGTTATAATAACAAAAAATGTACCTTGAATGATGCACCCATACAGGGCCCTAAAATGGTGGTGTGTCTGATAACATTGAATATGTCCTTCTTCTGCAAGTTCTCTGCCATGTCGAAAGCGATCATCGTATACACCGGGAACATAGATATTAGAACAGCAACTAGATCAAAATAAAATAAATGCAATCTATTTTTTTTCTGCGTATTTAAAATCCCTGTAAACTGATACTTAATAAAAATGCGCAAGAAGATTTTAATTACTACTTATATCCAAAGTAACGATATTTCACTCTTAAATTGCACATGACCTTGGTGCAACTTATGTTTGTTTCAATTAGAGAGTCGGAGATATTATCGGTTGCTATCTCTCCTTGCGTAAAGGGGGGGGGGGGGGATATGACCTGGTGACCTGAGTACAAATTTCCTAATAATCGGCATACAGGTGATACGGTGCCACCTTGAGTGACTCCAGCATCAAAATTACACCACAAGGAAGACAACTCCCCCCAAATAACCGATTGCTGTCGTTCTCGACGATGTCATAAGATCCAATCAGTAACCCCACGTGAAATCATATTCATAACAACTGCTGGATTTCGTGGTGAACAATATTAAATGCATTCTTAAAGTTCGCATATTTTAGAAACATGCTGGTAGTTGAGCCTATGAGTGTTGTAAAGTTGAGTTACATTGTTAAGTTTTGAAGATTACGCAACTCAATATTAGGCAGTAGTTCTAATAACCAACAAATCCTCTATCCATATTGATTAAAATTCATAGAACTAATGCGACTGGCGATTCATTAGAGAATTTTAAAGAATCGTTCATTTTCTGTGCTCATTGAAACTCTTTTTTTTTCGGGGGTAAATGCGTACGCTAGACGGCGGGCGTGTGGGCTAACCTAACCCGGCAGAATGCCAGGTCTATCCACTAAAACCCTCTGCAGGCGTAGCACGGGCTGCCAAGACTAGATTCGAGTCACGCATGATCTCACAATTTTAGTGACATAATATCTATGTCTTAAAGAGTAGCACGGTGGCGCGTATTTAGTGTGACTGACGTGATAAATTTTCTTGACTGAGTTTTATCACAAATTTCTTGGCGTGCCTGTGCGCCAACTGCTGTGGTTGTAGCAAGGGCTTAAATACTTTAGAAGATGTAGCAGCAGTCGGAGAGCAAAAAATTTGTGATAAAGCTCAGTCACACGTGTCTCGTGACGAGCGTCAAGAAATTTTTATCACGTAAGTCCCACCTAATACGCACCACTCTACTCTACTCTTTAAGATATAGAGATTATGTTACTGAAATTGTGAGTTAATGCGTGACTCGAGTCCAGTCTTTGCAGCCCGTGCTACGCCTGCTGGTGTTCTCCCTGCCCTTATGGGCGCGCTAGGTAAGGTCCAAAGCGCTCATTGAAACCCTACCATTTACAGGGCTAGTTGTGTTACTTCCAGTTTTTTGGTGTTTAAATCAGGTTTCTTATTGTGTAAAACTCGGACCAAATTCTAATACAAAAAATTTGGTCTCGCACCCGCAAACATAGAACAAAAACAAAAAAAAACAAAAACGACTACAAAAATCACTAAAAATAAAAAAAATTGAAGATGGTTTTGATATTTTGTAAAATATTGCTTGTTACATACAATTTATACACTTAAATTGGGTTTATGTACACTTCAATTCATATTTTTACCAATAGCTATAAACCTTGCCCTCTCGGTAGCGGGACTCGGATACAGCAAACCGACAGTCAGAGCAAACGTAATCCTCTGGTAGGTCTCGTGAAATGGCTTGAAGCGTGCTTCTAGAAGGAACAAGAGTTTCAGTGTATTTATTACTTGAGATATTTACTTACAACTATCCACTGAATTATATAAAACTAAACTAACATAAGCACCTTAATTAAAAATCTTTTTATCACTATCACTACTTCAAAAAAACGAATGGCAATTAACTTTAGAAGGGACATGGCGCAAGTCGCAACACAGTTCTAATAAATATTAGAACTGGTATTTGAAGGTACTTTTTTAAGTAAGTACTTAGATATTTATTGGTTAAAAATATTGTGGTAAAAAAGAGAAGGTACACACAGCAACACGCTAGGCTTTACATGTTGACCTTGAGACCGCCCTTATGTCGCTCGTAATAGCGGCGGCTTTCGTAATGCAAATGTAAAGCTGACGTGACGTGTTGCTGACTGTAATAAGTATAATATTTTTTGTACAACTTAATTTGGCAAACACATACTGGCTGCCCATTTGATAGTAAGTGTCCGCTTATAGTTCATGTGGTAAGTGGCTAGTTGCTAGTTTAGTTTAGTGGCTAGTTTGTAGACTACTGGCCAATTGCAATAACCTTGTCTTAGCCACGGTAATGCTTAGGACGATCTTATAAACGGCACGCTGTCACATTCTTTTCATTCAAAACAATAAGTGACAGCATTCTTCTTAGGATTGGGATTGCCTTAGCTAAGACAAGGTTAGTGAAATTGGCCATTAATGACATAAGATGTCAAGTCACAGTAACCAGTAATTCACTGTCTGTCTGTCTCACCCTTTACACCGGAACGCTGCTTGTCAGCAGAAATGGGAAAGATCCTGTTATCATTTTTCCTAATTTATCCCAACAACACCTTCTACGTAGGCAACAAATCATGACAATTAAAAAAAATATTCACGAAATAGTAATAAAATGAACATTTTGATTCGGAGAAAAAAATATAGTTTACTGTTTATTGAGTATATCGTTTAAAACAAAAAACAAGTAAAATTAAAAAAAAGAACTTTTTAAATACAAGCTTTTAGTACTCGTCAATACGAATCAAACGAGCCCAAACTCGATGGGGTTGTGTCATTTTATTGCGGAGTTCCTATGGCCACCTTGCAGCTCCAGCATTAGATCAGCTTCCATATCATCATATTATTGCATTGTCATGCTATATACATATGCATGCAAAATTTCAGCTTAATCCAAAACCGGGAAATGGGTCAAATTTAACTTGTAAGATTTCATTACAGACACCGGACAGGTGAAAGTAAATAAAAGCTTGTAAAAATATTTGAAATTCATTAATTTCATCTAAAAACTAAAAATCAGGAACTTTAAAAAATTAATTGCGTCAATTTTCACAAACAAAAAGTAACTACGATTTAGGAAAACAATATTTAAATACAATTATTATTTTTACCAGTTCGCTCAGAATTCGTGGACTTTGCATCTTTTTGCAAAATCATTTTGTAAAGAAAAATTCTATCTACGCCCGAAGCTTACTATCGAATGGCGCAAATAATAATGAGCGAATATGACTTTCTAATCAAAGCTCACAGCTGCAATCTAGAAAATTATCGCCTTTTTAACTCGCCTTTGTGAATAAAGGTGGAAGCTCATTAGGTATATTAATTTACTCACTAAAATAATAAAATCTAAATAAATGCCATGTGCGTAGGTAGGTACATACTTTGCGTGTCAATAGAAAGGATTCTCTTTCTAAATTATTTCAATGTAGTCCACGCTCCATCGCTATCCTCACCGAGAATTCAACAGCACCTTCAACAAAATGGTCTAATGTAATAAGAAGGTGCTCAAGTTGTCCTAAAACAAAGATCGTAGGTATCACGGTGATTGCTCTTTAGTTTCGACTGTCGCCGTGTCAACCTTATCTTTTGGCAATGCCGCATCTGAAACTAACAACTATTTTATTACCATTATCGCAACTATAAAACGACCAGCTGCTGGACATAAGCGAACACATGAACCTTCTGGACTATAATGTTGAATTTGCAAAATGTTGAATTCGCAAAATGTTGAATACCAAAATGTTGAATTTGTAAAAAAATGAATTTCCCATCGGGACCACTGGCTCTGTGTGAGTTAGGAGTTAGTCAAGTTTCACCGCGAGATTATTAAGGAAACAGACAGTAAGTACTAATTTACACTAATTTTATCCAGTTCTCTCGGAGTTCTCAATCGGTCTAGGACGTCTTACTTCTAAAGTTTATACTATTATTGTTCATTATATTCGGACTCAAGACTGAGAAAGTAATGTGTAAGCACCTTAATGATATTTCTTTCAGTCTATTTCGGTGCTTATAGCTGATTAAGGCCTTTGCGGGCAATTTTAGTTGTCCAGCCTTTGATTCATAATTCGCCCAATTACGTTTGTGTTGCGTAAGTAAAATTGAATTAATGTTTTATTAATCACCTACCAACTAGCTTTCCATCCATGGATTCGCTCGTGTGGACTTCAAGATTTTTACTATTTTCTTTTATTTCCCCCTTATTGGGAAATTGTTGCGGGACATTGCAGTTTTTTTTATATTTTAATTTGGACCACTATAACTTACATCTACAAAAATTCTTAACCTGATTAATGTAACAATAATGAGGGGCAGCCACATCATGCACCTCAAAAAGGGCTATGATCAATGCAAAGACTATACAGACGACACAATAAATTATTCAACATCATCACAGCTCATATACGTCCCCACCGCGGGTCTCGAGCCTTCCCTAAATTAGGGTGTTTAGGATTTAGTGAACCACGCCGGCCCTGTGGGGATCGGTCGTCTTCACATACACCTTATTATTTCTTCGCAGATGTATACAGGTGGCCTCACGATGTTTTCCTTCGCCGTAGGAGCGTCGGACAAATGTCCATATCATCACCACAGCTCATAAACGTCCCCTCCGAGGGGCTCGAGACCACCCTTAGGATGTTTAGGGCTTAGTCAACCACGCTGGCCCAGCGGGGATTGGTCGACTTCACATACACCTTTGAATTTCTTCGCAGGTGTATGCAGGTTGCCTCACGATGTTCACGATGTCAGCGATAGCGAGTGATCGCTATGAGATAGGCGGTAGGGCCGCGGATGAGACTGTAGTGAAATTCATTAACATCATTTGTTGAACTTACCGTTAATTACCTGTATCCCAAACATGGCATAACACTGTAAAATAAGGGCCATAGGCCGAGACAATTTTGTCTTGAAATAGAGATATGTTTTTTTTTGGCGGCCGCGCATTTTTTTTTTACAAATATCCACTGCACAAGTAATTTTTTTCTTGTGTTACAAAACTCATCCCTAGCGACCGCCATCAAAAATATGAACTGTATTTATTTGAAAATATTTTGCTACCGGACGTATTGGGGTTTTTTTTTTGCCGGCACGCTGTCGTTCTTTATTTATTTTTTCCAATATTTTTTTTTCGTCTTACACAGGATATCCACAAACAAAGTACAGTTACATTTCGGGACTAAAACTAATAATACAATGTACAAACAATTATTTTAAAAACAAGCTAAGTAGGTTCAAATATATATACATATACAAAATGGACGAGGCCTGTTTCGTGTCAACTCGACATTATTATTTTGACTATCAAACATCAACATAAAACGCAACATAAAAGATGTCGAATTTAAGGAATCATAATATATTCCTTATAGTATTTGTCACAAACTCCATCAAAATCAATATTAATTTTATTATTCCAATGGACACAGTCATTACCATAACAAAATACGAAAATAAAACTCTCACCTTTTATATTAAAATCAAATTTTAAAAGAATAAAAGTCGCGCTGAACACAAAAAAAAATCGTCCATTTTTTGACAAGCAACACGTTTTAAACTAAATAAAATATATAGTGTTTCAAAGACGGCGCATCTATCTATAAAACTATAATTCTCATGCATACGCCGATCCATATCCTATAGATAATTTTAAACAATCTAGCAACTTCGCTATGAATTAAACAGTTTCTAATAGTCAAAGAAATGTCAGTTTTATTACGAGTATTCGTTAATACAAAAAAGTATTAATGTATAATAAATAAATGTAATGTTTTACTTTTTTTGAGGAAACCACACTTTCCAGTTTATTATACAAGTATATTAGATAGCTAGGTATGCTAATAGCGATCGTTATATTTTGCTCTTAAGATAGTACAAGATCAAATGAGTTTACTTGATAAATATTAAAGATTGCAGTCGTTTTTGAAACACTATTGTCAACATTACGTCTACATGATAGTCACTAGAATACAGGCAAAACTATCTCACACAGTAAAATCGTAACAAAAGAAAATAAAAAAAGGTAGTAATCGAGATGGCGCCTGCCACCTTTACATCTTATATGTAGCTTTATATAATATAGAAGATAGATTATGGGTTAACACATATGATTCGGTCATTTTGATACCAATATTTTGTAAAATTACCATATATATTGTACAGACAGAAATAAACTATAAAAATAAAATCTGATACATTACGCAACCAGTAATCTTCACTTTTAACAAAACAATGTAATATATACAAGTCAGAATATTTGTATAAACTAGTACAAGAAGGTTAGTTTGAAATTGTAAGAATACAAAAGAAATATGGGAGACTAACCAAAAGGGGAAATCATTTATGAATGAAAATGAGAATTCTGTAAAAGTCAAAGCTTTAAGTACATGTCGGTGTCGTGTTCACCGGTTTTCGCCGCGGTTAGTCAACCACTACTCGTGAATGGAATATTGTGGAGTGGTATACAAGGTTACTTTTGAAGTAGGAGACAAATTTTGTTGCTTGCTCAGACACGCGCAAACTAAACAAACTTAAATATGGGATCGATCTAGAAATCGCTAAAAAAAATCAACTGTTCCATACATAAAATATGTTCAATATTCACTGAACCTAGATCTATGGAACAACTGTTTTTTTTTCGCGGTTTCAATATTGGTCCCATAGTAAAAGTTGTTTAGTTTTCTTGTCAGAAAATGATTCTTGTTAGAAATAGCAGAAGCTTCAGAGAAATTGATTAATATCAAAAGCGTATACCAATTAGCATCAATGATGACCTTAGCAAAAATCTCGCCATCGTTAAAACAGAATTGCCCGCACAATACGAACTACCACTTTTCAGAACCGAACTTAATTATTTTTGCGAAACTCTGCGTTTATATTGCTCATACCATTTCTCAGGTGTTTACCGTGACCAAATTTATTATTTATTTATTTAACAATTTATGCACGCAGAAATTAACATATATATAAACAACACAGATTACTATAATGTTTTAAGAATTCATAACTTTACTGACACATTAATATTCAAGAATCAACCACGACAAACAGTTCGTTTAACCATAATTTATCGACGACAAAAAATTAAGCTAACGCCTAAGTTTGCGCAAAAAAATTTAGTGACTCCTACAAAACAGCCTCTAACGCCTAACTAGGAAAAAATCAACAAATAATGACGAAATCCATGTAAAAATTTCACACATCGCATCATCATTAATATATTTAATTATAATTAGTTATTTACAAAAAATATATTATTTTATTTTATAAAGTGACAATAGAGATATTATTAAGATTATATTTTTAGATCTCATTTATTACATTATTTTAGTGCTCTTAAAAGCTGTTTGAATTGAGATTGTTTGGTAAAATATTGTATTCTTACCATATTACCCAAGCTTGTCCCCATAATAACAATGTTTAACATTGCTGTGTTCCGGCAATTCGAGCTACAATAGCGAGTTGCTCGGTTGTTAAGGAGTCCAGGTAAAGCTCGCTTCAATCTTTGACCTTATCGTTACTTACCATTAGGTGAAATAAAGGCCAAGTGCTTCCCTGTTGTGTGAAAAAAGGTTGTCAATTCAATCATTATATCCAAGAAACGCCGACTGTTGGGCTTAGGCCTCCCCCAAGGAGCTGCAAAACTATGCGTGAAATATGAATATTCTTTTTACGTTGAAAATATAAAAATATATAAAATTTGATTATTCTAGATTGTTTATTGCATAAATGCGTCCCCACTGTCACTTTACGAAATAAAATTATGATGAAATCGCCAAAGTTGTATCAAATGACAAACATAATTTCTTATTAATCTTGTAATGAAATTAACAGAATTGCTACGGAAATCTCATCCGTTCTGTTATATACGATTTTATGATTCTAAAAAATCTTTTCTTTTCCGGATTTTGTTTGGCGTAAGTGTCACATTTGGGTTATTGCTTTAACGTGGTGGTAACAAACGATTTGACATTGACCCAACATTGATGTTCTGAATTTTGACGCAAAAATTGCATCTATTCGTATGAGTCAACGAACGCAAAAAGCGACTTCGTTCAACAATTAACTTCCATTCGAAAATGGGACAGTAAGACAAAAAAAATCTCACATCACTATTCTACAATTGAATGGCGAAAACACCGACAGGCAAACTATATTTAATAAGACCATTATTAGCTAAAAAAACGACAAAAAATGACTGATTCACGACGCAAAATTAGAGCAATCCAAATATTTACACACCAAACGTCACTATACACTCCTATATACATTCATTTTACTGGTCGCTATAGAGAACGTTTTCGACCATATTATTCGGCAACGAACAAGACCCTTGCCTAGAGGTCTTACAGCAAAGCCAAAAGATTCATGCAATCATGGTAGGCCACCTGTACAGAAAAATATGTTCCCGTCTATATTGTTGCAATTAAAGAAAAGGCCTAGATAAAAGGGTATAAATAATTTTAAATAATAAATTGTGATGATACAAGTATAATATTGCAATAAAAGTCAAGCGTATGCTTCAACTTAAGTTTTGTTGGTTCAAGATCTCGATCAATCAATTTAATCACATCGTATCAATTCAATGTGATTGAGTACCGTGTCAAATGCACTACTGCCTCGCTAGTCAATATACTTCAACTAGTGAGTCATCTCAAGAAAACTTATCTCTTAGCGCATACGAGAACGAAACAGAACGAAATGTCATGTTCGAACATTAGAACGAAATGTCATGTTCGAATATTAAGTGGGTAGCAAATGACCATAGCAGCGGCAATGCGCGTAGAAAGTGCAACTGCCTCCCGATTCCCGATTAAGCCCTCCCTTAGGATTGAGGAGTGAGACAATGTTTGACTTTATGTATTAAATTGAATGCGATTATTGATTCAGCTCGAAAACAATATATATATACTCAATATATAAGTTAAGAAACGTGAAGTATCAAAATTTTACTTTTTAGTACTTTTAAAACTCAATAATTAATATTTCTTTAAATTTATCATTCTTCCTTTCTTATTTTTTAATTTATTTAATTTTTCTTTTCTTTCTTTAAATTTATCGTTCTTTAAATTACTTTATCAAATTTGTTTAAAAATTGCAACGTCAAGTTTAAATAGGGTGCCATTAATGTAAGACTGCATTCGACCAATTCACTAAACGGACAAATTATAAGATAGTGGGCGCAAAAGAGAGGGAAAGAACACAGGGCGTACAAGAACAAACATATTTGGAGCTACAGTATACAACATCAATCAGTCATAATAAGACCTTTTAAACGAAATAAACTTTTCTGAACTATGACGGTATTATTATAATAATACCGTCATAGTTCAGAAAAGTTTATTTTTATTCATGTTTAATACTACGGGGTCGACATTATTGGACAAAACCAAAAAAATTAATCCTTTATGACAAATATGTATACATCGGTGTCTTCATACCTTGCGTTCCGAATTGCGATAAAAGCGATAATATCGCGAATCCGACCAAATTAAATCGTCACAAAATATAAGGGCTATTGAATCAGTAGGTTATGTTGTGACTTTGGTCGGATTCCCGATATTATCACTTTTATCGTTTTACGGAACGCAGGGATAAATATCTTAATATACACGGTTATTTTTTTATCACCCTGGTTATTTTAAGGGTGGCTTCAGGACACGGTAGAAGAATTATTTAACCATTAATAATAAAATTTACTCACCTGTTTAATTAGATATTTATTATCTAAAATATCCAAAAAATACTGCACTGGTATGGACACTGAGTGAAGTTGTAGGCAAAACATTGAATGAACGCGAACTGGCAACAACGTCGCCGATTCAAAGTCATCACTGAGTTGATCACAATTTCACCTTTCTACTTTACGGGCTTAGGACCGGCAAAACAAAGTTTTTAAAGAAAACAAACAGTACTAGGTAGGTATTACGGTTATGGTAGGTTGTTTTGGCGTAGTTAAAAAATTGGAATCAACTTTAAATACTTACCTACCTAGGAAACAATTTAAATCAACTTTAGTTCTAATAACAAAAGAGTTCTAAATTTAAAGGAAGTCCTCTAACTCATACATAGTCGTGCACGTTTAAAACTATACATGACCATAACAACATATCACTTTGGTTAGTGTTTAACGTCTCGAAATGCAGTTTTCGCTTCCAAGTCTTACGTTTGTGGGTTCACTTTCTTACACCAAACACTTAATTTCACTTCACAAGTAAAAGTCTACGGTCTACCGGAGTAAGGTCTGTGTATTCGCGAGATGTGTTAACTTGAAACTAAAATTCCGAATGCGCCCGATTGCCGCGCGTCAGGCGCGGGCGCGACATCGCGATACGTTCACACGCGCCGGGGTCCAAGGCGAACTAAAGCCGGCCGGCTCGTGCCGACAAGCGACAGAAAACAACAAAACGCCGCCGCTCTGGCGCTCGGCGCCGGCGCCGACTGTCTCTGTCTTTCACTATTGTAGTGTCTAGTGCAATAATAACTCTTATTTCAAACGAGTTGTAGATTGATCTTGCTTGAATTAATAATGCGACGTTGCCGCATTTTCCTAAGCCCGTAGTAGTAAATGCTTTATTCATTCATAATCTTACCTTATCTTGTAGTAAACAAGAACAATGTCTATAATTTAATATTATTGGCGGATAAAATTTAAAAAATATAACCACATGTTTTTTTTATCGATATGAGTCGTCTAGCGTCTACCGAGCAGCCTCTAAAATTTTCCAGTATGATAAAAAAATAACCGTGTATACACACTTAATTTGTATCCTACTGCCATGATAATAGTGCTTAATCTTACTTGTAATGATATATCAACCAACTGTTCCTCTTTTTGAATTTTATTTCTCTTTTTCTCGAACAACGTCTTCTTGATCAATGATCGACACAAAGAAATCCCTTCCAAAACATGTCGAATGACCCACGTGTGGCATTGGACTTGGAAACTTTGCATGGAAAATACGACATAGAGCTTCAAAAATTCGACGTCGACGACATTAACTAGGAAAAGTCAACCTATGCACTGTGATTTGTCTACCACTGGAGCAGGCTTATACAAGCGCAACCCTCTGTCGAAAAACATGACACAAAATCATGCGTGTGCAGTTCGAAGTTCATGAAGTGTTATTCGCGTGTGTGAGTATAACATTGTCAATCTTTTATCCAGTCTTCTATGTATGTTTGGGTTTGGGTAACGAGAACTGGCCCCTCCTATTCGTGGCAAAAATTTCCATCACGTTAAATATATTAATGGCACTTTGAGTGGTATGTAAGTACTACGAGTTCCTAAGCGATCGACAAACACATAAACATTACAATAAAGTCGTAATTGTATCCAATAAGAATTAAACGACTATTTGGTGTCATCAAAATTTGTACTGCGCATAATTATTAATACAACTAACATATGTAGTACATCTTTCTATGAGTTTTGATAACCTTGTACAGTAGATTAACCCGAATCCCCCCAAAAACCCTTGTATAGAAGAGACGTAGAATTATCTACTAGGAACCAGCTAGGCTTATTCGATTTCTTGTACACACAATCATGTTCGAACGAAATGTTGCCCAGTGCATACATATCAGACAGGAAACATATGGTCACTTTCACACTATCAAGAAGCGAGGTGATGATGTTACGATGCTTATTAGTGTGCATTGCAGTAGGGGTTTTCCTATATAAAGAATACCCACCGGCTCCAGTTGAGGCAATATTGATACTTTTCCGAGTTGATATGTGTGCGACAACGCTAATTCTACGTATTTTGCCTAGCTCTCTTGTCTATTGTAAACACGAATATCATTCTACGAAAGGCAACTGTCAAACATATGTCATTATGAAGGCAAGTTGAGGACGGTTGTCAACCACAAATGGCGATTACTAGAACAAATCTACCAGAATATGCTGGTGAAATCAATGTTATATCGATGTTTACGTAAATTTGTAATTTTATTGTATTATAGATTTAAAGCTTTGCAAGATAAACAGCCAACAAGGTATTTTTTCATTTATAACTTATATCATTACTTATATTTTGGTACAGCTCACAGAATTATTAGTATGTAAGGCATTATTAGAAGTCGGTTTTAATAAGAACAGTGTCAGACCCAAGTAATGGAAAGACCAAAGTGTACAACTTCGATAAGCGATTTTGAAAGGAATAGTAAATTTTTGTGTCAGTAAACTCCAGTATATCTAGCGCGGGACATGGAAAAAAAGAGACAAACATAGCTAATGAACTAGCTTTTTCCTGCTACTTGGTATGCATGGAATTAGTAAATTAGGAACTTTTTTTTTTCAATCTTCTTATATCCTTCCCCACAACTCAAACTATGTCCATACCAAATTTCATCTAAATCGGTTCAGCCCCATACAAACTTCCACCCCTTTTTTCACTCCCTTAAAGGATGATTTGTCAATTAAAAACTATCCTGCAACTAAATCGGTTAGCGTGAAGAGGTAACAGACAGACAGAAACACTCTCGCATTTATAATACTAGTATATGGATGTGGAACTCAGTGTTTTGACGTAAATACTGCAGATTGTAAGCAGATTACAGGGAAAACTGAATGCCAAAGGCATTTTCCATTGTCAACCTAAGCAGATGAAAAGAACGGCCTTAGTAGGGATCAAATATTTACCACCCTTTCTGATATACGCCACACGCTAGATATACAGGAATCATCTTTATAACGCTCACCTCCAAATGCACAAAATAAAATATACAACTGATCTAGAACACTAGACAAACTAGTTTCCCCTTGTACCCAATATATCCTCCCCTCGTTCCCCTAAAAGATATTGTATATAGTTACGGCCAGATAACCAGCTAAAACGCGTATGAAACCACCACTAAACTAAGTTCACTAACCAGGGTTTTGAGTGAGAATTGAATTTAGTCTGATTACCTTGAGTCAGTCGAAAGCGACTGAGTCCTATAAAGGTCTTACAACACCTCGACGCCGGCTCCACTCTGTCTCGCTCGAGGCACAATGCTTCGAATGGATATTAAGTTGTTTAACCGAATGTGCCTCGTGTTGTGATTTGATATAAATTGTTAAGACACCGTTCAAATGAGTAGACAAATAACCTATTTAGCAAAACGCCTTACTCCTATCAAAATTAATTTAAATATTTTTTTTTATTTAATTATTTTTAAATCAGCAGTTCTCAATTTTTTTTGGATACTTACTAATTTTGCCACATTGTTTCAAATAGACTCCATATTACCATTTTTTTTATTTTTTTAAATTTTGTTTAGACATTTGATGTGGCATAGCACCTATGTTTTCAACACCTGACACTATTTGCTGTATTTTTACCGTCGTTGTCGAGCCCTCATATTGAACCACTATGAGAATAAATGGCTTAAAGCAATAAATTGATAAGTATTTTTGGTAAAATAGCATATTTTACGCATTTTCAGAATTTCTTTCAATTTGGTAGTTTTGCGCATAGGTCCTAAAACCATCATAGGTCATTTTGCGAAAGGGCAAACTTATCTCACAATAATTGTCAAAAAATCACTATAATTAATTAATAATTCCGTTATACACAGCCAAGACACACTCAACTCAAATTCTCACCTCAAACACCTATTTAATCCAAATATGTATTGCTTTCAAGTTACAGTACAGGTCAAGTCATAAGCCAAGTCATTGTGAGTTTGAGTAACCATAGAGATGCGACTGTCATATTTACAAGGCGATTGTCACCAATATTTGACACCATCAAAGTTAATTTCTTTCTTTCTCTATCGAAGCAACTATGAAATTTGTAGTATCACACAACTTTGTTTTTCGCTACATCAAAGTTGCTACCGTTGTTCATATAGGAAAATTGTTAATTTTGATGGTCTCAATCTTCCCTTTAATTCTTTAGCGATATAAAAATCATACTGAATTATTATCTGATGTCGCATTTTCACAGCATGCAAGCCAATATATGCCATTATAAAGGCAAAGGATACGTTGAGATTTCTCAATAAAGGAATCCATCATATCAACTGCATCATATTGGAATAGGTAGCTTTTATGATATTTAAGCTATTATTAACACTGATTAATAATGGGCTTGAATTCAACAAAAAGAGTCGCATCTCAGTGGCGATCGTAACTTACGAGAACCAAGTTACGTCTAGGTGTATATAATATAATATACTATACTTATATAATAATTATCTCATATATTTTATATATATATAACAAATTTGAACAACATTCCCATCGCCGACTACATATTATAATCCGATCTAGAATAGATATAAAAAACTAATTTTATCTGTGAATCTATAGGTAGGCATATCTATTTTTAATGATCCAAACTCACTTAAGTATTCTACATATTAGTCAGTATAAATTAGTCGCTATGACACTCGGTAAGGCTACGTCTTAGGGCATTTAGGTATATCAGTATAAAAATCGCCGAGTCGAGTGATACTCGAAACATATTAAACTTTACGCCTAGCACTTAAAGATTGATATCGTTCGAGCGGTCAGTCTCTCGTAATGCGAACAATACAATTATTGGTTAATGATCGTATTATGTTACTAATTGATGACTGCAGAGTTCGAGATGCAATTTTCAATCATCGATTTAAATCAGTCCAACCACGAAACGGACTTACGATGTAGCGTGCTGTTTCGGAATCGGAGTGAGTGAGATAACTTACAACTACGTGATAACATTTCATTCGTTCAATTCGCAAATAAATAAACGTAAACACACTTAATTAAGGTGCATATGATATGGAGCCGTGATATTTAAATAATAAAATTTATATATTTTTTAAACAGGAAAGATTTCACACAGTGTATACTGATAAAGCATACAAACAATAAAAAGTATACACAATTGTAAATTCCTTTTCGCAGTTTACTAATCGGACAAAAATGTATTTCATATTAGGACTTTTTAACTTTCAAATTAAGCCTTTAAATCAGTGTCTTGCATTAAAGCATTTCGCAATATTCTAGATCAACTAAACTCGATAAATTAATATAGTATTAGCGTGGGTATCCGACGATAGTTTGAACGGATCGTGCGAGCGGAACGACAAGATAGAACTGTTTCACTACACTGACAACAAACCTTATAGTGTTATATTGCGAATTCCCACCAGATATTTGTTTGCTTGCATCTCTAATTCTCTATCATTAAATCAAAAACATTAACAACAATCTAGCATTCTAATATGGTAAAAAGTTTCATTAATTTATATAATATAGATCAACCTATGCAATACTTATAGGTGTAACCTACAATTTTCAAGCATCAATCAATCGTATATATTTATTTATACTTCCTAAATAGATATATATGTTAATATATAAACTTACACAATAGATTATACATAAATATTTATACTAATCCACTACACAAAATGTAAAATATGTCATAGTACTCTTATTTTAAATCTATAATATTTACTCAAATTCGATAGTTACTATTAACGTCCTTTTGCATTATTGATGCATTAAACGAGCTAAGGCCAAATTTCTGAACAGTATGGTCTAACATGGAGTACAAAATTGTATGTTTGTAAAAATCAGCAAAATGCGTATTACGTAACGGTCTACCAACCTTTTAGGTCGAATTAATGTACTCCTAAATATGATAACAAATGAGATATTTACTATTTATCAAATTTGTCTATCAAAAAATTCACCCTTACTTCTGCAAGCTATCCGAGAAAAAAAAAAAATTATTATGATAATAGGCACCAACAAAACCACCTTCAATGCCACTGCATTTCAAACAGTTCTTATCCTATGTCCGCTTCGCAACTATCCCACCCGCAATAGACATTTCATAATCTGTATCCATGGATAAACATATTTATAAAGTTTACATCATACCCATAGACAATGGAATATCCTACTAAAGAAAAGTCTCTAGACTTTTTTTAGGTTCTTAGAAAGTACCAATCACCCGTGGAATTTAGTAGGTCTACCTGTGACGATGGGTTCATTGCAAAATTTAAACCACAGTCTTTGCCATTTCGAACTAGACGTAGAGACCCTAAAGATCTATACAGTAAACTGTTAATAGTCACTTTTTCCGGCTCACAACAGCTTAACTGTTAATGAGCAAGGTTTTTATTGGTTACGTTAGATTAACATCAAGTTAATATTTTAATCTGAAATAAATAAGGTACTGAAATATAGAAAGAAAGTATAACAGAGAATAAAATAATATTTGAAATGAAAGAGAAAAATAAGTCGTCTGCCTTCACATCAATAGATTGTAAATTTTCAATTCATTTTCAATTGTTTTCGATATTTTTCTGAATCTTATTGATGAGACATTCAAAATGATATTATGTGATAATAGTGTTAAGCTTTTTGTGTTTTCGATGTCGGCAATTTGTTGTACATATATATTAACATAATAAAGAGGGTAAACTGTGCGAAAATAGAACGTTACAGATTCACCATGGTTTTTGAGCACATTATTTAAAAAAGAGATTTCCTAGAAAATCCATGAAATGAGTTCATTGTTTTGCTGCAACAATTCAACTGACAGTCATCATTATATAGTTTTTTTAACCGAATTAAAAAATAATGTTATCAAATATACATGTGCGCAATATTATTAGCATTGCAATATTTTAACAATGGTCATTAGATCTTACAGCTCTACAAACAAATATACATAAATTTATAGGTATTTGTATTTAAAATTGCCAACAATTAAACACTTTCCGTCTTGTCTTATCTTAATAAATATTCTACTCCTTGCCTGATCTTCGAAGTAATTATTATTATATAGTTTGTCTTATTTTCACATGACATGTGATGTGACAGCCAACATATTGTGTGATATAGGTATTTGTATTTAAAATTGCCAACAATTAAACACTTTCCGTCTTGTCTTATCTTAATAAATATTCTACTCCTTGCCTGATCTTCGAAGTAATTATTATTATATAGTTTGTCTTATTTTCACATGACATGTGATGTGACAGCCAACATATTGTGTGATAGATAACAGGTAAAAACATAGAATGACTTCTCCGGATACAGGAGTAAAACTTTTATTAATAATAAGTTTCAATTTAGCGATCCACCAATCAAAGTGACACATTTCAATGGAATGACATTCAAAATACATAACTTTAATCTGTGTCTCATCTAGGTACTATCGAGGACACTGGCACCTTACCAGTCCTACGTCGAAAGTCGCTTGCACACTGCACGATGACAATCGCGTCAGACTACGCCCCGCTCCATTCATTCACCAATAGTAAAGCGTAAAGCAGACTGACACTAAGAGCGATGAAACCAGATGTCTGTCTATGATTGGCCGTAGTAACTTGTAGTAAAAATACGTAGCCAATCAGGGATAGGTATGGGTCGTGTGGGCGTGTCCGATGCGATCCGCTTTCAAACGAATATTTCTACGAAGTGGTAAGGCACGAGAGACCTCGATAGTACATTACTTGTTCATAGTGGAAATAGGCCTAAGACTGACTATGATTATAGACTATGGTAAAAGATCACTGGTATACACACGAGTACAGTACGGAATATAATGTTCATCGCGGGTGGTTCACCTCGTTCCGTTCAAAGAGAGCGCGCGATCCCAGCGCCGGGGGCGCAGCGTCAACGCCTCCACGATCTGTCCTCCTCCGCGTCTTCTTCCTCCTCCTCGTCGAAGCGAAGCAGCGAATCTTCCGACAGCTCCTGTGATGGCTGCGGACGAACAGAGCATTTATGCAGGATATTTTTTTTTAATAAAAACGTATGGTGTTTTGACATTTTACCGCGATAAACGGCGTTATCGTGTCGCGTTTTGGTGGTCATGCTACAGGGGCTTGAGAGAAGTACTCTAATTACTTATGGGAAATATTGTTTTATTTTCTTCTAATCTAATCTAATATACTATAAAACTGCATTTAGAGTATTTTTTAAAATATGCTTGCCAGACCCAAAAATTAAACAGGCTACAATCTGAAAAAATAGCATCCTGTACTTTTATGGCATCAATCGACAGGGTCAGACGTAAGGATCAAATCTTAGAGTTAGAGAGATTTGATCCTTCCATATTTTGAGCAAACACGCAAAATAAAGGGAAATCCGTGAAATCCACACTTATATTTCTCGATTTTATTCAATACGCAATTTTTTCTTCTAAGTAATTCAGTTCGAATAACTTTTAATAGTCAGTTGTGGTGAATAGTCAAAAGTGTATTATGAACTTCAGTTCCAGCACAGAGTTTTTGGTAAATTTGATTTAAAAAAATAATGGGGTGAGGTCCAGTTGATTGAAATGGTTATAGCATAGGCAGAAGTGATTCTGCTGTTATGGGATAAAGCACCATGTTGCTGTAGAATTTCGAACATTTTGACTAACACAACCGAAAAATCTTCAATATTAAGGTCCATTACAGAACAATTAACATTTAAATGTTATCATAATCTTATCATCTTTACGGAATGTTAATACTTATTTCAATTAACTGAAAAAAATAAATGACAAAATGATTTTCGACAAATTACTGAATATTTGATGATTTTTCTTTTGCGATATGAATTATTCTTTATGTAATTTATGGAGCTGTCCCATACCCTCATACATACCTGGGGCTCCTTAAGTTCGTCGTTTGATTCCCCGTTCTGCACAGGCGCTGGCGCGGGCCGCTGCTCCACTGCGGCACTCGTCCCCAGCGGCTTGCTCGTATTCGCCACCCATGTGATCTATATAAAACCATCATCATAATTATAAGCCACCTACACCCCACTGGACAAAGACCTAGCTTTAGAAGAGGATAGGGAATGTTCAGGCCGTTTATACATCACTTTAGTGAAACCGCCATTACCATAGACAAGGCTATGGGTACCACCTCAGAAACAGTTTACAATCGTAGTTATCCAGTTATGAAATTGTGCACTCTCTAGGGAGGAAGTAAATAAAAAGTCCTAGCCAATATCGATCTTATGAATAAACATTTTTTACATGCTAACGCATACTTGTGAATTTTCTTTCGAACTTTTATTAGATTATCAATATTTACTTTCTCATATAGCACTCTTTTAGGTCCATTAGTAATAATTATCTTTTGAACCATAATAGTTAATCTATGTTTACCAAATCGTTCGTAGTTTACTAGTTATCAAACAAACAGTTACCAATATGGCTGAAGGGGTTACTTCGTGTCTAGCACAGCGCGACTTTTATTGATAGAAGTAAAAAAAAATCACTTTTTAACTGCAACAGATCTTATCGCGACGACCATCTGTCGCGATGTTTGAGGTGGCAACACCATCTCTATTTAGTTTGTGGGCAACACCAACTTGTTGAAGGTACAGACAGACAGATAAATGGTAAGTGCTTTTCCATCATGACATGCTATGTTTCTATGTTTTGAACGGATCCGTCGTTGACATTTTCGCGAGGCGCGATGGTTACGTTGATGCCACACCAGGACACAGACAGTAGACCCACACTCACCCATTTTGGGGCCTCGCGACACATCTACGTAATGTTAATGAATACAGAGAGGGATAAGATTGTATCTGTGCCAGAACACTATCGGTGAGTTATTGAAGTGAGAACTTCTTTAGCGGCGTTGTACACTTTTTTGTAATGGGTAAAAAATGATAAACTCGCGTCAGGATCACGTGACACTGATCGAAAATGCGTAAGACCAATTAAAATTGAAATGGCCGCAGGAACTGTCGAGGTGCGGTGAGGGGTCCACGTAAGCCGGCCGAGAACAATAGCGGCTGGCAAAAGTACTGGAAGTCACACGTCACTTGAGACAGTTTTAATCAATTTATTTACTTTGTTAGGAAAAATCTAAATTGTGCTTTTATTTGATTTTGTTGTAAATATTAATTAGGTAAGTTAGTATAAATTAAATATTATTTATTTGTTATAAAATTACGTTTTTAAGTAGTATATTAATGTTTCTTTTGATTATATTTTTAATTTAATTGTAAATATTTTGATTCATTATTACTAGTTATATAATTATGTACGCACAACGTTACAACAGGAAGTTGATTTTTCTGAGGGATAAACTTTTTAATGTAATATAAATTGTCATGTATGTGTACGATAGCGCAATAAATAAATGAAGACCACAGGGGAAAAACAAGGATTGTCAGTTGCAGGTCAATTTGCATAAATTAAAAATAAAACTAATGAAAGTCTATATTTTTTTTTAATTAGACTTTAAATTCAATTATTCATGTCTTTTTTATCAGAATACTCATATGTATAAATTCTGGTCTATAAAATAATTAAAACAACAAATTGATACTGAGAAAACATTATATTTTTAAAACAGCCTTAAAATAAAATGCAAAAAGCATGAATGTCATTGACTTTCATTGTTGTTGGTCTTTCTTTTATGTTCAAATTAGTGGAAAAAAAAATGTTTTTCTCCCTATTGACTGCTTCTATGTACTTTTTTTTTATTTGCCATACAGTGTTAATCTTTTGGCATCATTATTGTTTTTATTTGAACAAAGTCCACGCAGTGGTTACAATGTAACATTTTTACAAACACAAAAGGTCTTAAAAAGAGAATAAAAAATAAAAAATCAATATTAAATACAATTTAATTTATTTTTTTTTCTCTTTTTTTATCGATAAATTGTAGTTTTCACCCATTTTCGTTTGTGCACCTTATCCAATGGGGACACACTGTATACAAACGCACGAAACCAACAAACATATGACAGTCAATGGCGTCAAATCAGGCGCTGTCAAAGTGACATTGCCGGTTTTTGTTTTTTTGCGCACAGACATTCACGATTCTTGCTAATTGTAAACATTCAAATAACTGGCCATAAATCAGGACTCCGACTATTGTTACCTTTCAAATTTAGCTAAGGTATAAATACGTACAAAAGCCACTAGATAGCATTATTACTTTATTTTTGAATTTTTTATGACATTCCTTGTTTTTCCCCTGTAGTCTTCAAATATTGTATTCTACCACATAAAAGATAGTACTTTTATTCTGATAATTAAAGCAATTCGTGCAAAATTATTCCATAATCACTCCAAATTATCCAAAACGCACAACGTTAATACTTAAGTTTTCACTTCTGCCGGCACTCCGGGAGTGCAACCCGTCATTTTTTATTTACTTAGGCACAGTGGCCTAAGTAAATAATAACTCACCGATAGTGTTCTGTCGTTGTAGTTTTTCCCGTTGGCGGCGGCCTGTTCCGCGTGCTGTCGATGCTTGTACTGCAGCACCAGCTCGGGCACCGCGAGGTTCACCTCCTTGCTGGTCACCTCGCCGAATTGCTGAAAGAGAAGTCTAATTAGAAACATCATTACAAAGGACAATGGCAAACTTCCCAACAAATTTTTGCTGGCATATTTTTTTTTTTTGCGTCAACTGATGAAATATGTACAAAAACATTAAGAATCAATTACTAAACAATATTGTCTTTAGAAGTATTATTGTAGGAAGTATGTTTTTTGTAAAATTATAATTTAAAGTTTTAGAGGTTAGGTTTTGTCGATTGGTTTGACAAAAGTCAAAACTGCCTCAATTAACAAGTTCCAAGACACTATTCATATAACCTGGTCTATTCGGACCCGGGGCCCTATTTTTTTTATTTAGAAATATGCTGCTTATTGGCATTAATGAATCATTTTAAACAGTATAATATAGATCCCTTTGCTTTTTGTTACGAAAGATGTTACTATAGATAATAAATAACATCCTTTTGAAGTCACCACAGACGAGTAATTATATATTGGAAGACACAATATCAATTACCCTTATAATTAATACAAAAAAATTATTAAGACTTCGTAAATTATAAGTAAATATTGTAAAAAACTGATGAAATTATTTTATACAAATCTACTAAAGTGGAATTGATTGACGCTTACTAAACCACCAACAAATATTTCGCCATTGTCCTTTGGCCACAGACAGGCTACGGGAAAAGAACTAGTATAGTAATTTTAAAAAAATATTAAAAACATTATTTTATACATTTTTATTAATCGTGAATCTTACAGGAATGACAAATACTACATGCAAACTTTGTTTTATAAAAAAAAAATAACACTAGCGGCTGTGCTCCAGAACGATTCACTTCATTCACTTATATTTTTGGATGGCGGTTTCTCAGATTTCTGTGGGGAACTTAGAGCAGTTCTTCCTTAGTGGGCGCTACATAAGTCTACGAACCCCTGTACTGAATAGCATGCTTCTAGCTCCAATAGGCACCCATAGAGAAAGATTTTTCAAAATTCCCACAGGAGGCTGAGAAATCCCAACTCAAAAAATAAACGAAGTCGCGGTCACAGCTAGTAATCAATAAACCACAAAACAAAACAGAAATAGAATGGACAAGGTCTCATAAAGTTTCGGGGCGGTCTACAATTAACAGCAATTACACACTTCTTTGGCACACATATTGTATACAGAATAAGTTTTCAATTAGAAAACTTTTTTATTTACAGGACCAGCTCAGTATCAGTATAGTAAAACTAAGTGCCTAGAGACTAGAAAAGTAATTTAACGAACTAGTACAGTTATTTAAAAAATATTAAAATCATTATTACTATACTAGTTATTGAGTTTCACTCGATCACACGCATCGAAAGCGTACACGCGAACTTGTATGGGATTGCGGCAACGCCATCTAGTAGCTACTATGGAAAGAGGCAATGCCATCTCGTAGCTACTAGATGGCGTTGGCTCAATTCCATACAATTCACATAAAGAATTTATTATACACGGTTATTTTTTTATCATACTGGAAAATTTTAGAGGCAGCTCGGTAGACGCTAGACGACTCATATCAATAAAAAAACATGTGGTTATATTTTTTAAATTTTATCCGCCAATAATATTAAATTATAGACATTGTTCTTGTTTACTACAAGATAAGGTAAGATTATGAATGAATAAAGCATTTACTACTACGGGCTTAGGAAAATGCGGCAACGTCGCATTATTAATTCAAGCAAGATCAATCTACAACTCGTTTGAAATAAGAGTTATTATTGCACTAGACACTACAATAGTGAAAGACAGAGACAGTCGGCGCCGGCGCCGAGCGCCGGCGGCGGCGTTTTGTTGTTTGCTGTCGCTTGTCGGCACGAGCCGGCCGGCTTTAGTTCGCCTTTGACCCCGGCGCGCGTGAACGTATCGCGATGTCGCGCCCGCGCCTGACGCGCGGCAATCGGGCGCATTCGGAATTTTAGTTTCAAGTTAACACATCTCGCGAATACACAGACCTTACTCCGGTAGACCGTAGACTTTTACTTGTGAAGTGAAATTAAGTGTTTGGTGTAAGAAAGTGAACCCACAAACGTAAGACTTGGAAGCGAAAACTGCATTTCGAGACGTTAAACACTAACCAAAGTGATATGTTGTTGTGGTCATGTATAGTTTTAAACGTGCACGACTATGTATGAGTTAGAGGACTTCCTTTAAATTTAGAACTCTTTTGTTATTAGAACCGTAATACCTACCTAGTACTGTTTGTTTTCTTTAAAAACTTTGTTTTGCCGGTCCTAAGTAAGCCCGTAAAGTAGGAAGGTGAAATTGTGATCAACTCAGTGATGACTTTGAATCGGCGACGTTGCTGCCAGTTCGCGTTCATTCAATGTTTTGCCTACAACTTCACTCAGTGTCCATACCAGTGCAGTATTGTTTGGATATTTTAGATAATAAATATCTAATTAAACAGGTGAGTAAATTTTATTATTAATGGTTAAATAATTCTTCTACTGTGTCCTGAAGCCACCCTTAAAATAACCAGGGTGATAAAAAAATAACCGTGTATAACAATGAATACGATCCAAAGAGGTAATAGCTTTTTTTACGTCTAAAACGCAAAAAGCGCTCATTCTCAGGCATAGTCCTTGTTATTACCATGAAGACAATATATGATAACTTCAATTATTTATACAGCGTGTAACAGAAAGAATACACATCCTAAAATTGGTTTGTTACAAATTCAACCGTTTTGAATTTTTTTTTTATTGTTGATAATAGGCTTTTTAATAGGCTAGATACCAAAAAAAGTTTTTTTGCTTTAATAGAAGCTCATTCATATAATAAACAGAAAGAAAAAATCGGTTTTAGAATAAGTATAAAAACAACCAAGATATAAGGTATTAAAGATTTTTCTCCATCTCTTTCGAGCAAAACGGCAATTTACAAGGCCGTACTCAACAATGACGTCACGGTTGATGTCGGATCTCTGTCTAATCGCTTTCAAATTAACAACTTAAAATGCTTGTATCTAATGTATTTCTAAGCCAATTTTAATTCTAATTTCACAGGTATCTTTTTCCACGGTATTTTAATATTCAATGAGGAGACGTAAAAAATAGAATTCAGTTATCATCCCAATTGAAGCCCGTCCAAAAGCCAATTCCAACCAAACCACTTTCAGGATGTGCGTTATTTCTGTTACACGCTGGCTGTATACGTCGTAAAAAATAAAACCCGAACATATAAAAAAAAACCTCTGAAAACTCACCGAAAAATGTGTGATAAGGGGGTCGAGCTCGTCGTTCTCGAAGCCCGATATCAGCAACGCCTTCGGCCTGTGATCCACCGACTGGTTCATGCTGAATACCTTCTGCGCGCCGCCGCGGACGTAACGGTTCATCGTGCTGAACCTGCCACCTCTGCATACGCAATTGACAACATGTAGGTACAAAGGAATGTCAGAAACTGTACGTGTTCAGCCGGTCTATTAACTAACTCTGATTGCGTATTCAAAGACATTAATTCGAAATACACTTTATATCCATTATACTAGTGAGAAGCTTTACTTTGGCGGCATGCATTGCATAACCAATAGATGTATACAGAATATTTCAAACTGACAGTACAGAGAGGGCCCTATTACCAATATCATGGTTTTGCAAATGATATCATAATGCAAAACGAAAAATACGATTTCCGGACAGATTTTTGATCATTTGTTCATTATTGATGACATCATTGAAATTATGCCATTGTGATGATATCATTGGAGATCGGTAATACGAAATGCAGCATTTCATGACTTCTTTTTCTCAAATTTATACCATGTCATACAATGAAAGATCCATAATTGGTCTCCAGTTTACATAAATCAATCTTACTATACGGTACGCTTTCAAAGTAAGTGTTTAAAAAGCTAAGAAATAAATGCTTTCCAGTCAAGTCAAAAAACAAAAGAGTAACATAGCTACATATAGATCAATAATAAAATAAAATCGAGCACTGATTCTCACCTATATCTCTTCTTCACAATACGGTAGCTTGAAATAGGAAATAACATAATTATTTTAAGCTACAGCAATATACCGCTTATGGGGTTGACATAACCAGTCACTGTCTGCGTGTCTGCCCCTATCTTTCCTATTTCTTTCGCCAAGCAACGGTGCTTGCATCACTGTGTTCCGGTTTGAAGGGTAAGACAGGCAGTGAAATTACTGGGTACTGTGACTTGACATCTAATGTCACAAGTCGGCAACGTACATTGGCGTTCTTGCAGGGGTTGTAGGTGTGCAAGTGTTACAGGAACCACATGTACTATAGGCGACTGTAGCCACTTACCATCGGGTGGGCAGCCTGCTTTTTTGCCAACTTAGTAATTTAAAAAAAACAATTACGGCTAGCCAGCTTCTCTGCAGTAGTGGAATATCAGTGGGACGAGGAAGGAAGTGAGCTTTCACTTTCTTCTTTGTCCTTATTCTCCCTTACCATCAGATGAGATAAATCCCTTGAGATTCCCCAATACACATATATGGAAAGAAAGAACCGCAGTTCTTTTGCAGTTACTCGATGTCAGGAACTGGACCTGATGGCATTCCGGAGGTTGTACTCAAAAAATGTGCAGCGGAGTTGTCTCCCGTACTCAGACGCCTGTACAAACTATCTTACTCTTCGGGACGCGTTCCGGAGGCTTGGAGGGAAGCCTATGTTTTTGCAACATTTTTCATTGATGCTCAGCTCCTATTAGTCGTAGCGTAATGTTATATAGCATATATCGATTCCTCGATAAATGGACTATCCAACACAAAAAGCATTTTTCAATTTGAATCGGTAGTTCCTGAGATTAGCGCGTACAACCAAACAAACAATGAAACAAACTCTGCAGCTTTATAATATAAGTAAGTATAGATTTATTATTCTAGTTTAGTTATTCATGTTTCCAAACACCTATGCTGAAAGATGTTCAAGTTTAACTTATAGCTTGCACTAACCTTGAGATGATATGTGGCCTCCTCATGACGGGGTGAGGTGGGAACTGAAGATCCCTTTGTCTCCTCATCTCATCAATCTTCCTCTTCAGCTCAGTCACGTCTTGTCCTTCCTACAAGGAAATAATAACCGAATTTGACATCAATCATCTGAATAAAATAAATTATTTTATGCAAAATTACTTTGTAAAAACAGGTAGCAAAACTGAATAAGAATAGCCGGAATAGGTTCATCATCGCAGCTCATATACGTCCCCACCGATGGGTTCGAGCCTACCCTATGTTAGGGTGATTAGGCCTTAGTCAACCACGCTGGCCCAGTGCGGATTGGTCGACTTCACATACATCATTGAATTTCTTTGCAGATGTATGCAGGTTGCCTCACGATGTTTTCCTTCACCGTAGGAGCGTCAGACAAATGTACATATGAAATTCTAAACGAAAAACACATTGGTACATGGCGGGTCTCGAACCCCGACCTCCCGATTGGAAGGCAAGTGCCGAGTCCACAGCGCCAGTGTTTATAATAGGTTAGCCGAATTAAAATGTATACCTGCTGCTTAGTCATCATGTCAAGATCGGCGTCCAGTATCTCTTTTTCTATCTCTTCTCGAGTCTTCACCCTCTTTGCGTTGGCCTGTTCATCAAATAAACACAAAAATGAATGACAGACAATTTATATATATATATATATATATTTCTTTTATATAGATTCAATATCTCCGAAAAAAATATTAGAATAAGTCCTGACCCATCTCAAGCAATTAGTACTGAGTCCCATCCGTCAAAGTTCTCATGACTATTTCAGGATCCCATCTCACTTTTTTGGTGTGTAGTTCTCTGATGAGGAAGAGGCTGAAGTGATGGATGTCCTTACGCCAAGTCTTGTGTGAGGGTCGTTACTAGATTTAAATCGGTAGACCGCGGTCGCAAGGTAAGCACTGCCTCCTAACAACCATGAAGTGCCAGACATAACCTCACGCGCTCCTAGGCGTCAGGTATGTTAAACTCATTTATCGCGTACATGTGGTAGAATGGTATGCTACATCTTGGCTACATCCAGGAATACTACACTTTTTATCTTACGAGATATCCTAGTTCCTCTGTAGTTGTGGGATCCACGTTTACCATCTGGGTAGGTAAAAGTCAAGAGCTTTCCTGTTGTGTTGACTTTTACAAGTAGTTTTTCTGAGATACTTGTATGGAATAAGTGTCTCAGAAAAAAAAACAAAATATATTGTATAAGTATGTACATAATTTACATTAATGTAGCAAGCTAATAAATACAAAAACTGTACGGAAAGCGTAATCAAAGTGTCCACACTTCAGTGAGTTATTGCTGGGAAGCCAACACGGTAATGGGATGTCTCAGCTATGCGATTTTTAACATAACATGGGTGGCAAATAAGCAAACTGGCCACCTGATGTTAATGGTAACTGCAGCTCATTAAAGCTTGCGATCATCGACTAGCGCGTCACCGACCCAAAATTCAATTGTCAGCTCAAATATACTACTACTAGTACTAGGAGACGCTGAGCTGAGTTCTGGCAACATCATTTACGCGAAACATAAAGGAAACATGTTAGACAGTGGTCTCCTGTGAGGTGGATTCACTACCCCATCGGCATAGAGAGAGATATCTCATTTAGAGATAAGAGATAGCATAGGTAATTTTCATTCCCCAACGGTGTATGGGTATGGTTGTTGTTGATGGGTCTATTACAAATTCGTAGTATTTAGACTTCCCATAAAACACACTCACACACACACACAAACACGTTTATACACGCCACAATTAATAGATATAAAAACAACAAACACCACACTTACAGTCAAGTTTTACGTTTTACGATTTCGTAAAAAGTAACAACTTAATACCTAAATATGGGTCGTTTCACTACTAAATATATGATTTGCGCCATACATTCAACCCAATTTAAACGTAAAGGATAACATAAAACTACAATTGAAACTAGATTATGGTGCAATTCTTACGTATTTATATTGTTACTTTTACGAAATCATAAAACGTAAATTTGGTACAACCGGCCGTAAGTTTTTACTATTAACAAAATGGTTATTGAGTTTATGTAAGCTAAATTAGCAATAACGTAAATTTATTAACATACAATATACAGTGAATGAGGAACGGTTTTTATCTTTTATTGTTCTGAGGTGCGCAATCGACTTTCATGAAATTCATTTAAACTGAACCAAAATATATATTTTTAATGGCAATCACCTAGTGAGTGTTCAAAAATGTAAAACATTTTGAACTCTTCTGAAGTTAAGTTAAATAGAGGGTTCTACCTGCATCGGACGTGTCGGTGAGTCATCGATGCGCAAATGGAGGAACAGGTAGTGTAGATATCTGTTTGCGCACACTCTTGTGCACAATAATATATCCCGAGAAGATGGTGGACCCTTTTTTAATTGGTCGCCGTGACTGCATATCGGTTGAAAGGATACTGATTGATGGAAGGTTTGCATGATATTTATAAAATGAAGGAAAAGTAATTACAAAATTCCTACTCAATACAAAACTACTACTCAATTTACACATACTGAGAATGTGTGCTAATGGTTATAGTCTCTAATGAGATGTCTGTCAATATAAATGATTCTCTATACAGATGACAGTACAATTGAGATTTTCTATGGACATTATGGTAAAAAAATGAACCTTTATACAGATGATATTTAATATAACATATTGACACATACAAATGGTAATGTATAATGAGAGGCAACCATGGCTACGTGACGTTAGAATGAGAGAGAGAACGTAAAGTGCAATACACGCATGCGTTGTGTGAATCTTTTAATATACCATGAACATTTGTTTTTAAAAAAAGACTCGAGATAAAAGGACATAAAACGATATATCAGTTTAATATCCAATTAATATTATGATCCTAAATCTTCACGTTTATTTTTTCATATTCATGACAGAAATTAATTTCACTATCACAAATATGTTTATTTATTTTCTCTCCATATTAATATTGTAAAACAAAACACAGGTGTCTAACATCGAGTAAGATAGTCCAGTATTACAGAACACCAGACTCTACATCCCGTATTTTACAGCGGTAAAATTTTTTCATCTTTGTATTTGATAGATGTAGATATCGTTAAGCTTGAGTTTATTGCTCCATTTTTTTTGTATTTTTCAGTAAAATTGCTACTTGTGACTAATACTTTTATTCATAAAAACAAACGAGGTTATTATATAACTCGAGGTTATATAGCGATTATAAAGTGCTTTTTTTTTTCACTTTTATGACAAAGGATAAAGATACTATAACTCCTTTACTAATAAACATTGTATGATGTTGGGACAGTTACACAGTGTTTTGTTTTTCTTTTTCATTCGAATGTCATATATCAGACATGCATGACAGAAAGAGCCTGTGTGTAACTGTTTAAACATTATTTAATCTATATTAGTAAGGCCATAAGAGTGAAATAACTATTGAATGTTTATTTAACGTTTAGGAATAATGGGGTTAACTTATAATTTGTTTTGAAACTGTTTATTGGTCACTGGACAAGTATTTTTTATGCTGGTAACAAACTATTCAATTTTAAGTTTAGATAGTAAAAAGCGTATTACAATAGACCTATCCCTTGAAGGGGTCAAATCCAGCTAACCATAGGTTAATAGTATTTCGAACACATAAAATTCTCAACTAGAACACTGATAAGCCATGCAGACAAAATAAAATAATATAACAAAAACGAAATGCAAACTACCCTATGGTTTTCTGATAATAAAACTTTTTCTACGAAGGAAAGTATAACAACTACATATTATAGATACTTCTTTAAAGGGCAAATATTTATTAATTGGTCGATAGAGCTCGCATTAGGGTTGAGGGGGATTTTTATTCTCGCATAGCAAAGAAACCTCTTGGGCAAAAAATTTGCAGTAAAGTATGGTACAATTTTGTCTTTTAGTTTTATTTACGTTATTAGGTTGGCTTCATGGGTTTCAAAGTGAGCTTAATATATCAAAAATAGAGCAAATAATTTACGCACTTTCTATTAAATACCGATATTATAAAAACAATGGATTCTCTAAACTGAACATTGTTGTAATTAAGTTACATACATGATAATGATTTCATCGGTCCCTACATATTTATATGTGCTGGATATAATATATGACAATATGAAAATACCGTGGCATGAGTGTCTTTTCAATTTATGTGTATAAAATGATGATTGTGTATGAAAAACGAGACTCGGTATATGCCCGACTCGAAAATATTGTGCAAAAGTTGATAAAATATTAACCTAAACTCCCAATTTAATTATTTCGAAAAACATCTCTATACCAGAAAAATTTAATACACATGACAATTAAATGATCATACACTTTTTGAAAGAACATTATATTTTTGGCTAGTTTAGTTTTAATCCATACATTTAATTTTTTTTTTCTAAACGTGTTTACATGAAATCATTATTACCCAAATAAATCTCTTCAGTTACTCCCTTGATTTCAAATTTGACTATTCTTACACACGCACAAAAATACAGACACCAATGTTTCGAATCGGACATAGCCTTAACAAACTCAAATCCCACACTAAGGTTGTCACATAACTAGCAACAATGATTATTGTATTCATTCACAAACGCATGCGCGTACGCATTCACGCTCTGTACCTGAAGCTGAAGTCGCGACATCGACTTGGCTACCGCCTCGTCCTGCAGTAAGATAGTGCGGTACACCAAATTAGTCTTCTTCGTAAGACGATAAAAAAAACATATAATAATATTTAGAGGGACCACCATATTTATGATAGATATTTTTAACAGTGATCTCTTATAATAGCTGAGTTCGCTTGGGCAATTCGACACTAATATGAATTGTGCAAAAAAGTAAAAAAAATTAAAGTTGCCATAGTGTTTAAAAAAATAGCAATAGCTTTACTTGGATATTGACATTGTTTCGAATTCAACATAAATAATCCTAGAATACCCAATATTTCATTTCAGTGCCACAATCAAGGGCCTTAGGCGCAAGTCACATAGCATCTGGCGCAGGCGCGGACGTGGCACAGGTGTTTTCCAAATTTCCTTCTAAACTTAAACAGATATAAAGACGAAATTTGAATACACCGAAAGGTATGGCGCGGACAACCGTATGACGAGACCGCTCGATTCGGTGTGTTCAAATTTCGACTTTATTCTTGATTAGATTTAGAAAGAAATTTGAATGAATTGGGAAACGCCCGCGCAATGTCTGCATCCGCGCCAGATCCGGCCCAGATGTGGCTTACGCCTTAGATTAATCAATAAGCATAATATCACAAGACTGTTATATTCTCTACTCTTCTCTATGGTTTATACAAGAGTGAAGTCTTTTGTTTAGTATGCGCAGAAATATTTTGTTGGCATGTGATAATGGTGCGACTGCTCTATAATAACCGCTTTTTTTGGATTTTTTTTTGTGCATAAGAATGAGCAGATTCTTAAAGATGGCAGCTGAGTTTTCCCCCTTCTCCATATTATGGCGTTTGCAAGTATCAGTCAAATTTTTTAATGAGTTCAGTTGAGATGCCATTCCTGCCCGGATCATCTGGTGTATATTCAATGTACTGGGCGAGGGTGCCTTTTGCATCATATAGGTCTGCACAACATTGTATCCACCGTTTAAGTAATTGTTAACATCAGTGAATCTCCTTTCTTAATGTCAATGGCATAAGTTTTAATTTTTCTTATAGCAGGAAGGTCTCTTCTGGCCTCACGAAATAGGTTCTCTGGTTTTGTTCTTACTCGAATGTTCTTCATGTTCAGAGCAGATGTTGTTCAAACCATTCGCCTTTCCACTATTAGGCTTGCAGGACCGCAGAAAATATGTATGGAAATGAAAAATGAAAAATATGTATGAAATAGTTTGTGACAACCTCATGCTATTTTTCCCTCGATGATGACATCTCCATACATTTTTTCTGCAGAACGACTGCAGAAAAGTTAGCGTATGGTATGTGTCTAGGGGGGCCTAATTCTGCTTAAACTTAATGTTGTTATCGTGTCTTGAAAGCATTTCAATTAAACTGCATGTCACTTGTATACGCTTTTCGTGGTGCAATTTTTAGCACCACAATCTTAATAAATGTAGTTAATTATTGGTTAAATAAAACCAACAATAACTGTCTCAAATGGCAATTCTATCGAAGCATTAATTGACACGTCATAAATGCATTAACACTAGCAGAATAAGGCCACTGTTGTGATGTATTCTGCATTAGTTTTAACTACCTCCATGTTAAAGTTGGTCCATGGTCACTTGATCTGGAGGTCCAGGGTTCAGTTCCCCATAGGGCAGCAGTTTCTCTGCCTTGTTTGGTTGGTGATGGCCTGGCTAGCTACCACCGTCTTACTTAAGCTTGTCGTCATAATAACAATGTTAATAATATTGTTGTGTTCCGACAAATCCATGTAAGTTAGCCAGCTCCTCGGTTGTTTTTTTATACAACTAAGTATATAAAAAAAAATATTTTGAGTACAACAGATATGATAGTTTGATCACACACCCAACTCGCCAACTATGCCACAAAAATTGCTATGGCTTATAGTCTTACTGATTTTTGCAATATAGTGCACCCATAAACATGACGGTTTGCCTATGAGGTATCTCAATATCTTCCGTTCCTCTGTTGATTCCGTAGAGGTACCAAATATTCAATAAACAGTGTTTGGTGTTAGTCTTCAGTGTCGTTATGAGATTTATGAATGAATGAATAACCTTTAGACACATTTTTCCACGATGGAAGGAATCACAAACGTCGACCTTTTGCAGTAAGTCTCTGTGAGACCTAGTAGCCATACTTCTTTGTTATTGCATTTCTTTCTCTTCTAGTGATAGTTTGCCTTGTTCATTTAGGCCACGCACATTCCAAGTACCAAACTTTTTAAGTTTCACTAATGCCATATTAGATACCTGATGGTTTAGGTTCAGATCACTTTGCCCGAATAAGTAACGCCAGACAATAGGCGGGCCTGATTTTAGTTCATTTCTGGGCAAACGGAAAGAAAAGATCCAGGTCACTTATTAACATACCTATATAAAGAAATACGAAACATTTATGCATGAAACAACAAAAAAAACTAAAAATAACACTAAAACATGCACAGGAGCTCTGTAGTCTATGCGTGTTGGTGCTACATTATCTATGGCTCACCTGCATTTGTCTCAACGTGCCATTATAGGCGAACAGCTCTTTTCTCAGTTTCTCTATGCCCTCTTGCGCAGAATTTATTGCTTCAAGAAGAGCAGCCTTCTGCGGTCCAGTCACTTTTCCTACACAAATGAATAATAAATTCTTTACAATTTAACAGAGCTCACATATTTCACACTAAACATTATGCATGACATGACATTTCACACATTGAAATTAACAGTTTCTTGACTATTGGCTTAAACATGACCAAAATCACATAATATAAGGATATAAGTGAAGAGTGAAAGATGTCTATTACGAATTTTAGCCCCCTCTGTGGTTATCTATTGAAACCACCTGGTTCAGATCTGGAGTTCCAAGGTATGTTTCCCCACAGTGACAGAAATCTATGTGCTCACAAACCATAAAGAATAACCAGCAACTGCTGGTGCAATATACATACAATTTTGTATATTGCTGCTGCAATATACAAAAGCTGGCGAAAAGGTAAGCAATGATAAAAATATAAATGAAAAATTACCCACAATAGAAATGTTTGTACTAACTGTTAGAAAAGTAGGCAAAGGGGTCACAGACCTTAAGGTGTGCTCACATAACCAGTAACTGCTGCAACTTTAGGTTGGCTATATGTTTATTTGCCACATCTGTTGCGTAAAAGGTCTTCTCACCTGACTCAAATTTCTCGATGAGCAACATCTGCTGCTGCAGCTGTGTCTCCAGAAGAGCTTGGGCCCTCTTCATCATGTCCATCACCTGTTTGCTCTTCTCCAGTGGCTTCATCACATCTTTTTTCGCCTCCTGACCGTTGGACATTAGCTGCTCTTTCGCCTGGTATAAATGAAAATGTAATTACTTCAAATATTTTGTAAGGTGTTTTATAATATAAGAAAACATAGATTTGGAATAACCTGAATGTCAATCTGTGAATTTTATCACTTTTTATATGCAAATTTTTAAATTCATAATTTTTACTGTTTTTTTTTTATAATTTGTCAAACATTTTGTGTTAAATACGCTTATTTCAGCACAAATACAATAAAATAATATATTTTTTTTATCTCCATAATCAAAGTCTCACCTTCATCACTTGCCTGTATATCGACGACTCTTAACTTACACAAGTCCATAACTACACAATCTCACATTTTCCATTAACATTTCAGTAAGCACGTGATGCAATAATAATTATGCAATCATATCTTCTTCTCCAGTTGAAATTTTCTGTCCTATTTGGGGATCTATTCCTTACCATATAATTGTATCTAGCTATAGGTAGCTCCACAATTCTGTCTCACCTTTTCCATCTGTCTGTGGTCCGTGGATGCCTTAATGTTGTCTCGGTTAATGAGCACCTTGTTATGCGAAACTAGCCTCGTGCCTGCAGTTCTGTCCAACGCTGGCTTCAGTTGGGACTGCGGGGGATGAGAGGGAGGCATGTTCTCTTGTTTGTTCTGTAGACAAATGTTGATGTTGTTTTATTTTTCTGGCAACATTGTTCTGCAGTAACAAGGCTAAGAAACGTGTAATATTTGTTTATCAAATTATTCAAAATTCTACATGAAGAGTTTAAACATTTTTTAACAAATTCACTTTATTGACTTTTTTCAAAATCAACATATTGAATCGATAGAAAGCTTTTTTGAATCGTCCAAATTCTTTAACTACCACCCCATTCAGGACATCTTTTAGCTGATAGGAAAAATGGGCGCAGGAAACTTATCAGTTTTATCTGATAAGTACAACATTTACAAAAAAAATATGTCGATACCATACACAACAATATTTGTTTACATAAATAATTATACACAACAATTCTTGACATTATAATGAATAATATCTACATTAACACCAAGCATTAGCATCATTCAAATAATCATTAACTTTATAATAACCTTTACTCATAAAAGTCTTTTTACATGCGCTTTAATATTATGAAATGGCAAATTAGCTACACTTTGTGGAACTTTATTGTAAAAGGTTATACATTTCCCCATAAACTATACGTTAGAACGGCAAGTTTATTTTTATTTCTTGTGTTTAAATTGTGAATCAAGGTATCACAGTAATTTTGTAATATAAATTAAAAGGAAGTTTTTTTATTGCGATTAAATATCAAAGCGTCAGAGCCCTGAAGTCGTGCACACAGCCAATACTAACCTCGGGATTGTGCCAGAAGACCTTGATGAACCTGTTGTTTAGAACAGCCTCTGTGCTCTTGTAAGCTACATTGGCCTCAGTCGTGTTGGAGAATGTGATCAAAGCTCCCTCTGGATCACCCTCAAAGCACACCTAGCAAAAGCATTATGTATTTATGGAAATCGTGTTCTTGTCATTTTTGCAGTTATTTGGAGATTCCACTATTGATTAAATTACATATTTCCTTATTGACCCATCGCTGACGCCGACAAGTATAAGCGATGACTATGAATTTAAGAGTAAAATAAGCAATATGTTTATGTCAATAGTAACAAAATTCGATATCCATGCTAATTAATAATTTATAGATGCAGTATGCTATTGGCAATCTAATGTGTTATTTGTCCAAAGAATTACTTTTTTTTTTTCAATTTTGTTTTGTAATTACTAAATTTAAATTGCCCCCTATACACAGTATGAACAATATTGATATATTAGCAGAAGTTGTTGTTGATGTGAGTCTAGCTAGTCTCTACCCCTACTACGGCCTCTTACTCTTCTCGGATAGGTGAGTATTCTGAGCAAGTTGTAGAATCAATTTGTTAAACATTTTAACGTTTTCAAGTCACGAAGTAAGTTTTTATTTTCATTTAACTACCTGTATTACTATTTTTAAATTGCTCTGTCACCTGTATATTGACGATCTTGCCGAACTTGCTGAAATGGTTGTTAAGATGCGTGATGTCGTTCATTCCATGAGGCACTTTCTTCACCTCTAGCGAGCAGTTGCCCGCAACCACAGGCGGTGGTGGCCTAGGAGCTCCTGTTGGTATCATTGATCGGTTAGTCTCTCTATGACTCCAAAAATTGCTATATTATCATACAAATGAATACTTATAATGAGGCCGAATTCAATGTTATGTTTTGAGGTAGCTTTTCTAAAAATATTTTTCCAATCACAACTAACTAGCGTACATAGCCGATGTATGGAATTAGAAAAGAATTATATTTCTCCAATGTAAATAATAATCATGAAGATTTATATTTTTTAGGATGTCCTCAAAAATTATAATTAATAATATTTCAAAATTGACTCCTTATTTCAATTTAATTCTGTATAATTATAGAATTAAGTATATGCGTCCAAAACCTGTACAATAAATCATTTCTCCCTTTAATCGTTCATCCAGTACAAGGTCTCCCGCCGTAGATTTGTGAACCATTGGCGTAGCTTTTTCGACGTGCAAAGTGATTATATAATAAACCAATTTGAATTAATTTCACGTGTTTAAAAAAATTCTATTAAAAAACTCACCTAGCCTATTATAATCGAAGTTCTTCTTGTGCGGTGGCGGCGGATGACGAATCATCGGAACGGGCGGTTCGTGTCGCACTCTGTAGACAAAATATAGTTTAGATAAGGATAGAAAAATGTGCATCTTATATTGAATAGGTAAGATAGAATGGCGGGTCTCGAACCCCGACCCCCCCGATTGGAAGGCAAGTGCCGAGTCCACTGCGCCACCGACGCATGTACCAATGTGTTTTTCGTTTCGAATTTCATATGTACATTTGTCTGACGCTCCTACGGTGAAGGAAAACATCGTGAGGCAACCTGCATACATCTGCGAAGAAATTCAATGATGTATGTGAAGTCGACCAATCCGCACTGGGCCAGCGTGGTTGACTAAGGCCTAATCACCCTAACATAGGGTAGGCTCGAGCCCCTCGGTGGGGACGTATATGGGCTGTGATGATGATGATGAAGATAGAATGAGATAGAACTGTTCAAGACAAGACCACTTTATCAAACTCCCAACAGTGTCCGTACAGTTAAAAACGTATATATCACTGTCACTTTGCATCAAATCATTTGGTATGACCATTAAATGGTCATAGACAAATTTTGTCTAATGTTTATTAGGATTACCTGGGTATGGGCACCAACTCTCTAGGAGGATGTCTCGGTGGCGGGAACGGCAGGAATCCTGGCGCCCCACACCAAATGTCCGGAGTTAACGGGTTGTACTCTGACAGAAAAATGACAATGTTGATAATTCTTTTTTTGTGTTTTGGGGCGGTGCCTATTTTGGATTTCGCCAAGCAAGAGTTCCTTTAGCTACGATATAAAAATACCTAACCATTGTTATTGACGGCAGAACAATCAAATTTTTAAGAGTTTTTAAATTCGCAGTTATAATTGTCTGTAGCACATAAATAAGGCGTAAAGCATAGGTTTTCTCATGCAAACACTAGTAGCATAAACTATGCTCTCCGATACCCATAAAACTAGCACCAAATTATTAATTAATGCCATTTTAACTATATCCATGGTCTAGTTCTATGACAGTGGTTGTAACCACCTCTGGTTTTTCTGCTTGGTTTGATTTGCAGTCTTACTTTAGTTTGTCGCCATAAAAACAATGATAACAGCTTACATGATTTAAGATCAGCAGTTGCTATTGTTGGGAGATCTAGGTCACGGTAATAGTATATACCGGGTATAACTGAACACCCAAATAACATTTAAGTGGCATATAAGTTAGATACTAAATGGACCTTTAGTGCTTGTCTGAGACCTGGAACCCCAATACTTTCAAAGATCGCACTCGGATCGCATAGCTACAAGGGCTGTCACGAATGCAGTTCGCCGCAGGGCATACGCACGAGTCAAACGGAGCTCACGGTCGGTAAGCGAGCAACCCTATCGCGGGCCACGCACAAAGCGATGCCGAGCGGCCATAGGTAAAAAAATTCAAAGAGGGGCTGAGTCCACTTAGTGTATTATACTATTACCGTGTCTAGGTGAAATTTCCTTTGACCTTATCGTCTCCCTATCGTACACGTACGCATACAACGTGTCAATTAAGTTGTGCAAAACTAGAAATCAGTTTGTTCAGAATCGACAGCAGAATCGATTCCACTAATAATAAAAATATGGGTCAGATTTTGTCCGAAATTAAATTTTCAAATACGCCGCTTTTTAAATTTATTTAACTCTAGCTCTAGTTACAAATAGGCATCACCACTTTTCTGGTGCTGACATCTGATGTTAGCCTCGTGTTGCGTTTCTCATAAGAAATGTTAACATTTTTAGCCGCGCTAATTATTGTTACAAATGAAACGATGGGAACTGATTTTTCGTGCTGAATTTTGACGTCTCACCTACTTAGTCCAGTAACTTAATATTTCAAATAATACAAATCAGAATTAGTTGAAACTATAAATATCTTTCAATTTATTTTTTAAATCTGCTTAAATATCTTGGCAAACAGAGTCCAAATGTCAAATTTGAAAGCTGTCAAAAAGTGGTAGTGTCTGGCTAGCGAAACATGATACTGACAAATATTTAGTTTTCTTTAGATGGCCACACTTTTATAAAATGTCAATACATGACTTGTCAGCTTGGTAAACATAATTATTGTTTTTGTGAATTTAAACCATTGAAAATGAAGAATCCTATTAAAATTGCAGCTAGGAAGCTTATATTTAACACAATTGATGAATATAAACTGAAAAAAGAACAAATTGAAAAAATATCTTAGAAAAACAACAATGTTTACATGCTTTTTCGGAGGCGAATGGTTATTTACAACAAATTATCTTGATTATGTTACATTTGAAATTGAGATTTTGGAATCTGATTTTGATTACGATTCGTAAATGTAAGTAAGAAAAAAAAAGCTTAGAACGGACTGTCAAAATTAAAGCATCATACAAAATTTCGTATTTGTGCTTTTCACCATTGAAGAATTCCTGGGTGCACCAGCAGCTCGATGGTACCAGATTATTGCATTGGCGTGCAAACTACATATACACGGTGTTTCATAATAACCAATAAATATTTTATCGCTATCTAAAACTAATTATTAAATTGTGTTTACCCGTAATGTCAATCAACCCAAAATTTTCATGTAAATCATAGACATGATGATGATACTATGATATACATGAAAATTTTGGGTTGAATGACATTACGGATAAACACAATTTAAAATAGTTAGTTTTAGATAACGATAAAATATTTATTGGTTATTATGAAACACCGTGTACATGTTCAAAGTTTCAATTCGATACAATGATTAGAAAAAGGTTAAATTCGAGTTCCAAGATTTCATTACAAATTGTTAATCAATCTAGTAAAAGCGAATTTATAAAAGAACAAGTATCTTAAGTTATTAATCTTAAATTAGTACTTTATACAAAAATATTTCATTAGTATTATTTTTGTATTTTTTTTTATTTAAACATTTATTTATCAAAAGAATCAATATTATTTTTTCTCACTATTTACAGTAATACCAGCGTTAGATTTTTTAAAATTTATCGCCATTTTTCAGTATCATGTTTCGCTGGCCAGACTTGGACTAACATGGACTAACTTTTTGTGCCAAAAATGTTTAAATGGAACACAAAACCAGAACGAAAAGTTAACACCAAAAGCTAATGAAACGCGTTGATGCTATAAAAATGTTGAAAATGTTGCAAATCCGTGCTTATCTGGAACGCGCCTTTTATCGCGGTACACGGTACAAGCAGGCATGCGACCATAGTTTTAAATTTGCAAGAAATGCAACAAAACAAGAAAGGGGCATATATATTCCTAAATATTTTGCAAGAATTTAAATATTTATACATATAATTAATCTTCTTCTTATATATAAAAATGAAACGCTGTGTGTTAGTCTCGCAAAAACTCTAAAACAGCTCGACCGATTCTTACGAAATTTTCAGTGTGTGTTTGAATAGGTCCAGGGAAGGTATAATTGGAACCGGTAGGTGGCGCTGTCATCGGGCAGGACGTCTGCCGGGCCCACTGGTTTATAATAAAAATAAGATGGGGTGTCTGAGGTTCAGTGCTATTTAACACGTTGTATATATGTGTGTGTGTGTGTGTGTGTGTGTGTTATCAATAACTTACCGGGCACTGGTGGAGGTACGGTCAGCACTCTTGTGAGGGCAGCATCTTCAAGAACCAACGGATCGCTTCCGTGATCATATTTGCATAGATCACCGCGCATGCAATAGCCTTTCTCTGTTAGAAAATACAGTGTTACCCTTTATTAAAACGTCCACATTGTTCTTTACTGAAAACTATGTCACTTGCAATGTCAAACAACTTCCAAATAACACTCATTAAAATTAAATACGTTAAAACAGAAATATTATAAAAGAAAATGTTGTATAACTTAGCAAAGAATTAAAGAATACGAATCGTTACCAACATTTTTAGAATCAACACCTAAAAATAGTTGTTAAGTTACCTTAACTCTTTTTTTTATATTATATTGTCGAAGCAATAGCTGACAAATTAAATGCAATCGTGATAAGATACTCTTGATTACTCCATTTAACGTATTCGGCAAAAGATGCTATAAGACGAATAGAAATATCTCAAATCACGTACTAAGTATGCCAGATGAGCAAAGTTGAAGCAGTTGTTTAAAAATCTCAAAGTTGCCCCAATGAATGAGAAATTATTAGACCCACCATCAAAGTCAATACACCTCCTCTTGTAAACGTCATTTAGTTCTGGGCGGGAATCTCGCGGGGATAGTGATCTGTCGCGCAGCCTGTCGAGCGATCTATCACGCGACCTTTCACGTGATCTGACAACAATACAAACAGTGCATTAAATATTTTGAATCAAACAGGTTTTTTTTTCATTTCACTTCAGAGATGAAAAATAGAAAAAAATATAGTACATCTTCAAGCTTAAAATTTCAAACATTCAAATAATTCATAATTGGGATGATGACTGAATTCTATTTTTCACATCTCGTCATAAAATAATAAAATACCGTAGAAAAAGATGCAATCATGTTAATTAAAATCGGCTTAGAAATACGTGAGATACAAGCATTTTAAACTGTTAATTTGGAAGCGATTAGACGGAGAGATCCGACAACAACCGTGACGTCATTGTTTAGTACGGCCATATAAACTCCATGTAAATTGCCGTTTTGCTAGAAAGAGATGGAGAACATTTTTTAATATCTTATATCTTGGTTGTTATTATAGTTATTCGAAAACCGATCTTTTCTTTCTATTTATTATATGAATGAGCTTCTATTAATTAAAGCAAAAATTTTTTTCATTAATCTAGTCTATTGTTACCTTTCCCTGTCCCTTGAGTGTGACAAGCGGTCGCGGTGGTCTCTGTCTCTTGATATTCTGTCTCGCTCAACCTCGCGCGACACTCGCAGTCTGTCTCGCTCCCTGTCGTGATCTCTGTCGCGCATCGATACAGGTGATCTGTTGGAATACCGTTCAATAACAACGTAGTCACAAATATTGCCGGGACCATTGATATACCAGGAGTCATATGAAACGTAGTAAACTCGCTGCTTGGTGAACTTGGAAAGTCCAGTAATAAAATAATAACTGGGAACTATTTTACTCACATAAAAAATCATGGATATTATACTTGAAGTCTTGAATTGACTCAGTAAAGTCATATTTTTATTATTTAAGAGTGCAGATTCAAAATAAGAGTTTCAGCATTTGATTTATTGTAAAAACTTTTTGTGTGGTTTGGTTCGGGTGGTAAGGCTACGTAACTTTACTCCACCAGGCGATAAGAATTAATCGTTTGTAAATAACTTGTGTATTATTGCGTCTCTCATCACCTCCCAAGTGTAGAGACACAAGTTATGTTAAATATTTTTGCAATAGTGTCAGACATAGGAAACTTAGAACGGCGATTTATACAGAAACTCTTGTCGTCGGCTCATCACACTACATCTTACACACACACAATAAGCTAGTTAAGAATCAAAATCAGGCCATAAATGACGCGATACAAAGCGAGCGCTCACTCACACAAGGTTCACGAAAGCAAAAGCACTATAAGCAGCTTCTCTGCTGTTGAGGAATCTGAAAAAGGCAAATAAAAATACGTACTTTGACCTGCTGTTCTGTCTGTCGCCAACGGCGGGAGGTGGACTTCTGTTCCTGTATCGGTTACTGGGCGACAGTGGTCTGGGTGAAAGGCGTCTGAGAAGAGTAACAAAACAGTGAAATCCAAATTATACAGGTTTGAAGAAAAGTATTTATTATAATTTTGAATAATGTATATTTTTTTTGCCTTTGTGAATAAATGATCAGAACCGTTGGTTTACTTACTTAGCCATAAAGTTTGAGTGCTTGTACACTCAAACTTTATACTTTTTACAGCCATTTGAGAGGCAGTTGGGTAGATTATTGTTTTTTTCTTTACCAATATTACTTATTATCATTTCCTTTTTTTAACTATAAGAGATTTTTAAACTTTATGGTTTCCAGATGCTTCTATTCAGCCGATATCGGCCACCACAGAGGAATATAAGATAACAACACAAATTGCAAAATTATAAAAATTAACATATTAACCACAACCTATTAGTACCCTGTGCTTTAATGATTGCAGCAAATATTATTCTTTTTTGTTTTTAATGAGAGATGAATTAACCATCCATTAGTTAACGCATGAAATTAAAAATATTCAACACTGAGATTGATAGAATAAGTAGCATATGAATGTAAAAAGGGTTAGTGTTGGAGATTACCTTCTTGTCATATGGCCGCATACTACCAATGCATTGTATGAATGAATGGTTCATGTTACTAATGTAACTTAATAAATGAATGGCTAGTACACAGACGTATAAAAGGAAGCAGACTCAACATAATTTTACGCACACAATTGTCATAATCATAAGTCATGTATAACGTTTTTACTTTCACTCCAAAGTGACATGATATATCGCTACTTCTGTTTTTCGTCTAGGCGATAATAACGCACACATAAACATTTCCGAAGCCGTGGCAGACGCCACGTGGACACCATGTTTAGCTTTGTCAAAATAAGAGACAAATGGCGTCGTCGTCATTAAGAAAAAAAATACACAGGTCGCCTTAAAATCATTAGCAGAACACGATAGAATAGTTTTAAAAAAAATTGTTTGTTTGTTTGTTTATCTGTTTGTTCGGAAAGATCTCCGAAACTACTGGACAGAATTTGATATAGCTTACACCACAATGCTTAGAATTTTCCGGAACAACATTTAGGCATAATTTCATTTCTTTAAATTCACTTTTTATTTTTAGTGAAAAATTACGATATAAAATTTTCGAACAATACTTATGTAGAAAATCAACATTAGCGCACGTGAAATTATTTTGACAAGTCTGTCACATAGTGCAAATAAAAATGTAATATTTTCTGTTAATGGCTGTGCCCATCTGGATTTCGCCAACCAAATTGTCTTTTTCTTATGTCGTACCGTAGTGGTAAGGCAAAAGGATTAAGCCATACAACCAATGTTTTTTATGACAATATCGAGACACAATAAAATGTGTAATCTACAGTGTACTAAGTTTAATTCTTGACTAATTTTCACAAAATCGGTACAATTTTTGAAATATTTGAAATGTTGAAAAGTGAAGATACCCTTTTACATTATGACTAAGGAATCAAACTCATCCATTTGAAACTATTAAAACTAATAGATTAATATTGATAATTAAAAAAAAATATCTGACTGCAATGTTCTGGGTTACGCGTAAAGGGACGGGACGGGACTCTTGATCCTAATGTCTAAAATGACGGATCACATTTTATGGATCCACCCAAGGAACATGGATATCGAACGAACACATTGAACCTAGCCACGTTGACTTAATTCGACATGATTGCCGATACAGTTCGTTTCCAAACCCAGCAATATGGGTATCAAATGAAAGGCCTTGAAGAGTAGAGCATTAGGTACCTAGGAAAATCGACCTAAATTCAACATGGCCGCCGTTCAAAAAAAAAGGATAAAAGTTTGTTTTCAAACCCAGCAATATGGGTGTCAAATGAAAGGCCTTGATGAGTAGAGCACTATTAACCTAGCAACACTGACATATAGTTAACATAGCCGCTGCTCAAAAAAGGCGGATAAAAGTTCGTTTCCAAACCTAGCAATATGGGTATCAAATGAAAGGCGTCAAAGAGTAGAGCATTATGAACTTAGGAAAATTGCCATAAATTCAACATGGCCGCCGCTCAAAAAAATGGATAATAGTTCGTTTCCAAATCTAGCAATATAGATATCAAATGAAAGGCCTTCAAGAGTAGAGCACTATGGACCTAGCAATATTGACGTAAATTCGACATGGCCACCGCTCAAATTAAAGTTCGTTTCCAAACCTAGCAATATAGGTATCAAATGAAAGGCCTTGAAGAGTAGAGCACTATAAACATAGGAAAATCGCACAAAATTCAATATGGCCGCTGCTCAAAAAAACGGATAAAAGTTTGTTTCCAAACCCAGCAATATGGGTATTAAACGAAAGTAGGCCCTGAAGAGTATCTGGAGCATTACGAACCTACGAAAATTGTCCTAATTTCGAAATGGCTGCTGCTCAAGAAAGGCAGAATAAAGTTGACTCATTATGGAATAAAATGGAGGAAAAAACTAAACACTGTATTAAGCATTTTGATGGCGAAACGTAGTTCGCGGGCACAGCTAGTTATAAATAAAAATAACTGCTAATCGGACAAGAACAATGGTAAAGTGCTGTGCCCCGAAGTGTTCTAACGCACCATATAATAAAACTCCAGAAATTACAATAAAATTAAATTAATATTGTTTGTGTGTGAGATAATGTTTACATGTGGTAAAGTTGCCACGCTTTTTGAACGATACGTTTAGTCTGCTTCCCTTTATACGTCTGTGGGTTATAATTTATTTATTTATTGTACTCAAACAACTTAAGCTCATAGATACATACCTTATAAGCTAACATACATATATAAAATATAATTTTGTTAGTATATAGTACTTAATAGGCTATGTTAGTAAAATTATTAATTAGCTAAGGTACCTCCTGTTGTTCCTGTCGTGAAGGCCGCGTGCTTATCTTTCGCGCGAGTGTATTAAATGGGCAGTATAAGTAAGTTACCTCTTGTCATACCGATCATAAGTCTCGTAGTAGATGATAACGTTCACGTACTACCCACTCGCGCGAGCGTCGCTGAATGAATGAATGATGTATATAAGAACTGTAACCGGATGAATAAATGGCTAGTGTTACTGAAGATACCTCCTGTTGTACCGATGACGAGGGCCGCGTTCTCACCTTTCACGCGAATAATTGAATTAATAAATGGAAAGTGTAAAGTTACCTCACCGATCGTCGTCTTTTAGATGACAACGGCCACGCATTACCCACTCGTGCGAGTCATTGAATGAATGAATGAATGGTTTGTTAGTAATGTAGCTGGCTCCTGTCCTAACGGCAGTCGTCCCGCAGATGGCGACTGACAAATAATCGATTTTTTCCTGATTCGTCATATTGAAATCGCGAACACGTGCGAAGTAGTTATACTTTGTACATACCTCAATTACTAGACAATAATTTACTTAAGGCGGGGTCCCATGTAAATAAATTTGTATGACTTGGCACATAAGCAAAATTATTTGTCAAACTCGTTATACTAACTCAAATACTGTATTTGTTACCCAGAATGCAACAGTAAATTTTATCCTCTTTCACTTTTGATAAAATGCATTTTATCGTCCGTACCATTATTACAAATAGCTACAAGGCTAATTTTTTCAAATTAAAATTATATTACAATATCACTGACTCAATATAAATAATAAATTGATAATGACATTAGCTTCACGATAGACAAGTAACACTCGTCAATTAATTATCTAAAGAGGTTCATAACATTTACCAGGAGGATTTCTATAATAAAGTTGTGCAGGCAAATGTACATGGTGTGACGAGTTATGAATATGACCAACCAAGAATATGACAAAATCAGGAACAAATCGCATAATCGCCGCTCGCGCAAGTTAGTTGTTATGAATGAAGGGGTTAGTGTTAGTAATGTTACCTCCTATCGTACCGGTCGTCATCTCGTGGATGGCGTCGGCCACGCACTCGCCGCTCTCGCGAGTGTGAACGCCGTCGACGCCTATCGTCCTTATCACGTAACTGGGAAGAAGAGAATTGGGATGATGACTGAAGTCTAATTTTCACGTCTCGTCATAAAATATTAAAATACCGTAGAAAAAGATGCAATCATGTGAAATTAGAATTAAAATCGGCTTAGAAATACATTTGATACAAGCATTTTAAGCTGTTAATTTGGAAGCGAGAGAGAGATCCGACATGAACCGTGACGTCATTGTTTAGTACGGCCATATAAACTCCATGACAATTGCCGTTTTGCTAGAAAGAGACGGAGAAAAATCTTTAATATCTTATATCTTGGTTGTTTTTATAGTTATTCGAAAACCGATTTTTTTTTATTACATGAATGATCTTCTTAAGCAATATTTTTTTTTAAATTCATCTAGCCTATTGCTACTAATCATTCTGTGGTTCGTCTATTGTTGAATTTACTTATGGTCATTTTTATCGGTTGTTAGACCGCATAAATGTTGTCATTTGTCGATTCACCTCGAATGCAGCATACGGGTGATGCGTTTTTTTAAAATGATTTTAACATTAATTTCATTGGTTATAACTATAAGGCTGGAAGGAAATATCCGTATGCTGTATACCGACTGAAATATCAATTACTCTGGTCATTATGCTGTTTTCGTGCAGTATAACAATTAAGTTAACAACCAATAAAAATTAGCCGTTATTAGCAAATGACAACTGTTTCATATCATAGTTTACCCCCTCATCATGCACTTCTGTGCACGTAATACCGAATACTACAAATATCCACGCTGATTCATGTATTGTGGCGACAGCAAAATAACTATTCATTATAAAGTAGATCCCCTTAAAAACCTTAAATATTGACTATATTGGAACTCACAGAATCTGTACGCCTATCCCTTTTCCTTGGTGGTTGGTCTACAGGTTCCTCCAGAAGTTCTGTGGGCAGCACCTGGCAATGAAATAGATATTTTAAGATATAATATGATCGTCATCTCACCTGATCCTCAACAATAAAGGTCAGATGTATGTAAGAAGTGTATATACGCCGCTATTATACCAATTCTTTCCTTAAAGCATTTAACCTACGGAGATGGCAAGGCTGGGCGAATTCCCCTGCCAAAGAACGTTGACCATATCACCATGCGCGTTACATAAAAATAGTTGACGCGCAGCTGCTGCCATTTGGTGTCGTTTCGTGTCGCAAGAGCACAAAAAAATGGTTAATTGTGCAGTTTCCTCATGCAATAAGCGATGCAGTAACACAAATCTACGAGACCATGGCGCTTCCTATCACATGTAAGCATAAAATATATATTAACTTGTTTTGTTTATACAATTATGAAGTAATTTTTATATAACTTTCCTGGTGGTAGTGACAAACAAGTTGGAAACCTCAATGTGTATAGTTGTAGTCACTATCAGCGGGGTTTTTCATACTCACTCTGACCAGGTTCTTTTTGTACTGATCCAATACCAGCCCTGCGAGCATGGACTTGTCGATCGACATATATCGATCGACAAAAGCATCTGTCCTTTTCACTCCATAGGAATATCTGTGAAATTTATCGATTTTTGTCGAGTATGTCGATCTTAGCTGTCAAATTTTGTTAATCGAGAGTTCCATGCTCGCAGGGCTGTTGCCACATTTATGTACCCGATTTTTATTATCTGCAGACCAGACACTGACCTTGACCAGCGTCTGTTCTTGCGGCGGAGCCCTAATGATGGGCGGCGCGGGCGCACGAGGCGCCCTGTTGACGACCAGCCGGTGCCGGCTGCGCGGCTCCTCGGGCACCGGGGGCTCCACTGGCGGGCACGGTGTGGCCACCACGGGAACGACAGCCTCGTCTTAAAACAGACGTTGGCCAAATTTAATTAGGGTACCCGGGAAAATCTCGACACGACACCGCATTCAGACAACAATTAAGAGGATTGTGATAATAACCCTCTTCACATAGTCCAATTTTCATAATTTTTTGAAATGTCTGTTGATTTTGAAGTAATATTGCTCAGAATATAATTTATTAGGATCTAAATATCTATATTTTAGACTTAAAAACTACCTCGAGCTTTTTTTATCTTTTTTGACTAAATTATACTGAATTACATAAAAGCAAAACGTACAAACATAGATTAAGGCAGTGGTTATCAAACTTTTTTGGTGACGGAACCCTTTTGGAAAGCGAAATACTTGACGGAACCCTACAAAAACAATAGTTTTAAGTGTATTCTTTATTAATAAGCATAATAAAAATACGACCAGAGCCCCTCTCTGGTCGTATTTTTATTTTTATTGTTTTGATTTTTTTCTAAATTATTCCAGAACAGCGGAACCCCACACTTAAAGTATGGCTGGATTAAGGTATACTGAATCTAATGAACAAAAGTATCTAATTTCGTAAAGGTAATAGGTAATAGGGGGTAAAACCGTTACCGGCCGAAACAATATTTCAATAAGAAATCCTACTCGGACTATAGCCTAAATACCTCGGGAATTGATTCTTTCGACCCTCGGTTAACAATCTACTATTAAAGATATCATAATCAACTTATAATTTAGACAAGAATAATAAAAGTAGTTCGCTTCTAAAAATAACCGATCGGCACATAAATCCAAACGCATGCCAAAAAAGGAATGTAAGCCTTGCAACTCAGCACCTAAATGTTTAGGTACCGTGCATAGAATTAAGACAAGATAGAATTAAAATGTATCGGAGCATCGGGAGAATCGGGACTCCGTGTGTATTTTTTCTTTTTTTACAGCTTCAAATACACTTTTTGTTACTTCTTTTGTACATTTGTGTATTTGTGTACATTTGTGTACATAAGATATCATTCTGTATCTTTTTGTATATTTGTGTACATAAGATATCATTTACAATTCACTATAATATACACAGTAAGAATTTTAAAAACAATATTATTATATTTAGTTGAATGTAACATTATCCATTAAATTTTGCGCCATCTAGTAAAAATCAATAGTATTATTAAAATCTAAGCACCGCACCGTGCTAAATTGTATAGCGCCATCTAGTGCAAAACCGTAGAAACCGTATAATATGATTGAATTTTTCGATAAAGATTAAAATTGTTCTGGCGGAATATTGTATAATTATTTGCAATTTACTATTATTGAAACAACTTTTTATTCATTTTCGGGCATGAGTCAGTATAAATTATTAACAAAATTAAAGTTAGCAACCTTATAGGTCAGCGTCGTCTATGGTATTAGTAACAGGCCTAAGTTAATGCATATCCTCAGGTACACCATACCAACACCATATATACCAGGTTTAAAACAATGATGCATATATTTTGTAATTTTTACAACTTTTAATTTGATAGATTATTTATTATCTAATCAAATTAAGTTATCATATGTATTTTAAAGCTAAATATTTTTAAAAATACTGTCTTGTATTTGAACAAGTTTCCATTGAACAAATGAAACCTATTAGTATCAGATTTTAACCGCGAAAATTTGATCATAGCATTTTATTCTTTTATCGCAAGGAAACTTTACTAATGAGTATGGAATTACAATATGCTGTATTATTTTGTCTTATACGCGATGGAAGAGATTTAAAAATTCTTTCACTAATGGAATGCTACATTATCACTGAGTAACATAGGCTAAGAATTGTTTTTACTGTGGGAAAATATATATATATATATATATATATATATAATCCCCATGAGAAAAATATCAAAAAATGATGATCCCCTAGAAAATCTTAAAATTTGTCACCGACTTCAATATTTATGTGAGTGTGATGTTGTCTGTGCCTATTCTTATATTATTTTTAACTTTTTTGAAGTCGGTTTTTATTTTTTTTAAATAATTTTTTGTATAGCTTTTTTTTAAGTCGGTTAAAATTCCCTATCTCAAAAACTACTGAACCGATTTTGATAAAACTTGCAGTATTCCCAAGTTGAACAATACGTAGTACAACAAAAAAAGAATTACTTAAATCGGACTTGTAGTTCCGGAGATATGCGAACACAAACATAAAAACATACATTCATACCAGGGATGTCGCGAATATTCGCATCCGCATCCGCAAATGCGGAGCTTCCGCATGGATATGGACATCTGCATCCGCATCCGCATCCGCAATATTCAATGCGGATGATCATGCGGATGCGGATGTAAGACAAGTTGCGACAAGAGAGAAATTGGGTGGGACCGGCGAATGGCGCGTGCCGTTCGCACTTAACTTAAACCAATGGGAACGAAAAAATTGGTGACAAGATCCGACGCGTTTGTTGTGGTGCATCATTTGTTTCTTGTAAATAAATCATTACGTGTTTGTTTGCGCTGTGGAATACTAAGACTTATCGTTTATCCACTCCACGTGTTCCTAGCGAACAATTATTTAGTAGCGCGGGTTTAATTTATGAACTTCTGCGTAACCGGCTTGAATCAAAGAAGGTGGCAATATTACTTTTTATTAAGTATAATGCTCCTATTTTTTTAACTTCATTTACTAATTGTCTATACTTACTAATATTATAAAGAGGAAAGATTTGATTGTTTGTCTGTCTGTATTGAATAGGCTCCGAAACTACTGGACAGATTTGAAAAATTCTTTCACATTGAAAATCATACGTTATTCCTGATGAACATAGGCTATAAAATTATTTTTCCTACGGGAATATATAAAATTCCCACGGGAAAACAAAAATAACTCGGGCGAAGCTGCGAGCGGAAAGCTAGTAAATAATAAAAATGTTAATAATTACTTTATTATTTTTTAATTCTTAATTCATATACTATTATTCTATAACATCTTAAACATCCGCATCCGCATTCGCATCCGCGGATGTGAGCCTTCAAAAATCCGCATCCGCATTCACATCCGCGGATGTGAAAAAATCGGCATCCGCAACATCCCTGATTCATACATACACTTTTGAAATTTGGCACATTTGTTCAGACGCTGATATAGACTAACATATACGAAAACTGGGCAGTTCTGGAAATATTACATACACACATTTTTTTTAAGTCAGTTAAAAATGCGAGCCATACCACGGACAGAAAGCCAGTATACCATAACCATTTAAAAGGTGGACCTTATTCTTGTGTAGTTGGTATGAAAAAATTTGCTCACCATGGTTGTTCGTCTCAGGCTCCTTCTCCTCCTCCACCGGCTCTGGAGGTGGCGTAGGCAGTTTCTTTTCATCGCATTTCAGATACTCTAGCGTCTCCAGCGATTTGAAAAGCATTTCTACAAATGGTTTCGTTTCTGTGGAGAATTAACGAGATTAGTACCACCAAAGGACACATGTTTTTTTTTTAATAAAAAAATAACAATGCTTTGAGATTTTATTTTATAACAGAAAACATATCAATAGGCAATATGCATAGAATCGGGATAATGCCCCAATTTGAATGAATGAAATGAAAATCATAAAGTGAAAATCAAAATATCTCAACTTCTCCCTTTTAAGATTTTAATACAGATTTATTAAAATCTTATGGTGAGAGAATATGGTGTAATAAATAGAAACTAAAGAGGTCTTCGAGAAATATGCAAAGGTCTTCGGGGTCTGCATCGTCCTCGATAAAATAAATGTGAGCCATATACCTACTTGTTGTGTATATAGATTACAAACCAAAGGCCTAAAAATATTTCTCAGGGGTAACTGTCAACAGCTAGAGCAGGGCATAAAAAAACAATGGTACATCTCACCATGTTGCAGAAACACGTCGAGCTGATCGAGCATACCGTCGCGCAGCTCCGCCAACGGCTTGTCCTTCTTCACCAGCGCGTACACGTACTTCGCCAGAGCAGCGGGGTCAGCGTCACACCTGAAACAGACCGAAAGGTAAATTCTGCTTTTTACATCATAAATAAGAAAGTTTGTGAACATGAATGGATAAGTGTTTATAATGTCGGCGACACTGAGTTTCAAAGTTTGGCAAAAAAGTGATCAAGGCAGCAAGAGAGCGAGATGCCGCTATCCGCCGCAATCTTCAAAGTTCAGTATGGCGCCAGCATAAATCTATACAAAAAGTTATTGGGTTCATAGATTTTAATGAAGATCGGAGTCCGCATTAGACAACTGAACCTGTATTACACAGTAGCGACCTTCCCAAGGCTGCACCAGCATGAGATATTAGATATTAAAACTACTACCCGCGCGAAGCCGGGGCGGGTCACTAGTATTTATTCAATGTCACTCAGGAATAATTTAGCTTTCTACTGGTGAAAGAAATTCTAAAATTCAGTTGTTCCAGAAATTACTTCCTACAAACAACGTTACAAACTTTATATCTTTATAATATTAATGTAGATAATCCTAGATTTAGTATTTAAAAACAAATGGAACAGTTATACACGGTTATTTTTTTATCACCCTGGAAAATTTAAGGGACACTTCACGACATGGTATTGCAATGATTTAAATATGAATAAAAAAAATTACTTAATTTTATATTAATTTTCTAAAATATCCAAAAAATGCTGCAGTAGTTGAAAGCAGCATTTTTAGAGATTTTTTTTATTTCATTTTTTTATAATATTGGATGTGTCCTGAAGCGTCCCTAAAATTATCCAGGGTGATAAAAAAATAATCGTGTATACACAGTTATTTTTTTATCACCCTGGAATATTTAAGGGATGCTTCACAACATGGTATTAGAATGATTTAAATAGGATTAAAAAAATAACTCACTTAATTTTATATAAATTTTCAAAAAAATCCAAAAAATGCTGCATTAGTAGAGAACAGCATTTTTTGAGATTTTTATATTTTTTTTAATTTTTTCTTTATTTTTTATTTCATTTTTTTTATTTTTTATATAATAATGGATGGATGTGTCCTGAAGCGTCCCTAAAATTTTCCAGGGTGATAAAAAAATAACCGTGTATATGTTACATAATCAAAAATCACACAAACACAGTCTCTCACATCCCATGAAAATCGAGAGAAACCCTTAAATTTTATAGGTATGTCCAACATGTTTTGTGTGTACGAGGGGCATTCAATTATTACTTAGCCTCGCCGCCCGATGGCGCTGTTGTTACAAAAGAGTTTTACTATCGTGCAGTAAATACTTTTTGAAGTCTACTAAGAAGTTTTCAATCTTTTCCCTTCATTTGTTTTGTTTGCCTTTGGAAGCGAGCGTGTCGGTCGGTTTCACAAAAATAGAAAAAGAACAATATCGTTCAGTGATTAGATTCTTGTTTTTGGAAGGGAAAACGCGCAGCAAAATCAAAGAGCGCTTGGATGCTGTGTACGGTGAGTCTTCTCCTTCGATGGCGACCGTCAAAAATTGGTTCAACGAGTTTGCTCGTGGCCGCACGTCGGTTTTTGATGAGCCACGCCCAGGTGCACCGAAAACGGCTACTACGGAGGAAAACGTAAAAAAAAATCCACGATCTCGTGTTGGCATTGGCAGACCGGCGATTGAAGATTCGCGAGATAGCTGACACTGTAGGCATCGCAGAAGGGACAGTGCATCATATTCCAGGGCTTGGAAACCGGTATATTTTTTGAACCGGTTCGACGAATTTACCTATGGAACTTTTTGATAAAGGTTACGTTCCTCTAAACCGGTTTTTGAACCGGTTTTTAAAAATATGGGTATTTTTTACTAACCGGTTATATTTTTCGTTCAGGGAAACGAACTGAAGTTCGTAATGTTTACGTTTCCGACCCATGTTCATGGAACGTGCGCAATGATCAACCATGCTCTTCCGACTGCAACTGCGTTTGCGAGCGACGCACACAGTGGGTACTTCAACGAGTTACAGCAAGTCGCGACCGATTTCACTATAAACCGGTTTATTTAGGTTCCAATTATCGCTCCTATTTGGTTCCACTCCGGAACGGAACTATATTATAAAACCGGTTTAACCCTTATAATACCGGTTAATGTTGAACCGGTTTCAAGCCCTGTCATATTCTGCACGAAGAACTGGGTATGAAAAAGTTATCGGCGCGATGGGTGCCGCGTTTGCTCACACCAGACAACAAGCGCAACCGTGAGACCACATCGGCGACATGTTTGGCGCTGTTTCAACGCAATCCGGCGGAGTTCTTGCGTCGTTTTGTGACCGTCGACGAAACATGGGTTCACTGGTACACACCAGAGACCAAGGAACAGTCGAAACAGTGGACTTTACCCGGCAAACGTGCTCCAAAGAAGGCGCAGACTGTTCAATCGGCCGGAAAGGTGATGGACAGTGTTTTTTGGGACTCACATGGTGTGATTTACATCGATTACCTCGAGAAGGGTAAAACAATCACGGGGCTCTACTATTCTTGTTCCCAAATCAGAAAAAGTCACTCGCCGGCAAACGATTTGGGTCGAACGAATCATCGCCGCCACAGAGACCTATTTTGAAGACCTCGGGAAATCGTAATTTTTGGACGGGTTAAAAAAGTGGGAGCATCGCTGGGCCAAGGGTCATCATCATCATCACAGCTCATATACGTCCCCACCGAGGGGTTAGAGCCTACCCTATGTTAGGGTGATTAGGCCTTAGTCAACCACGCTGGCCCAGTGCGGATTGGTCGACTTCACATACATCATTGAATTTCTTCGCAGATGTATGCAAGTTGCCTCACGATGTTTTCCTTCACCGTAGGAGCGTCAGACAAATGTACATATGAAATTCGAAGCGAAAACCACATTGGTACATGGCGGGACCGAACCCCGACCCCCCGATTGGAAGGCAAGTGCCGAGTCCACAGCGCCACCGACGCATTGAATGAAATTGATGAATTGAAAGGAGACTATGTTGAAAAATAAATCTCTACTTTCTTAAAATTTTCGTTTTTCTTTTGTAGGCTAAATATTTGTTGAATCGCCCTCGTATGTTTCGCGATTACTCCGCCAATTGTAAACCGATTTTCAAAGTTCTTTTTGTATTTGATAGAGTATACTACACCTAGGGTGGTCCCAAGGTCACCAAAGTCAGAATCTGATGATGGGATCCCATGAAAATCAAAAGAAAACACTTAAATTTTATAGGTACATCCAACATGTTTCATGTTTTTAACATACTTCGAAAGAGGAGGAGGTTCTCAATTCGATGCATATGTTTTTTTTTTGTGTGTATATTACGCAATTACGCCGCTAATTGTGGACCGATTTTCAAAATTCTTTTTGTATTCGATACTCCAAGGGTGGTCCCATGGTCACCAAAGTTAGGATCTGATGATGGGATCCCATGAAAATCGAGGAAAAATGAGAGGATTTCATTATTTTTATTTTTGTATTTTATGGTTTTCATGATAATGTGATAATTTCAACCATAGTTTTTAATAATTAATAATTTAATAATCCTACTAATATTATAAATGTGAAAGTGTGGAGGTTTGGATGTTTGTTACTTAATCACGCAAAAACGGCTGAACGGATTTGGTTGAAATTTGGCATGCATATAGCCTTTGACATGGAAAAGAACATAGGCTACCTTTTATTCCGATTCCTGAAGTAGTTCCCGAGGGACAATTGAAAATTGTTCAAAATTGAAGTCCACGCAGACGATGTCGCGGGCAGAAGCTAGTTATATTATAAATGTGAAAGTGTGGATGTTTGGATGTTTGTTACTCAATCATGCAAAAACTGCTAAACGGATTTGGTTGAAATTTGGCATGCATGTAGCCTTTGACATGGAAAAGAACATAGGCTACCTTTTAACCCGATTCCTGAAGTAGTTCCCGAGGGAAAATTGAAAACTACTAATATTATAAATGTGAAAGTGTGGATGTTTGTTACTTAATCACGCAAAAACGGCTGAACGGATTTGGTTGAAATTTGGTATGCATATAGCCTTTGACATGGAAAAGAACATAGGCTACCTTTTATCCCGATTCCTTAAGTAGTTCCCGAGGGACAATTGAAAATTGTTCAAAATTGAAGTTCACGCAGAAGCTAGTATAATATTATAAATGTGAAAGTGTGGATGTTTGTTACTCAATCATGCAAAAACGGCTGAACGGATTTGGGTGAAATTTGGCATACATGTAGCCTTTGACATGGAAAAGAACATAGGCTACCTTTTATCCCGATTCTTTAAGTAGTTCCTGAGGGAAAATTGAAAATTGATCATTGAAGTCCACGCAGACGAAGTCGCGGGCAGAAGCTAGTTAATAATAATGTGACAGTGTTTATGATGAAAATTACCATATAAGTAATTGGTTATAGACCCCTGAGTTTTTATTGTCTCTCAGATGGTATGAAAAGTAGAGTATTCACCTTTGGAATAAAGCAGTCTTCGCCTTAGGCGACTTGAACACCTCGCTTCACTTAATACTCCACATAACTCCCCCGCTACACTCAGGTGTTAACTCTAGAGTCCCTTGTTGCGCTCAGGGTTCAATATGGTGCCCGTGACGTTAGACACTGCTTTAATCCCTCGGTGCATAATCTACTATTATTAATAGGCTCCTATTATCCCTATATTCCTTAGGGTACCTCCCCTGAGGTACTTATGCGGGTAACCATGGGCACAGCTGAAAGTACTTTGCAAATTAATTCATCAATCCAATACAGGATGGTGTCCCTGTAAAAACCTGGGCCTACAAAAGAAGTAAAGCAGATTGTTGCGGACAGCTGCAATGAACAATGCAACTGGGAATGCAACCAACTGACGACACATTTCGTTTCTGCATGTAAGTATGATCGACAAGGCACTGTTAGTACTACGGTTACTACCTTTTGGATCTTATAACCTCAAGTTCAAAAATCAAGGTAGGCAGTGAAATTACTGGGTCCTGTGACTTGACATCTTATATCACAAGTTGCGTAGCAAGTTGCAATGTACATTGCATACATTGGCATCCTTATTATATATGGGTTGTAGATTTACAAGTAGTCAACTCTGTTGTATATTTAAAAAAAGTAGATTGTTTGTTTACCAAGTAAGCAAAACACTATTATTAAGGTGTGTGTTTTTTGAATCCAGAATGAAGCCAAGGTTACTAAAGTAGAATCCCGAGCATGGCGAAAGTAACTCACTTGACCTTAAAATAGTGTTGCTCTCAAGGTGGACACTACTTTTTATCACCCTCTATGAGTAAATTAGTGAAACTTATGAGTAAAAATACATGTTTATTTATTTACTTACATTCAGTAAAGGACAATCAGATCATTATTATAAATATAAAAAACTACCTTTGCAATTGGAACTTGTACTGACAATATCCACATTCTAAGTTCAAATCACTTTTAGTGTCTAAGGGATAATTTTAGTCCCTATTTACAAGGAACAAAGTAACTCTTTGTTAAAAATTTGTAATAAAACAAATCTTTGTTTTTTAATTTTATGTTATACCAGAGGGAGATTCAATACTAGAGATGTCTTGCCCTAGTACCTCTATCTTTCCTATTTCTGTCAGTGGTTTTTGCATTGCATTTAAAGGACGGACATGACTTACTGGGTACTGTGACTTATGATAATATCTTTATTTGGAACAAGATAGGTATATACATATATCGTGTGTGATGTCTGCATTAGTAAAAACTGTGTCGCAGCCATTAACACTCACCCCAAGAAATATTTTTTTTACTTACCATCTTATGTTACCAATTGGCTACATGTATTATAGGGGACTGTAGCCACTTCATTACCTTCAGATGGGCAGACTGCATGTTTGCAAACTTTGTTGTATACATATTACAAAAAGTTGAAAAATATTTGAGTAGAGTTCTAAATCACCGTTTTAAGTCCTTAATGCCAATGTAGACATATCTGGGATCAATATTTTTTCAAGCTATAGCATTTTATTATATTAAACAAAAAGCATTCAATATCTGTCATATTAACATACATCATTTAATACAATCTTTGGTTTCATAATCAACTGACAAAGAAATATTACAATATATTGACCAATACCAGATTCCATATTATTATTACTGCAAGACATTTGTTAATAGCAAACTTGGTTTTAAATAACATTATCATGATCATGAGATAAGGAGTGCAGGGCAATATACAGATAATATGTTTATCACATACAGATAAGGTTATGTCAAAACATAACCACATTAGGCATGCTTGTATTTATTACACTGTTCATTTCATAATATTTGTTCACTCAATATAGGTAGCATCGTACGGAACCCTCTTCATGCGAGTTCAACTTGCACTTGGCCAGTTTTTTATGTTATGTCTGCCATGGGGACCCCAAAGACCTTTAAATGACTTATGTATGTAGATGTAAGCATCTTTGGTTCAGACCTGCTATAGACCTCACGATTAATCCAAGAAGGCCTAACTCAAAATTGGCTAAGCCTTTCTAATTTTAGAAATATGTGGAACCATTTTTTTTAGTGTGGTGTTTTTTCCCAGATGATGTTTTGGTTTCCAATGTAGCACCAAATGAGTAGAATTTAATGCATGGGAGTAATTGATCATTATTACATTAGCAGTTAAAGGTTAATTATAAAAGTATTATAATATGTATTTTGTAGTTTAAAAGTAAATTATCTTGCACTCTAAAGAGATTACTTAAAAGATAATGCAACCTTAAATAAATTTATATATAAACGGTGTTTCATAATAACCAATAAATAATCAATGCATTATCTAAAACTAATTATTAAATTGTGTTTACCCGTAATGTCATTCAACCCAAAATTTTCATGTAAATCATAGACATGATGATGATACTATGATATACATGAAAATTTTGGGTTGAATGACATTACGTGTAAACACATTTTAATAATTAGTTTTAGATAACGCATTGATTATTTATTGGTTATTATGAAACACCATGTATATTCTTTTTATAAAATGACAATGGCACTATTTTATATATAAACAAGTCTTCAAAAGAAAAGAACCAAGTGCTAAATAAAGATAGTAGTAGCAACCATGCTGCAACATAACCAAATCTAACAATAGGTACTGCTCACCCAGGGCTTTTCCTAAATATAGATTAGGAAACAATCACACCTAGGAGAACAAATTTTTAATAATAGAAAGTGAAAAGATAAAAATAAAAGTATGTAGAAGACTTTTAAAAACAGACTTTATGAAAGTTATATACATTCATAATAAGGTATATTATATCTACCTACTTTAGGATTTAAATATTATATGTAGTACAAGTTAATGTGTGAATAAAGGAAAACAAATTATTGTAAGTCAATAAATAATTCATATCACCATTTCATTTCAAAGTTATTTATTTATTTTCAAGAACGATTTTAGACGTCAGACAGAGTTTAGACATCTAAATCTCTAAAAAGTTATTGAAAATTTAAATTATCAAGTAGAAGATTCTACTTTGAAAAAATAGGAACAATATTAGCAAAGTCCAGTGGACACAGAATTATTAATAGATGACAAGGACATCAAAAAGATGTGAGCAAATGCACTACAGGTTGTTTACATGTTAAGAGGAAGAGTAGTTTCAAGTTGTCATAAATATATATATTATTATTAGAAGTGTATTCAGTAATAGTTTCTAATAACTTTTAAACAAAACGCATTATAATGTTATACTATTGAATTGATTTTTTCATTTCTATACATAGGTAGGTACATTTCGCAAAAAATTACTCATAATTTTACATCGTTTTTGCAGTATTGTAAATAATTCACATTGTTATATTTTTTTTCATTAAAATTTTAAAACAACATTTTATAATAACTAGGTATTATTTTAAATTTTAAATAAAATTTTAAACGCCATTACTTACCATGTGAAACTTATGACATTGACGGATTGGGAATGCAAAAATGAAACGTGATATCTTATAGCCTATGACAATAAATTGTAATAAAAAGGAAGTATTAGAAATATATATTAACAGCATATTATTATCTTTTTTATAATATAATTTTTGATTGTAATATTTAGCTAAAGATATAATGAGAAAGTACTCACAGAGGTTCCAATATGGACGTCAACCACGATTTGAAAGCGTCTGGGTTTTCTATAATCATTTCGTTGAAAGTCTGTAATAAACTCTTAAGAATAATAATTCATTAACAACACAGATTTTAAAATGATGTATCAAAACTAAATTCTTACTATGATATTAATGCCTAAAACGCTATAATAAAAACATTCACGTATCACTCACTATCGTTTACTTTTTAAATTATGTCATAGCTATTGGGGCAGACTATCAAATTTTTCCTGTCAAACGTCAAATATATCCATAGATAAAATAAAATAGACGATGATAAATCCCCGTTTTCCATTTAAGCGTCACCATTTTGTTACGCTAACATCAAATGTTACCATGTTTTGAGTTTCTTCAATTAAATGTTAACATTTTGAACCGCCCTATTTTTCACAAAGGGAACCTAACCTAAAGATCAAGATATTGCTTAATAATTAGTAGTATTGGTCGTGGCGAGTCGAACACAGAGCGAGACATTAAATAGCTGACTAATTTGTAATATCCTAGACTATTCAGTATCATATTTCGTTATCCAGACTAGGTATTTATAAGAGAGTCGACTAGTTTCAAAGACGGCATTCTGCGCTTTTTGTACAAAATGAGTTAGTGATATGGCAACATCGAAAATTTTAAATAAAAACGGTGTATTTAAACATCACGTAACAAAACTGGCGTTCTGCTATACAAAAGTTAGATCGAAATCCGAAGTTAGAATCAAATCAGGCATTCTGTGAAACGTCAAATTCAAAACCGGCCATCTTACGTCATCGACCAATCAGAAGCGACTATTCATATGCGCGCTGTAACGGCAGCTACAACATTACTCCTGGAGTTTTTTTAGTGAATTCCAAGTGTTTTAGTGATTAAACGTAACTAATCAAAGTGAAAAAATGAACATGGGATCTAGCCCCAGCGTCGTGACAAATAACTTTTCGCGAAAACGCAAGAGAAATAGCGAAACTTGGTCTAGAAATCGAGCCAAGATGTTGAGGTTAGTATAACACTAGGGCTGTCAAGGTGCTGTCAAGGTAGCATTGTGTTCGTGTTAAATTATTTTCGCATTATTTTTTTATTGTTTTAGATACTCGCCTAAATCGTTACCAAAAAAGTATGCAACCACAATTCAAAGGCGCTTAAATGTGCTACATTGACAATGACACAGCTAAGAAAATTGCATGAGAAATTTTATAGCTATTATTTGACGTCGAAAAGCTGCTTCAGAAACATTTTGGCCTGGAATGGAAGGATATGACGATTTTATCTTTTTACAAAGATGTATTTTATGCGCATGAGAGTCTTATCGCAACTGACATCGAAGAAAACTATTGTGAAGAGGCAATGAAAGAGGTGCAAGACCTTTGCATATAATATTTTTAAAATAAAATACTATTTTTAACTCAATTATAGTTTATTTTATATGAATGTACATAATCGTTATTATTTCCTGAAATTAAAACCATATATACACTCGCACACACACTCACACACACACACACACACACACACGCGCAGACACACACACGCCCTAACATAAACGTACACACATTTTTCGAATCATGCGACTTAATTTTAATTTTAATGTTAATTTTAAGGTTTATAATCATGTTGAGTATATGAACATATAATTATTATTTTTTAATTTAATTTCATTTGATTTAATTTAATTTATATTGACCTGAATTAATTTAATTTAATACGATTTAATATAATTTCTATTTGATATAATGTAATTTTACTTAATTTAATTTATTTTAATTTAATTTGATTTTGCAATTTTTAATACCTCCAATTATTTATTTTTTTATTGTATTGAGTACCTACCCTATTTTGTACATGTGTTGTGAACATAATGTGTTTCTTTAATTGGCTTATGTTATGTAATGTCCTTTTTTGTTTTAATGTACGAATATCAAGCTGTTGAAACATTGTTTAACAAATAAAATAAAATAAAAATTAAAAAATTAATCTTAAGTAGGTATTCGTTAAATGTTTTTGTGACAACCCTTATTATAGTAGCAGGTGTTTGGTATCAAAAACGGTAATCTGCCCCTTAATCAGTTTCAAATCCGGCATTCTTCAAAATTTGGTTTCAAATCCGGCAATCTGCAAAATTTTAATGCAATTTTTGGCCTACACATAGTAAATAAACATAAAATATACAATTAACTGGTGTTGTTAACTATTTGAGAAACCGTTTAAAGTAGATTTGTAAACGTAGGGGCTATTAAATTCAAATAAAACGTTTTTTTTAAATTGCTAATAATTCTCAAAAAGTCAGATTGCCGTATTTGAATCTAGTCGACTCAAGATAGACACATTGATTTACTACCAAAGGTAGATAACGCATGAACGATCGAAAAGTGGGCCGGTGAGGAACTGCTCAATCGCGACTCGTGCAGTTCCTTTCCATAGTGAGTGATTAGCTGTCGGCACGTAAACATGCCGAAGTGCGCATTCAAAAGTTGTGGTAACAATAACCAGAAACGGCAGAAAAAAGACGGGATTTCATATTTTGCGTGAGTAAACTTATTACACATTTTATCATGTATTAAAATATTCGATTTATACGTAAAAACCAATCAAAAACTATTATTTTAATCATAAACATGTCTTTTCGCGTCAGTGTCAGTACATCACAATCGTCTCGCTCGCACGGGCGTCGTATCACGATGTGTTATCTCATTCATGCGTTGGAGTGACAACGCGATAAGCAATTTCAAGCATTATGTATGAAAGTATAAAGTTGATATTATCTTGTAGCAATTGCTAAAACGTCGTTCGATCTGTGGCCAGGTATGAAATGATGTAACTTCCCACGGTTGTACTTAAAATAGTTGCCGTAGTATTGCGGAATAAGGTTGAATTCGATAAATACGGTACTTTCTTTATGGTAATTTTCATTCGGGCGTGCATAATCAAGTATATATCAGCGAGTACAAATGTATAGTCGATTAGGTGACAGATTTCAAGCGCGTTTTTGTATGAAGCGCTCTATCTACGTTTGGTAGTAAATCAATGGATAGACATTACATTAAACAAACCACGAAATCGACATTAACATCACTTTCTTACAATTACACTAAATGAACATTTGGTTGAGGTTGACACTGACTTGTTTATTTGAGTTAATAGCGTATCAATAAAAAAAGAACTAAAATATGTAAACTTACTGTTACCTAAATGATTTCACGAAGGCACGTCACAAACTACAAAATAAAACAGACGTCTATTCTACACAAAAACTTGGTACCTATATTATGAGCACAAACTATATAGAGATACTACGTATATTATGAGTAAAGCGAAAGAGCGATCCGAGTATCTTGCGCTCGGTCACAGAATAAAGAATCGACTTCTTTACTCTGTGACCAACAACAACAGAGGATTAATAGTACAGATTAGTAATATCATTCGATTATGAAAATATATTAGTAACTAATTTGATAATCGATTATTAACATTAGTATTTCAAAGTAATTCGATTATACGAATCATTCATAATCGCCATTCAAATTATGTTGAACGACCAGCTACTATTGGCTGATCATCAGCCAATAGTAGGCTAGTTAACGGCGCATGTGTAGCCAACACAGATTACCGCGGGATTTGAATCGCTAAAATCCTTTAATGTGCTAAAAAAACCGCCACCCGAGTTATCGCTAAATGTCCATCGTCATTAGTAATGCCACATATCAATTGAACGCTAAGTTGTTGGCCACATCTGCGTACCGTAAAATGGGGTGAATAGAAAATGCGGGGTGAATAGAAAAAAAACGAGGAAAGTTTTTTCAAGAACAATTACTCGTTGACGGATATAGGAAAACTACTAAATTATTATATTTTTAATATGGTAACATTTTTTTTATATGGTAGCAACGCCGATTTGAAATGAAGTATGTCAAAAGTGATTTTAGTAACGTTTTTCAAAGCACCAGTTGAGCTGTGTGATTTTGAGGTCTACAAACTTTGGGTTTTTAACGAAAACTACGTTTCTTACGGTGTTGAAAACACTTTTAATCGATCTGTGGTTCCTCTGGGATAAATTTTGTGCAAAAGTAAGTACCATTTTTATAATAGTTTTTTATTATAAACGTAAATAATGAATTGTGCCAATTTTGGTTTGTATTTGAGGTTAATAGACACGGGGAAAAGGCAAATAGACACGTAGTATGGGGTCAATAGATACGGCATACGGGGCTAATAGAAACGGGAAGGGGTAAATAGAAACGAGAAAGGGGTCACTGGAAAAAATCCATTTAGGGTTGCCACGCATGTTTAGTTCTAGTATATTTAAATTTAACTTCCATACATTCACATCCCGAATCTAATTCGAAGCAAAGTAAGCACTTACATTGCTTAGGCGTCGAGCAAATTGTCTCAGTATGTTTCAACGTAAATATTTTTTTCTTTACCTAGAGTAATATCAGACGAGTGAGTGTAGTGTGCCTACTTAGTGCACCAGGGATCGTGGATTTGATCTTCGCCCAGGACAATCCTTTATGTGATGAACATTTCTGTTTGTTCTGTCTGGGTGTTTATATTTATCTTTTTTTTATTTATCTTTATATAAAAAATCTCACGTCACAGGGTTTGTCCGAGATAAGCTCCAAAACAACTTAATCGATTTTCGTGTTTGGCTAATTGTCCAATTTAAAAGATAGGATTACCTTTTACCTCGATTATTGATTTTAATATTTATTATTGCGTTAAACTTTATTATGACAAAACGAGGAACGCAGGCACAGCTAGTTTATCTATATTAAAAATAACTTCGTTGGTAAGTGCTTAAGCTACGTATCACGGAATCAGATCAATGTTTGTGATGTTGTCTAACACTTCACTATATTTAACAAGCTTTTATTTAACTTGTTAATTTGAAGTTTATGTTATAAATCATTCATGTATGTACCTGTTTGTTCAAACAATGTGGTTTTGTTCCAGGTACATCATCAACATGCCAAGAATCTATAAAGAAAATTTGCCAACCCTACACAATTTTTCTATTCACCTCGTATACCGTATTTAATCACCCCGGGTTCGAGGCGAATAGAAAATGCGTATATTTTTGAAGTTTTTGCAAAAATAAGAAGGGAAACTTAGTTAAGTTTGCTTTTGACAGACTAAATAGACCTAGACTCATATAGTTATTATTATTCCCTAGCCGTAAGTAAATAAAAACATAGTTTAAATCTTATCTAAAGTTCAGAATTGTGTCTATTCACCCCATTTTACGGTAGTGTCAAAATTATGCCGTATAATAACGCGTATGGAGGCAGGTGTAGCCAAAGCATGAGGCTCAGACTAAGTACCTATAGTCAAAGCTCAAACGCTATTTTCACTATTGTTGCCAGTACTCTAACCTCAGACTACAATTGTCACTTTTTAGGATATTTAAATTCATCATCATCATCACAGCTCATACACGTCACCACCGAGGGGTATGAGCCTACCCTATTTATATGAAATATTTAAATTAAATAACATTGTTTTTAAACATCTTTCCATGATAATTGATGGATTACCATATTTAAATTTATTGAATAGTTGAATTTAAAAAAATATTTTTTTGGAAACGAACCTTTTTTTTCTGACTCAACGGGGGAAAATGCATGACCGTACCGTACCCGCCATTGGCTAGACGACAGGTGTGTGTGGGGCTTTCCCGGCAGAGTGCTGGGCATACCCACTAAAACCCTCCCGGTGTTCTCCTCCCTGCCCCTTAGGGCGCGTGTGGTAGGGTCCACAATGCGACACCATTACTCTAAAAACTAACCTACTAATTCCGATGATTTGTTTTTCAAATGGCAATGACAGAAAGGGAAAAACGGCCTCTCTTCTGGCTATCCCTCTCGGCTCGTTTTTGCCTCTATCATGTTGGTTACCTAAATTGAGTCATAGGTTTATGTGATATGGTGTATTTTTGCATATCGTCGTTGTAGTTCTAACACCGCGTATGTCAAAATAGCAACTTTTACGAAGAGAGAAAAAAACTGCACAATTATAGATAAATATACTATTATAATGGCATTCCATTACTTACATACATTTCATTGGATCCATTAGGAAAAATAAAACCGTTATAATGATAGTACGAATTTGTGATTAATGCGAAATATTCGAAAAACGCCGTGTGGTCTTTTTTCCGCCAAAAATGACTTACGTGGTTTTAGAACTTCAATGACGATATGTCATTTTTGATGGAGCTCAATCCTGTTTTGATTATTAAATCCATGGTATCGTCACAGTTGTTATGTAAAAAAATATGCGTGCAATATTTTTAGTAATCTGCTAGACGAGAATAAACAAAATGACCGCATTCCTATTTCAGTTAGTTTCGTGTCTGTCATTCGCAATCGCAATATGTTACCAACATTCTGCTGTTCCCAAGTTGAAATATCTATATCCGCAGCTAAACTACTTACTAATAACGATGACAAAAAAACTGCATGGTCATAATTCAAATATTTATTTATTTACTCAATAATAATTATCTATATCACAATACAAAAAGGCTACGCCAGAATACAACTGGCAAACGGATTCACATAATTCCTAATATAAATTCGCACATACAAACTAATTTTACATACTGCTTTCTCGGAACACATTATATGTATACATTATTTTAAGTATTTGCCCTTAAGGCTAAGACTAATAACACCTTTATAGAATTTTGGTACATGCTCGCTAGTTTGTTTGAGTTTGGTTTGATTTACACGTTTGTATCTATTATTGCTATAATAGATACACACGTGTAAATCAAAATTGTGCAACCGAAGTTAGTGAGGGACTAGGCGTAGGCTGCACAAGTGCTGGACATCCACACCCTCGCACTGGAGTCAGTACGGTTGTAAGGGGATTAGACTGTTGTGTTAAGAGAACTGTCGCGGGTATTGAAGAAGCTATTATCCCAAATTATCCTTCATGTTTAGCGAGCATCTCAATAGTACACATTGATGCCTGTTACCAATCCACTGAATTTACGATTCGCAATATTATGGAGCAAAAGATTAGAAAGAATACATCTCACGTCAAAGTCGCAACGTAAGTTTTCTTTTAGGCCGTGACAGTTCTTGTTCATACAGACTATCAGGCTAGATGTTGCCAATTGTTAATGAGTAGGTATATAGCAAAACTACCGACAAAGACCTTTGTCTACTATTCTAATGAAGCAAATATTCTTTGTTACTGCTCATAAAAAAAAACACAAACAAAATAATAAATCATTGTCAGAACAAAAATAAACAATGCTTAAATACTTAAAAAGCTAAAGAAAGTATTATAAAATTCGGTTTAGTTGTCTTACACTTCCGTAGGTATCCAGTTGCGCCAAAAACAAGACTGGAGGTAATGTCTGTTAAACATAATTACACAATACAAGGAATAGACATTGACATGTTGATCCGATAGAATAACTGTAATCGTTAGGCTTTCCTATAATTGCCACTTGATCAAGGGCGTAGCCAGGATTATATTTAGAGGGTGGCAGGGGGGCGGGGCAGGTCAAAAAACCTAGGATATTATGGTCGTAGCAAAGACTGTGCGGGGGGGGTCATAGTCGTGGTGCCCAGGATAGCAATTTTTAATAAACCTAGAATATATTGTTTTTATCGTAGTTTTAAACTTTTATGGGTTACTGCGTCGTAAAGTTAACAATAAATTATAATAAGCAGAATAAGTTAGTGGTACCTGGCTACGCCCTTGTACTTGATATGCGTTAATGTTTCAAACCTCGTAATATAATAAATGCGTAGTGAGGATGGATGGTCGTTTTTTACATCTTATTGTACAAAAAGTATTGGACGGGTTTCAATGAAATTCGGTAGGCGGATAACTGAAACCTCTTATTAAGAGATGGGCTACTTTTGTATTGCATTTCTCACAGGATCGGTACCTTCGCGGGTAAGACCCCGGTACGACGTTAAGGGGGGCGCCATTATCATTCAATGTAGTCGCAGTTTTCTTTTTAACTAACAAAACTTTCAATATTTTACTGTAGGCAAATAATATTTATAATATTTGTAACCACAAAGGCCACGCTAAAAAGCACGCACTTAGAAAATAATTTGAGACGATCAAAAACTATAAATTACCAGTTTTGAGTGTTGCCAGCAGTAAAAATAAAATTTGTGAAATAATTCGTTTTAAAATGTAAATGTAACGGATTCGCGTAAGATTCAAAAAAAGAATAAAACTTTACTGCTGAAATATCTATACCTTAGCAATATTATAAAGCTGAAGAGTTTGTTTGTTTGATTGAACGCGCTAATCTCAGGAACTACTGATTCAAATTGAATAACTCTTTTTGTGTTGAATAGTCCATTTATCGAACAAGGCTATAGGCTAATAACATTAGGCTACGACCAATAGGAGCGGAACATAAATGAAAAATGTTGCAAAAGCGGGAAAAATAATAAATCCAAGCGAATGAAGTCGCGGGTACTTTCTAAAATACAACAAAATTAGTTAATTACATAGTTTCACGTTTCACCTTCACCTTATTCAACGCAATTCCGTAACAGAGGCACATATTATTTTTTATAGGAATAATTTATAAGAATCATTAATAATTTCAATTAATATAAATAAGTATCTAGATAATTTCACTAGTATGAATTTAGTGTTGTCATATAGTCTTGTCGTATAATCATTGTTTGATTAAAATAGGTATAAGATTATACTAGTACAAGAAATATAATCGTATAAGTACCTAATATTGCCTTCGTATACATATTTTGCATTAAAATGTGTTTTTGTACGTAATAACCATATTATATTTGCCTAACAGTAAAAAAAAATATTTAAAAAACACAAATCTATATATTTCATATGTATGGAGAGCCAATTTTAATACTGTTAGGTATACACAGGAAACATCATATCACAATTAAGTAGAATTGAAATTCTAAGTGTTGAAAACTGCAATTATATGCAGTGTTATCAGTTTAAAAATCATTTAAATAAACTACTAAATTTTTAACTTAATAGTCTACTGGTAACAATGTGAACTAAGTGAGAACTTCGAATATTAAAATAAACAATTTTACAAATAATCAATTAAATTTACTTAAATAGAAGGTTTTATCGTCTGCCTATTGGCAGCAACGTACATAAATTTACAGAACATATATTCAACAAATCTACTGTTTGTTGTAGGTCTGTCTTAAGTAAATGAATACTAATAAGTCCCCTCTAAATTAAATAACCTCACAGGCAATAGGAGATTAATAAAAGCAACAGTAACCCTACAATATATGTTTTTTTTTGTATAAAACGAATTCAAAAGTCGACTCAAAATTAGTTTTCTTTTCTAAATTGCTAGATCAAGGCACTTTGTATAATGGGCTTAAAGGGATTATTTTTAACTTGAAAATTCGTAAGTTGTAAAATTATTCACACGAGCTCAAGGAACGAACTAAGCTACGTTAATATTTTGTAGGTAAGTTTCTGGTATTTTTTGTTTGCTTTTTATGGGGAATTAGAGGGTTAATTTTACAATATCGAATTTTCAATGACGTTATAACTTACAATGCCAATAAATTTGTTTTATTTTATGCTAAAAATATCGATCGATTACTACAAAATTGATTTTTGTCAGCTGTAGACTGGAGCGAACTGGCGTAGAACAATCTACTTAAGGAATGTGGTGATGGTTGGAAATTATGTTGGAAATACGACACGGTTAGCACAGAGGTAGAGTGACCGCCTACTGCGCAAGCGGGTTCGATTCCCGTACGGGACAAATATTTTGTATGGCATACAGAAATTTGTTCCGGTCTGGGCGTGCACGTAATATTCTATGTTTGTAACTGCACCCACGACACAGGAGAAAATCCTAGTGTGGGGCGACGTTTTTTTAAAGAACATAAAAAATAAATAAAATATTTCTACTAAAGTATGAAGTAAAGGGACACAAGGATATTAGCGTAATCACATACCTACAACATTTTTTAAGGAAATTTCTTAAAATATGAAGCACCATGTATACTTAAGCACCTTATTTTGTATTGACTACAATTTTGCAAATTTTTAAGCATCTAATTCTGTAAATTTTGTGGTGATATTTTACAAATCTACCAATACATATAATATTCGGCAATATAAGCCTGTAAAACGTATTCATAAATTCTTTTTCTTCAACCTCTTGTTGTAGCTCTGAAACAAAATATACGATATTAAATACTAGATAATACATAAAACCTAACATTGACTCAAAACAAGCTTATTCCATCGACTTCATTAATACATTATTATTGTGTTTTCGTGTCTACATAGACATATTTTTATTAAGCTAATTATATCACTTTCAATTTTATTATATGTTAAGAGTGTTGAAGTGCCATCGCAGACTATAAATTTTAACAAAAAATTAATACGACAGAAATATCATTCAAATTAATTGGGTTGGCTAATATCAATGAAACCTTGAAAGAATATAAAATATGTAATATTGATTAAAAGAATTTATAATTTTTAAAAATGATATCAGTTCAAATAAATAAATACAAATACTTATGAATCATAGAATTTTATAAAAATAATAAATGCATACAATAAATAATGTTTCATTTCATCTTCTATATAAATAAAAATCAATGTATTACTATGTTTGTTTGTCCTCTATGCGTTCCGAAACCATTCATCAGATTGTAATGAAACTTTGGTAGGGTGTTATGGGGACACCCGTGAGGGTTCCTAGCAAAAAAAAAGCATTTACGTAGCACTGCAACGCATGCCGGGTACAGCTAGTTAGTTATAAAATATAAGAAATCATAGTAATGTATTAAATATGTAGAAATTTTATTTATGGCAATGGCAATACTTACTTCCTCCGCCATTTTGTAAAGCATACTGGCAGTTTCCCGGCCAGTTTGCTCTACCAACATCTTGAAAATGCCTGGATTTTGTTCCTGCTCGGCTTCCGATCTGACGCAAAAGAAATTTTAATTTATTTTAACGCACAATAAATAACATTTAACATAATATTATGTTATGCCATCAATATTGTTATTTGCAAAAGAAAAATCCAGTCATAGAGAGCATAGAAATTCAAACTAAATGTATTGATTTTCCAATGTAGTAGTACACACTTCCTGGTTCTGACTTGAATGTATGTTTGTACGGGTTTGATTTCCTTCCCATAGATGGTGAAAATTTTCGTCACTTATGATAAAGTGAGACGAAGAAACAGCGCATCCATTTGTTTCTGTTTAGGATATGTTATGATTGTGTCTTTCACTTACTTATTGGAGTATGTCCTCGATCTCTGCCTGCCAACTCTTAGGACTTCATTGAGTTCGTTCAGTTTCTCTGCGGAGTCCAAGGTAAACGTCTCCGTACTCGCTAGGGGCGCCTGAACCAACAGACAAAACAAAGGGATATGTTTATTTAAAAATAAAAATCATCTATACTTACTAATATTATAAAGCTGAAGAGTTTGTTTGTTTGGTTGAATGCGCTTATTCCAGGAACACTGATTCAAATTGAAAAATTCATTTTGTGTTTGGATAGTCCATTTATCGAGGAAGGCTATAAGCTATATAACATCACGCTATGACTAATAGGAGCTGAGCATCAATGAAAAATGATGCAAAAACGGGAAGAAATATTTCCATTCAGCTTTCGTTGCGTGCGCTGCGTAAACGGTTAAAGTTACGCAAAACTCATGGATGCCGCAATTGTTCTCCTTTAAAAGTTTTTAAAAAAGTCCGCTACAGCATAATTATGTCTATCTTTTAAGGTTGACTCACTATAACCTTTTTTTGGTAATCAAATTTGTTCTAAAATAATGCATTTAAGGTGTTTTTGTAATCATGATATTATTCCTTGATAATATATTATATATGTTACCGGCAATGTGTATAATTCAGGTATTGTATACAATCCCTAGGTAATGTATACAATCCCTGGGGCGTCCAGGCAATGTATGAAATATCATGAATATCATTGTCCATTTCATACTTTACCTAGGTATTGTATACAATTCCTAGGGATTGTATAGAATACCTGCTGGTTCACCGGTAATGTGTAAAATAAATAAATCTTAAGACTAAACTAATGTTAGGTAAGCCGGTTAATATCAATAAATCTTAACAGACTTACTTATCAAATAGCGGACAAATAAAACATGTTGTATTTACTTGAAATAAACTTTATTATCAACTTTAAAATCACAAAAAAATAACAGGAAACTTAAAATTCTTCTTGTTTGTAACATAACATTACAAGAATCTTTTAATATAATATAAGTAATTTTGTAATTGAACTTCACAAACAAAACAATTCTCTTTATAACAAAAAGTAGGTCTAATAGGCATTCACAATTTTAAGTAAAAGTAGGTTTTATTTATTCTTACACGACAAACTATTATGGCACTTTGAAGAGCACAGAGCCTTACTTTTGACACAGGAACACTTTTTAGAGTCACAGTTTTTTTTGCAGCTACATTTCACAAAGCCCTGTCCTGTCCCCGTAGATTGCAAAGTCGCAACTGTACGGAGTGTCGTTTCCAGATTGGGTACGTCTTCTTCTTGTAGTAATTTCTGATGGCAAACAGTGAACTGTTGTCTTGAATACAATGTCTTGACAACGCCTTGCTTTGTGCCTAGTTGATATAGATCGTCATCAGTTTTGTGTAATACTACAGCCAGTATATTGCGAGCATCACCACGACCTCTATCGACTTCTGGAACAGGAATGCGTACAGTGGTACCCAACGATACGGGAGGGAATTTTTTTTCAGAAGTTTTAAGCATTTTCTGAGCTTGTACTATAAAATTCTCTTTGGCTCTGATGCGGTTTTCTATCGAAAAGGCGTTTTTTGCGCATTAAGGACAAGCAACTTTGGATCCAAAACCTTCTGCAATATTTTCTTCCGGAGCAGCACAAATAGTATGAATAGGCCTATTGCACATTCTGCACGAATGACCACCTGTTGTCTCCTCGGAACAAACACAGCATATAAGTGCACAACTCAATGACTCCTCTCGTACTGATACCAAATTCGGATCATGTAACGCTTGATCATTTACCTCACAAGGAAGATTTTCGACATTCGTAGGCTCAACAACATTCTTAGTATTTGGGATAGCCATGTGTTCATCATGCGCACTTTGGACATTTGAAGCTTCCTTACCGATGTTAAAACTATCGAGTGCAGCGTTTTGTTGATCTGGTGCCTGTAGAGGTTGAGTGTCAGCTGTTTCAGTTTCTGATGTCTCAGCCGCATCTATTACAGATTCTGAAGATGACTTCATCACTTTTTCTAAATCTTCTTCGCTCTCCAGGTTGTGAGTATCTTCAAAAGGCAAAGATATGCCAACTTTTATTTTCGACCCAAAAAGAGCTTCATAAGGTGTTCTTTTGATTCCTGAGTGAAACGCCCTATTCTTCATGAGTTGTACAAATCGCAGACCATCACTCCAACGTTCGCTATCGTTATCTTGCATCCAAGTTGTAAGCATGTTTTCAATGTCCTGGTTAGCTCGTTCGACACTCCCTTGACTTTGGGAATGTCTAGGCTTGCCATGCACAATTTTTAAGTTCGGCCAGTATATTTTAAGATTACTGACCACTCGGTTTGCGAATTCTCGACCGTTGTCCGATTGTAAGATGGCTGGTGCACCAATCAGTGTAAAAATATCCAGTAAATTGTACGCTACTTCCTCAGCGCGTTTTGTTTTCAGGGCTCTTAATATGACAAACTTTGTGAGATGATCCTGATAGACCATTATGAATTTATAATCCCGGTCTGATTGAGATTGATAGTCTATCAAATCTACTTGACAGCGAGAATTAAATTCTGTTGAAATAGACCGATAGCGCTAGGCTTTTTTGATGTCATAAGTTTCAAAAATTCTAAAGTTGTTTATTTTTTGCATGTCGATGCAGTCGTACCTATGAAGCTTATTATTGCGTTTTGTGTCACATCTGGTACTTGCATTTTCAGTAATTCGATGATTTGTGATTGATTATTTATATTCAAATTAAAACTGGCAAAATTTATTTAAAGTTAAAAATAATTATGGTACCATAACTAGGAGAGCCTGCGGAGTGTGCAAACCCAGTTTGTGTCATCTTCATCCAGAGCAAACTGACATAGAGTCAGTATTTAAGTACACTACGAAAAAAAAATTACAGTTAATGAAATAACTATTTTCTATCTCAGATCACTTACATATGCCTATTTAATAAATTTGTGCCGATTTGGATCACGCAATTTTAAGATTATTAATTATTTTCCTTTTCCAAGCTATAAACGCTTCAAAAAAATATTAAAATAATTAGAGTTTACACATTTAATATCATAAATGCATGAAAAGTCGACATTGTAAATTTGTGTCATTTTCATGCACGATAAACATAGAATGAATAAAACACAAAAACAATGGTTACGGTCGAAGCGGGTCGACGCGCGGCGCGACGCGGGCGAGCGGCGGCGGGTGACGCTCGCCGTACGCACTGTTCACCTTCGTTTGGTAATCACAGCTAATTCCATTCAGCCGTTAAAGCATGATTGATTAACAAACATACAAACACACGCGTAGCACTAGGAACTCGAGAAACATTTTGTCTACTCCGTAATGTTATTTTTCTCTCGTAGACTAATCTTCTCGTGTACTTTGTGTTACTAGTGCAATGTACTATACTTTGTGTTACTAGCAAGTGCAGGTATAGCCTCTAGATAGAATAATCGTTTCTTACTATAACTCGAAGAACATCCAGTAACTTCCTTTCTTTTTCATTTCATTTTTCCCGCTTCAATACATTTCGGATTTCTATATCGCACACCTAGATCTAAGCTGAGTCAATTCAAAAATTCGTGATTTTTTAGTTATCCTTGTATTCGAATGCTCGCTGATCATATACATCTATCCGGCATAACAGTTTCGGTCAAAGCTTAAACCAGTCGTCGTTAGATAGAAATAGCTTACCTTGCTGAATCAACGCATGTCAGTTCTTCCCACCGAAACAAGTGTATTGTCAGTTGACCTCCGCTTGTTATTTTTTGTTTTCTTTAAAAAAAAAAACGTCGTCCCACACTAAAATTTTCTCCTGGGTCGTGGGTGCAGTCACAAACATAGAATATCACATCCACATATGCCCAGACCGGAACTAATTTCTGTAAGCTATACAAAATATTTGTCCTGTACGAGAACCGAACCCGCGACCCGATGTGCAGTAGGCGATCACTCGACCTCTGCGCTAACCGTGCCGTCGTTGTTTTGGAGAGTGTACGTATTAGCATAAACGAGAACACGGTTATTTGGATTTGTTGCAGTTTTGATGAAGAAATATATGTGAGTTCATTTGAGTTGTTACAGTGTTGATCAATTTTCTGTCATATTAGTTCGGGATGTTTCTACTTGCTTCAGTATTATTTGCTAAGGTATGTAAATTTATTTTGTTACTATCTTGATTTGACTTTGATTTGGTGGAACAACTTGTAAATTTCTAGTTCACCTAGTTTTGTTAAAACAATTTTTCTTTAATATTTTTGTCACAAATCATGTCATTTTGAATATGTTGACTAAATGTTTATTTAAGGTATTATAGCGTCTATTTGAAATGTATATTGTTTTAATCAAATTATCTACCACTTTGTTTTAAAAGGAGATGTTTTGAGTTAATGAATAAGTAAAACTTGCTATACCTACTTTTTTCTAGAGATAAATGAAGCAAGGCCGTTTTCTTGTCAACATTGTAAAAGAACGGTATTAGGAGAACCCACTAACAGTAAGAGGCGAAGAGTCTAAAAAGTCTGTAAATGTATAAGCAGAAGAGTATAAACAAAATAGGGCAACAAACACAGCCGTGGTGACCAAACCATGCCATTGTGAGAAATTAAAAATGACTTTTATAGTACGTCATGTGATGAAAGTTTAATAAATGACTCTGAAAGAGATCCAAGCTGTGTCCGGCATGTATGATATTTTCTTAATTTCAATTGTTGATCAAGTATAATAAGATAAAAGTGCCATATCAAGTACAAGTATCATGAGAAGTTTGTAAAAGAATTTATTTTTAATTAGCACTTAATAATTTTTAGATGTTTCTATTTTTAATTACACAACATTAAATATCTTCAATTTTGTTTGGAAATGTTTACTCTCTTACTGTTGGTTTTTATACTTCGATTTTTTGTGCTTATTCATTCGATATTGCTATTCGAATACTTTGAATAATACGAATATATCAAACTTTTACTGGAGGGAGACCTTGTACCAGAGTCATGTGCATGGGTACTCCCGTCTTACCTATTTCTGCCGCAAAGCAGCAGTGCTTGCGTTGCTGTGTTCCGGTACATCTTAAGTCACAAGTTGGCAACGTACACTGTGGTTCTTGTAGGGGTTGCAGTTTTGCTGCAAATCTCACAGGATTCACTGACTGTTACCATTTACCATCAGGTGGGCAGTTTGCTTGTTTGCCAACTTATTTGCAATAAAAAAAACTTATTTATTTATAGCATAAATAAATGACACCACATTTTTAGTTACATTACTAGTAATAAGTTATAAAATATCAAAATTAATATTAAAATAATAAATCACAAAATATCAATCTCAAAGTCTTCGAGACTAATATTTTGTGATTTATTAATAGCACCACATTTTTTTATATTTAAGTCTTATCTGTTAAAGATTAAGACAGTTTTTGTGAAGTAATAACAGAAAAATGTCTCATTTTTTGTTCCCTTTAGTTCATTAGTTCAGAGACAATTATTTTTGATTTGTTAGAAGTCTTCAATTCGTGCGTGTTGCCAGTGATGACATACGGAACTGAGACGTGGCCGCTTACAATGGGTCTCATAACAAGGCTCAAAGTCACCCAAAGGGCAATGTAGAGGGCTATGCTCGGGGCTTCTCTACGTGATCACATCAGAAATGATGAGATCCGTAGAAGAACTAGAATTACTGACATTGCGAATTGCAAACCTTAAGTGGCAGTAGGCAGGACACATCGCTCGTAGGACTGACGGCCGTTGGGGCGGAAAGGTCCTCGAGTGGCGGCCGCGTACCGGGAGACGCAATGTTGGTAGGCCCCCCACAAGGTGGACCGACGATCTGGTGAAGGTCGCGGGAAGCCGCTGGATGCGGGAGGCGCAGGACCGATCGGTATGGAGATCCTTGGAGAGGCCTATGTCCAACAGTGGGCGTCTCTTGGCTGATATGATGATGATGATTAAAAATATAACAGAATAATTCACTCAATTATACCTATGTGAATGTATTTTTTTTTGAGGGCCCGACAAATGACATCCTCCCGCCTGATGTTAAGCGGTGAAAGTGGCCCAAATGAGTTGACAGATAAAGGAGGGACGACATCCACTATCCTACCTGCCCGCCCCTTGCCGGCCTAAAATATGCTTTTTCACGCCTCTTTTGAAGGAACCCATGTTGAAGGATTGAGGAAACACGTGCGCAGGTAGAGAATCCCAAGTGTGGGATGAACAACAGAAGAAGGAATCTTGGAATTTCTTAGTGCGGTGTGAAAAGGTGGATACAGTGTAAGGATGACTCCGAAGGCCCTTACGCGTGTTTCTGTTAAGGAATGGAGAGGGACGGATAAGGTTTAAGAGCTCCTCAGAGCATTCCCCATAGAACATTCGCTAAAAGACGCTAACAGAGGCGATGTCACAACGAAGTTGTAAAGGCTCGATGGTATTATGCGAATAGCGCGACACTGCAATCTATCCAGAGCATCGAGGAGGTACTAAGTGGGGCTGTCCCAAAGGTGCGAGCAATATTCTACGCAAGACCTAACTTGAGTTTTATACAACAGGCATAGTTGGTACGGCGCAAAATACCTACGCAACTTGTTCAGGACACCGAGATTCCGTGAGGCGTGTGAAGGTTTGTGCCCTGAAAATAAGGAAGGGGGAGGAAAGGTGACCATTGAGAACGCGCACACCTGTGTTTTCCTAGCATTCGTTCTTGAAGTCTCTAGGGTTCAGATCGCAGCGAATGTTCATTCCGAGCAAAGCGATATTGCTTTGCGTGTGATAGGTTGTGCACTAAAGAGAAGGAAGGGGGAGGAAAGGTAACCTTTTCACCGAGAACGCGCACACCTGTGTTTTCTTAGCATTGAACTCAACAAGATTGTTGGAACTCCATTCGGAGACGAGGCCCAGCGTCCTGTTGGGCTCAATGATAAGATTCTGCCTCTCCCTACCAATATCACCATGAGCAGCCCCTGAGCTTCCGTGATATCCCCCATGCACAGTACTGTCGTCTGCATAGCAATGTATACTTCCCAAGGAGAGCATGTCATTGATATGCAGAAGAAACAATGTTGGGGATAGAACGGAGCCTTGTGGAACTCCAGCGTTCACTGCCATGAACTGCGAAGCGCAGCCGTCAACGACAACACGAATTCTATGCTCGTGGAGGAAGCTGGCAATCCACGTACAGAACTGCGCAGGTATATGCGCGGATATCGGGCATGGTGCTGCCACAATATGACAGTGTCGGAGGTTGTGCACCACAGTCATCGACACGGGAATGAGCCGCGAAGAGTTTTGCCAGGAGGTCAGCTTTCTTCTGCGGCTGATAAGCAAGTGAGCCATCGGTATGTCTCAGGGGTGGCAGCGAGGGTTGGCAGAAGTTTGATTGAAAGATCGGCTACCCGTAGGGTGCGCTAGCAGTTCCTTCTGATCCACTTGTGCAACACGCTGAGCATCCGCTCTAATGTAAGCCCTCTTACACAGCTTGGTGGCATTATTGTAGGCTGTTTTCAGTAGGCTTGTGTTGGGATCCCTGGAAGCTCGACCTCTGATCCAAGCGCGGTAAGCTAGCTGTTTGTTTTTTAAACAGCAGAGGCGCACTCGCGATTGAACCAGAGGTTACATCTGTGACTACTGACGAAATTGAAATGCAGAATATAATATTCCATTCCTAGTATGATTTCGTCAGCAACAGAGGTAGCGCAGGAGTTCGGGTCCATCTCACTGAAACAGCGCTGCCACCAAGGTAATAATCCCGCATACCGTCCCAATCTGCTGACGCATAAGCTACAGACGGCGTGCTGCAACTACAGGTGACCGTCGCGACACCTGAGGCACTGAGACGGATACCAGGCAGTGATCCGAAGATCCTAGTGGAACTCGAATCACCACCTGATATTCGTCAGGAAGATTTGTCAGAAGGTCCAACAAAGAGGGTACTTGACCGATAATATCTGGTACCTAGTGTGCTGGGTAACCAATTGTGTCAGGTGGTACGTGAGAGCGAATGCGTAGGCAGTCCTACCCGCATGGTCAATTTTAAAGGAACTTAACCACAATTCGTGGTGAGCATTGAAGTCCCCCAAAACACTAGCTCGGCGGAAGGAAATCGCTCCTGCACGTCATCTGCCACCCGACTTAGATGTTAAAAAAGTCAGTTGTCTCCAAGTCACCTCGATGTTAACGGTAGACGCAGACTTAAGACACTGCAATGAGTGCCAAAATCGACGTGTATCGCAAGAAGGGAAACGGAAGGTTCTTCCAAACAAACGTTCTTCCAAAACGCAGGTGACGACAACAAACGTCCGCCCGGACGAACAAGCAAACACCTGCCTTCGCCTTGAACAGCTCCTTAAGAGCGTAGCCGGGGTAATTAAGGTAGCTTGTCGGTCGGGCAGATAAGATAATGCGTCTCCATCAAAAACAGCATTGCTGGACGGGGTGTCATGAAATTGTTGGGACAGCTAAGAGGTTAGAATGGAGCCCGCGGATGTTAGCGAGCCCCACCTCGAATAGTGGTGTTTTGATGGGATAGTGCACCGATGTACGACCAGTCCTAATATAGTGCGCTGACATATTTGTTGGAGTGAGAGAGGCGTTAAATTACGGTGTCGTTGCAGCCCGTTAACTATTAACGGGCGTAGGCCTGTTTCGCCAGGGAACTGCCGATAGCTGATTTGCGCTGACCCTCCGCACGGAAGGGCTCCCGAACCTCCCCGGAAGTGGCCGCCGGGACCCACCGTCCGGTCACCAACCGGCACGACGGACCACCCCGAGATTATGCGATACATGGTGGGGCAGCCTCAAGGACTGGTTAGGTCCGCTTGGGCCCCTGTATTTTACCACGGGCGGCCAGCGGAACAGCCGTTTCTTCAGATCTTCCTAGACGGAGGGTCAACGCAGTCAACCTGGCATTGGGTCGACGGAAGCCCACACGAATCGCAGCAACGACCCCTCAAGCTCTGGCTGTGCGCTGACTGATCTCGAAACGTGGACAAGAAATAGCCTTTTTACGGGTTGACGTGTTTTACGTCATGCGCACGGTGGTCGCTAGCCAGTCCGGTTTCTCAAGCGCTACCACCAGAAGTTGGTCACTCCATCAGCACCACCCGAGGATCACGTGTAGGGTCTCGAGGTTCAAACCTACGGACGCGAGCGACTCCAATCCCCTATTATACATTTATATTTAATTTTTCATATTTTTTTAAATATTTCATTTCATGTTAATGTTTTATTATTAATTTTATATTTAAAACAAAGTTTAACAAATTATTTATTTAAATTTTGTTGTAGACTAAGTTCAACTCAAAATGGTTCAATAAAACTGATTCACGTCTAAATGTAGTTTATTTTTTGTACAAAGCCACCACCCTAAAGTGTAACAACTCAAAATAATCAATTATCTGTAAAAAGGATTGATTCTTAGCCGAATTTTATAAAAACAGTGATATTTTACAACCTATTACGATTTTAAATTTTATAGGGTTTCATAAGTTCCCTCACAAACAAATCTCCTGAAAAATAAAATTTTTTGAATTATCTCAGTTTAGTTCTAGCTGTGCGATATATATTTCGGGAAGTTTTGTGTAGTTTTATTTCAGCACGGTCCTTGAAACAATCTGTTTTTCCGTCATCCCTAACAGTAACAATGCTTGATTCTACGAACTTTTATCGTCAACTTTCTTTGACAATTACCATATTAACGTCTAGTATGACACCATATATAATACATTTATTTTCAATCTCCATTTTAGTCTTCATAATGTTAAATCTCAGAATAACGCACGCACTCGTTTGTCGCAACTTGGAAAGATCGAAAGTGCCTAAACAATCAGCTCAGCACGTGCCACGCGCGCGTGTGACTGGCCGGTGCCCGCCGCCTGCGCGCTTCCCCGCGCTCGGCGTTCGTGCAAAGAAGTTGGTATTTTTTGAAATAAAAGGATTTCGTGGATGAAAACAACACAAATTATGAATAGTGTTTTGTTACAAAATAATAATTAGAAACACGTGAACTCTAATAACTTGCATTTTATTTTGAGGATTTTACAGGGTGTTGTAGTAAAATAATAAAATATCTATACATCTCGTGGATGAATTTGACACAAAATAGTTTAAACAACAGATACTAGTATTCTAAAACGCATAACACCTATTTTACCAATTGTAATATTCTTTCAGAGCTAGTTGGGCGTCATGTTAGCCACTGGTTAAAAATTAAGATTCTCGTGGACAGAGATGACACAAAATGCCTATGCACATCAGATACTACTTCGTTATTATGATGAAAGTAAAATTTTCATCTCTAATTTTGTTTTCGTCCAATACTGATTGAAACGACAAATACCTAAATTTCTACCTATGCAAGTACCTAGAATGACACAAAATATTTTTTTAGGTTGGGCAAATGGTCTGGAAACTATATGCGAAAAACAAACAACTTTAATATTTTTGAAACTTAAAAACCTAGCGCTACGGGTCTAAAAGTATGGGCTTCACGACAATCCCTTTTTTATTCCTTTTTGTTTTTGCTGGCAGGGTTCGCAAAGTTGCAAAAATAGTTCAACATCGTGGCGAGTTATATTCTTATATCTTGAAGAAAGCTCCTTCAGCATTCTGTCTCGTCCTCCATGGCCGATACTCTGATGTGCGTCGTGAAGTACTTGAAATAATTCAGTATCAGCAACGTAGTATATAATATTGTTATTTGTAGTAGCATCCACAGGAAAAATCAACTTATCTTTCTGACCAACAGTTATAACATCATAATGCTTCAACAACCAGTAATCCCGAGAAGCCTTTTTTTCAGCCGTTTTTGCATTTTTTGTTTCTTCTATCAATTGTTCATAACGATTTTTTTCAATAAACGTGCGATTTTTTGTATTTGCTGCTTCTCTTTTTATTTGTAATTGTGAATAAAATCTTTCTCTCATCTCAGCTATTCGTTGTTCGGCCGCCATTTTTTAATAAATTAAATTACTTTCCTACCTGACGAAAATTAGCAAAAATAATAACTATGACGCAAATAGCTCAATACACGTGTTAACAGTATCATCGCACGTCGCGAAATGAAATGGAGAAATGCGGCTGTTTGCTTAAATAGTGTCGCGGTATCCTTTTTCTCAAGCGGCGGCGGCGGCTCCTTTGACCTGAAAGGCCGCCCGCTCGCGGTATCCTTTTTCTCAAGCGGCGGCGGCGGCTCCTTTGACCTGACCGGCCGCCCGCCCGCCGCGCCCGCGCGCCGCTCTTAAGGCGGACACACACGGTTTATTGGCTAGATAAGTACTGTAATCAGGAAAACTTATTCTAGCTCCTAGTGTTACGGCAAGTAGGTATGTTTTGGCTTACTACTTGCTGCGGCGCAAAGTACTAACTACGTTGGCTACCCACCGCACACAAAAATGACAGTTTTTAGGGTTCCGTACCAAAAGGTAAAACGGGACTCGATTACTAAGACTTTGCTGTCGGTCTGTCTGTCTGTCCGTCCGTCCGTATGTCACAGAGCTGTTTACCTCATGAAAGGTGACACAGATTGTGTATATCTGTGGCCGTATATGTATGGGGAGCCCCCTCTATTATTTTTTTTGTATAAAAATTGTAAAGCGGTTAACAGAATACATCAAACTACTAAGATTCAATGGCCTACACAAGGCCCAATTATTAATAGGTTGGGAATAAATTGGTAGTGACGTACGGACGGACGGGCGCACGAACGGACAGACAGACAGACATGAAGAATTTATAAGGGCTCCGTTTTTGTAATTCGGCTACGGAACCCTAATAAAAAACAGCTTGAAGTATTTAATTTTAATAAAATTATTACTAACTACTTTTTTACTACAATGAGTCGTAAAAAACAACAATAATAAATTGATTGTACAGTTTAATATTGAAATTTAGATTTATAAGTTTTTTTGTTCATACAGTTTCCATTTCAAATCTTTCGCATTTCCTGTAAATCGGCTATATGCGCCTTAAGAGTCCGCTAGCTTAGATAATGCCGCTCTTTAGCGCACCCCGCATTGACGCCGCCCGCGCCGCGCCGCCTCTTGTCAAAGGATTTAATTTTATTTACAAAGGCTACCGCGTGCGGCGTACACCCGAAAGTGAAATTGACAGTTTTATATCGAAGCGCCTCCGTAGTGAAAGATTGTGTTTGTGAACTGTTGTACTACGAATTGAATTTATCCTCCGAAAAAATCCGACATTTGATAAGATTCTGGATAAATTACACCTATGTACTTACCTCCGTAGCAACCTACAGACGCTCCAGCCGTAAGTCAAACTAAAAGGAAGTATTAATAAAAAAGGTAATTCCACATTTATGTGGAACATAAGTATACGTAGTTCACGCAATTACAGAAGAAAATAAGTACCTAAATATTTTGTTTTGGATTCAGAGCGTGATAATGGCTCTCTTATTAAAAATACGGGTGGTAGTAACTCTGACAGTTCGAGTGATGAAGAATTGTGGTGTAATTTTACTTTGAATTTACCTACTTTCGCATATTTTTGATTCAAATTATCTTTGCACCTAGCTTGTGTGTCCCGATAATTTTTATTCGTATTTTGTTTTATTAAACACAATTGCGTTCGGGTGTACCGACATTATCTAAGCGAACTTACTTTGATCGCGCCGCCTTGGCGCCGTGCCGTCTCTTGTCAAAGGATTTAATTTTATTTGCAAAGGATACCCGCGTGCGGCGTACACTCGCGAGTGAACGGTCATGCTAAAACGATTCACTTCCATTAATGCTTGAAATGGCGCCTCTAGGAAGGGTGTCAGGGTTCTATGAAGCTTACCGTACTTATTTGTTTGTAATAACCACAATTGCGTTCGAGTGTTACATTACCTGCTGCAAGTTTGGCATTGTATAGAATACCTAGGTAAAGTGTAAAATAAATTCTATTTCATACTTTACCTGCCCGTTTTAGGTATTCTATACATTGCCTAGGTATTGTATACAATACCGGATTATACACATTGCCGGTAACATATACAATTCGAAGTAATATCAGTTCAGCCAGTTCCTCAATTGTTGAGGAGTCCAGGTAAAGGTGGCCGAAGGTGGCTCGCTTCCACCTTCGGCTTTATCGTCAAAGGAGATGAAGGCAAGAATTTTCCTGTCGTATCTAAAAAAATGCTATCATTGTATGAGTGCGGCGATGCGTAGCGTAGACACTACCACGGTAATAGTATATACAGTCGACTCGGCACCTCTTTGAAATTTTATACCTACGGCCGCTCGGCATCGCTTGGTGCGTGGCCCGCGATAGGGCTGCTCGCTTACCGACCGTGCGCTCCGTTCGACTCGTGCGTATGCCCTGCGGCAAACTGCATTCGTGACAGCCCTTGTAGCTATGCGATCCGAGTGCGATCCCAGATCGAGGCGCGTAGGCATAGCGCGTGTTTCGACCGTTTCTATGAAGTCGGGCAACTGTATATACTATTACCGTATACTATTACACTAACCATACGTCCACAAACCGCGCTCGATACGTATACAAGGCGTTTGGTCAATACCCTATCAAGCCGAAACCTACCCACGTTAACATAGTTGTTGACGACAGTTCGAAGTGCCGGGGACCCAGAACTAAGCAGCGGACGTCGGCGAAGTCTATGCGCGCCAATTCCCCATGAATGAACCATATGATAAATAAATTCGGCCCCTTTTGATTGGTCCGCGGGCGGGATGTCCCCCCGCGAACCAAGGGAGAGTGTATAAATATAGGGCCGAATACTGATAAATTGTAGTCAGTTGTAGTCGGTCAGTGGAAGTCGTCTTGCAAGAAGTAAATAAAGCTCCAAAATCATCACAAAGGAACCAGCATTTAACTCAAGTACCTACATACAGTCCACTCTCAACAATAGTCATATAAAAGTTATGACGTCTTTTTAAATTCGAAATTAATTTTAAAATCCCTCATACAAATAATTGGATCTGTGCAAAAAAAAATATGGGGAATTAAGCCCGGGTCACACCGCATGCGTATGCGTTACAGCGCGGCGCGTTGCAGCGCAGCGCGTTGCGGTACGCGCACGTCTTCTTTCTTTCTTCTTAGTCTTCTGGTAAAACTATCGCGAGAGAACTTGATTCTTAACAAATAACCATAAAAAATAACCATTCTGTAAATAATAAGGTATTTTAATGTTATGGGCGACTTTCCTTCAATATTTAGCTAATTTCCAATATTTTGCCATAATAAAGTTTTGTATTGTACATTTTTATAATTTTTGTCCATCGGTTCAGATAAACACTTGTGTTTCCGAACTAAATCTATAATTTTCTCCTTAATTTCTGCATCCATTTTTGTATTTAAATACAAATTACCGTTTTCGTGTCGCAAAGCGCTGCACGTCTACGTGCGTCGTCGTCCGCGGTGTGACACTAACCATAAAAGCCATATAATACAACGCAGCGCCCGCGCGACGATGCCAGCTCGCTAGCTGCGTTCACGCGTTCGGTTTGTCTCTGCGTGGCTTGCAGCGCGTAGACGTGCGTAGTAGCGCAGCGCTGCACAGCATCGTGCGTTTGGTGTATAATTTCCCATAGATTTCATACATTTACAACGTCATGTGCCGCGCTGCGCTGTGCTGTGCTGCATGCGGTGTGTCCCGCGCTTTATGTATGAGGACGTCATAGCTATTATATGACTATGTTAACATGGCTAGGTTTCGGCTTGATAGGATATTGACGAAACACAGTGTATATCAAGTCAACCTACGTGTACCTTGTAAGCACCGCAAACTAGATCACTGTTGGGAAATCTGGATTCACTCACCTGACTCTTGGTGAGAAGAGATTTCCTTTGATACATATCTGTCTTAGGCACGTTAATCTGAGTGAGCAGCTCAAATGGGTGACCGCTTTCCACAACGCGTCCTCTGAAAAGTAAAATATTAGTGATGTTGGTTTGATGGCATTGTACTTAGAAGGTTTACGCAAATTTAGATCTTTTGGTAATTAAATCTTTTGGTCAGTCGCGCGCGGAGCTGTGTCGTGGGCGCACGCATACACATTGAACGCTCGTAACTTTTTCAAAGTACCCACGTTTACTCGTTATAAACATGGATGAAAATACGAATGAAGAAACGGACAGTAACCTATTAATGAGTGATAAAAGTGACACGGAAGTGATTAAAGAGTGTGAATTGGCTATGGAGAGTATATTAGAGTGGGATAATTTAGGCACTGAACAATACATGGCTAATAGTGGGAAGAGACCGCGAGAGGATAGTGAAGAGAGTAATGATGATGGGTTTAAAACAGTCACGAGGAGAAAACCAAAGCGCATCGTGAGAAGTAATTCCACAAATAATCGAAATTTCACTTTGTTGGAAATTGAAGGTGGCAACAGAGAAGATGAAATAGAAGTGAGTGTTACGTCACTGCAACCATTATTAAAACAAATGGCCTTCGCGAAACTACTAAAATCTGAACACATTGAAAAAGTGCTAAATATTAAATATAAAAGTCCGTATAAATTAAATATTCGTTTTGAAAACAAAATTGAAGCTGAAAAATTAATGAAATGCGGTAAAATTGCAGAGCTGGGCTATAGATGCCAAATGACATTAGAATCTCAAATTTCTTATGGTGTTATCAAAGGTATTGACCTCGAAATGGAAGACCAAGAAATAATCGATAGTTTAGAATGCTCGGTAGAAATACTATCTATAACTAGATTAAAACGACTGAACTTCGAAGGAAAATGGGTAAAATGCGAAACGGTTCGAGTGGTCTTTAATAGTCAAACACTGCCATCGCACGTCTATGGCTATGGATGTAGGATTAAAGTGGACCCATATGTGTTCCCAGTGACACAGTGCTCCGGATGTTGGCGGTTTGGACACATCATAAAATTCTGCCCAACTAAGAAAATAAGCTGCCCCAAATGTGGACAAAACCATGAAAATTGTGACAAAAAAGATGTTGTTTGTCTGAATTGCAAAGGTCATCATATCGTATTAGATCGATCCTGTCCCATGTTTCTCAAAGAGAAATATATTCGGAAATTAATGTGTGAACATAATGTTACGTATAAGAAGGCGCTACAAATATATAATAATACACAAGAAGAACAGGAATCAGCAAAATTAAATGACAATACTAAAACTAATCTAGTAAGAAAAACTTACGCGCCACCACTTCAAAAGCAACAGCAAGCAAATTTTGCTGATGTAACACATAGATCATATAAGGATGTAGCTGCATCGAATTCTGCCAATTATATAGAACCTACCACATTAAGTACCTCGGATAGTGAAAAATATGCTAACGAGTCATCACATATAAAAACAACACCATCTAAGAAGAAATACAGAAAAAGTGAGGATCATATTACAGAAACGATAGAACAACCAGAGGAAGATGAGAGGCAGAGTAAGGAGATAAAGCACAGGAAAGTAGATTTTAGAAAGTTGTTTACAAAAATTAAGGAAATCATTTTATCTGACAGCCAAATATTGCCAAAAATCATTTTAGTTATAAATGAAATTTATACAGAGTTTAAATCTTTCTTTATGAGTGTTATAACTGGAAATAGCTTATTTGATTTTTTTAACAATTTTTTTAATGGATAGTTACAATAATACTGTTAATATAGAGATTAATATTTTGCAATGGAATTCCCAAAGCTTGCTACCAAAAGTAAGTAGTTTTGGCGCACTTTTATTACAAGAAAAGATACATATAGCATTGGTCAGCGAGACATGGTTAGACGTCGAAATGCCATTAAATTTAAGTGGGTATAACATATTTAGGAAAGACAGGTTTGATGCCTATGGTGGAGTCGCCATTTTAGTTCACAAATCCATCCAAACTCGTGTATATCCTGTGTCCCTTGTGAATGCAGGTATAGAAGTAGTTGCAGTACAATTGTTAAACTGTAAAAATATTGAATACCTTTTTTCTATTTATTGCCCTTCTTCGGTGAACACTACAAGTTCTGATTGGGATGATTTATTTTCACGTTTAAATAGAAAAACTATTATTGCCGGCGATTTTAACGGCCATCATACGAATTGGTCTTACAAGACAGACACTAGAGGCAGTCATATCTTTGACTCGGCTTTAAATTATGGCTTTGTTTCGATTAATAATGGACAATCGACGAGAATAAGTTTAGTAAACGGAATATTGAGAGAATCGTCTCCTGACATTACTTTTACTTCCTTAGACATTGCTACAGACTTTGATTGGTATACCACTAACGAGAATTTGGGCAGTGACCATCTAGTAATTAAGTATTCTATAAATTATTCATGCTCGCCTTCCCCAATAAAAAAAAGGAACTTTAAACTTGCAGATTGGGAAACATATAAAAATGATCTTATTTCAGCATTTAGTTCTGTAGTCGATAGTAATAATGTTGGAGATTTGTACAATTACTTCTATGATCAAATAACAACAGCTGCGAATAAAAATATTCCTTTTAAAAAATATAGCACAGAACCTGAAAATAAATTCAAGGCTAAAGAATACTGGAATCCGACCTTATCGCAGGCAGTTGCCCAGCGTAGACTAGCGCTAAAGCAATTCAGAAGGAACCCTACTCCAGAAAATTTAACAAGATTACAAAATAAAGTATCTGAAACTCAACAGCTCTTAAAAAAGGCAAAAACTAAGTCTTGGCATCAGTTTTGTTCAAGTCTCAATGAGACCACATCTGTAGCAGACATGTGGAGCCGGATGAGATGGATGAAAGGACGCTATCAAAGTAGACATCATCCCCCCGAAGATCAGGTAAAAGAGCTTTTATATTCTTTGACGCCTGATTTCAATTTGGAACCCAAGCCTGTGTTTAGGTCTCGAAATGATTTGTTGGAGTCCGATTTTACTTTGCAAGAATTAAAACATTGTCTTAAAAAGAAAGATACGTGCCCCGGAGATGATAATGTTACATATTCTATGATATATAATTTACCAGAAGAGGGGAAAATATTTCTTTTAAAAATATACAACATCATTTTACATTCTGGACATATACCGAAGCATTGGCGTGACATTTTGATTATCCCTATTCCTAAGCCTACTCCTATTCCCAACTCTAATCCAAAGTTAAGACCAATTTCTCTTATTTCCTGTTTATGCAAAATTTTTCATACAATGATTAATAAGCGGATCGAATGGTTTATAGAAAAAAACAAAATACTTTCACCTAACACTACGGGATTTAGAAGATGCTACTCATGTATGGATAGTTTGGTTCGTTTGGTTACTAACATTCAAATAGCTTATTCAGAAAATATGACTACATTGGCGTGCTTCCTGGACATAGTTAACGCGTACAACAATGTATCTATTAACAGGATTGTAGGTATCCTAGATGAACTACAAATAGGAGCTTCCATTTGTGAGTATTTGTGGTCATTTTTAAGCGAAAGACACCTTAAAATTAAAATTTCTAATGAAAATAACCAATTAATTAGGTGGACGGCCAGGGGGTTAGCCCAAGGTGATCCGATATCTCCTCTCCTTTTTAATATAGTAACATATAAAGTATGCCAGTCGATTCAAGATACAGTAATATATCAATATGCAGATGATTTTGTTATATTCGCAAGCCACAGAAATATAAATATATGTCAGGTAAACATGCAACAAGCTTTAGATACAATAACATTGTTATTAGAAGAAATTGGTCTTTCTCTTTCTGCTGAAAAATCAAAAATGTGTTTATTTAGTAGAGGTCGGCGAAGACACAACGTTGAACTTAGAATAGATGGCAATTTGCTTGAATTATCGGAATGCGTTCGTTATCTTGGTGTTTGGCTAGATAGGTCTCTTCTTTGGAAAAAACATATCAATGAACTAACAGAAAAAACTCAAAAGTTCCTTAAATGTCTGAGTGTATTGGCAGGACCTGCCTGGGGAATACACCCTCAACACCTTCGCACATTATACATTTCGTTAATTAGGAGCAGATTTGACTTTGGATGTTTCTTGTATGATAATTGCGCCAAAACTCACTTATACAAAATTGAAAAAATTCAAAATCAAGCATTGAGAATTGTAGGAGGTTTCATTAGAAGCACACCGATTCATGTAATGCAAAGTGAGTTGGGAATACCACCTTTATTTTTAAGAAGAAAGTATCTTGCTTTCAAATATTGTCTTAAGGCGTGGTCGTGGTACAAAAACGTAACTACACAATTGTTAATTGAACTTAATTTAAATTTCCAAAACATGTACTGGAGAAATAAAATTAAACCTTTGCTTTCCACACTTATAAATGAAACGGCGGATAGTGATGTATGTTCGACTTACCCTTTAGAGATGTATACTTTAAACGTGTGGGTAACACAAATTAATACTTTTGATGTCATTCAATTGGAATTGGAATGTGTTAAGGGACCTAAAAACGATTATGAGCAAAATATCTTAAAACTAAGTATAATCGATGAATTGTTTAAAAAATATGATGAATGGACTAAAATATACACTGATGGATCGAAATCAAAAGATGGACAGGGAGCGGCTTATGTATGTCCTATGTTAAACGCCTGTGCATGTTTTCAAAACATCCCTGATATATCAATAATGTCATTAGAGTTAATTGCTATATTTGAAGCTTTGTTGTATGCAATTCGTTGTAATTTTGAGAAAGTTGTTGTTATCACAGACAGCAAAAGTGCACTTCAACATATAGCTCGATGCGCCTCTGGCAACAGAAGTGTATCGACTGCTTATAAAATATTAGAAATGATTTATGAATTTAATATAAAAAATATAGGTTTGCGACTACAATGGGTTCCTTCACACATTGGGATTACGGGAAACGAAGAGGCTGACCGAAAAGCAAAATTGGCAATAACTGAAGGTGAACCAAGATCAGTTAAACCATTTTATTCAGAAGCTATATCAAAATTTAAGAATATTTGTTTTAAAAACTGGAAAGAATTTTTCGACGAGCGTTCAAGAGAAAAAGGTATTTGGTATAAAACAATTCAATGTCAGCCTCTTCGTCACCCGTGGTTTTATAATTTTAAGTTAAGTAGACAGTATATAGTTTTATTAAATAGATTGCGTTCAGGACACTATCCATCTAACAAGTTCGGCTACTTAATGAAAAAAGTAGAATCGCCCAATTGTGAGATATGTGGAACTGTGGAAGATGTCCAACACTTGTTGGTGGAATGTGTCCGGTTTCGAGATGCTAGAAGAGACTTATTTAATAGATTAAAAATTAATGTCATTGATGTAGGTGTGTTTCACAGTATTCTAGCTCAACCAACTTCGGAGGAGGCTAAAATGCTGTACTGTTTACTGTGCCCGCCGCGACAATCCTCTACTTAATTGTATATATATTTTTCATTATGTGTATAGTTGTATAGGCTACGATAGGACTGACATATCCAATGGGATAAAAGTCCTTAACCCATATATGCCCGTAATTATTTAGGTCATGAAAATATCTGATATTCACAAATGTTGTTCAAAATAGGAACAAATAAAGGGCTTTTACATTATTTTTGAATTTTTTTCTGGAAAAAGTAGTTTTTTTGAGTGGGTCGCTAACGACCCACTGGGATAATAGATGTCCTAAAATGTATGAAATGAAACAAACTAGTAAAATCAAAAGAAAACTATATTATGACATTAAAAAGTAACAAAGATATAAATCACGTGTGGTATAGTTGGAAACACTTATCATGCAGATTGACTCCATGTTTCTTGCACATTTGGTTGGTTTTATTTTTAGAAATAACACCTCGAAGTGTAAGTAAAGATACTTATATGTTGTAAAATATGTTCGATATTATGTTGTGTTTGAACAGCAGAGGGTATAGATCGCCTAGTCGTGGTTGATGGGTCTGGAGCATCTCGAGCTGAGGGTTAGGAGTAGAGCTGTAGCCAGCAAGGATCTGCGAAAATCCAATGTCGACAGGGGTACTCCTAATCCTAACCAGCACTTATAACCAAATCTTATAGGCTTACCAATGCTGTTTGCATCCATACCTCCCGTCATAAGGAATCATTGACCTATTCTATACTTACATGCTCATCCATAGAATTGTTATCACTATCTTCTTTACCAAATATTTTTTCGTCAAATCCGAAAAACAAATGCAAAAAGTCTATCACCTTACTTTCAGGGCTAAGCTTTTCGGTGCCATCTTTCGTACCCACTTTCGCACTGGTTTTATAGGCTTCTTTTATTATATTTTACAAAGATCTGGCTATTCTAAATCTCAATTTAATCCACAACTTCTGGAAATTCTGATCGATTTATGATCAGCTGTGTAGCTGCGTAGTCGTATTTACTATATCAGAGCAGTCCTCGTTTCCCAGTCATTTTCAGACTGCTGACAATCACGAGGAGGATCCAAGTACACATCTAATTGGCCAACATCATCTTCAGCTGTGTACTATAAAACTTTCAAAATGAAACGAAATACTTAGTGTTCAAGCCACGCGACGACCTATGAAAGAAAGAAAAAAGGTAAGGGAATATCCCAGTGGGTCGTTTGCGACCCACATATTTTTATGGCCCTCTTATACAGTAAAAACAGCTTAGTAAATCATTGGAAATACCTAATTTCTATCAATTATCTATCTAACAAGCATGTTACATTATTTATTTCTTGTGAGCATAGATAAAAAAAAATATACTTACATTTTTCGCAACCTCGCACGCAGAAAATTTATTTCAAATAGGACTCAAAAACTATAACAGCTCTCAAAATAAATTATATCACTAAAATAACTTGTAAATCAATGTTAAACGTTCTTCAGACTTTCAAGTTATTGGCAGAATAAACTTAGTATTAGTAAAAGTAAAAATATCCACCTATTTAAAGATAGTTACTAATCTTGGGTCGTTAATGACCCATTGGGATAATATAGGTTAATAAATATAGAATAAAAAAAAATAAAAAAAATCTTTTGGTAAACAGGCTTTAATTTAATAGGTGTTGTTATATTTTGGCTATATGTGTTATAGTCTATTTATATGTCCTATAGTGTTATTATAGTTACATATTGTGGTTGAAACAAAATAACTAAACTATTATGGACGGTTCGGTGCCAAGAACTCATTAGAGACGGGATTTTGTTTGCAGTTTTGCACTGTATAAGGTGTATTCAACAAGACATTTTCTACTAGTCAACTAAACGAAAAGCCAAAATTAATGTTTTTGGCGCAAGAGAGATGTGTGTATTATATCTTTGTAGACCTGACAGAATACTCACTTGTCCATTACGATGACCCTGTCGTAGTCCATGACAGTGTTCAGTCGATGTGCTATCGTTAGAACTGTGGCGTTCGCGAACTTACTTCTGATGGTTTCCTGTATGTGCTGGTCGGTTCTGCGGCGAACAAATATTCGATTATTTCATTTACATACATGTAATTTCTCTGTAGGGTAGGACTAGAAAATGAAAGCAATCTTTAATAGTAGATTAGTAGCTAAGGGCTGTAAGGCATCAATTGCAGCCCGAGATAATTCGAGGGTGCAATTGGTGCTTACACTCGAGCTAACTACTCTGCTTTACATCTCGATTGTGAGGTAAGTAGGTCCGGTCCTTATTACCCCCAAATGGGGCTTATAGGTGACCAATTATCGCTCTAGGGTAATAATGTAGCTTGGAAAGCCCTAGAGCGGTAAGTAATAAAAAAAACACTTCACTATTTCAAAAAGTTCGCGTACATCTAACCATCATACTGGCAATAAATTTCTGCTACATTATTACCCTAGAGCGCTAATTGGTCACCTACAAGCCCCATTTGGGGGTAATAAGGACCTACTTACCGAACATGAGAGATGTAAAGTATATTATGTCCGTGTTTTTACATTAGGATTTGTAAATAAAGGTGATCGCGGCAAATTCCAAAAATTATACTGTTACGACGGACGCGTAAACACATTCGTTTTCACAATCCGAGTGGTAGATTTTGTGAATGACATCGTAAAAGGTTGTCGAGCATTCCAGCGATATCACGAGACATTTAGAAAGTTCCCGAACCTACTGGAAAATTCTGAAACTTAAAACTACAGAGCGTTAGCCATCTAGAACTTTCTAGGAGTCTGTATGTGCACCATCTGTAAATACCACAGTATTTGAGTTCCTTTTAAGAAAGAGCACTTTTTGGGGCTTTGCTTCAACTGAGTTGCTCGAATTTTTTTCAAGACCATCCTAAAGTTCCGCAGATGTTCGTCGAAGCTACAACCAACGCTAATGATGTCATCTAGGTAATCTAAACAAGCTTCAATTAATCCGGCAAGTACAACCATACGCCTTTCAAAAGTTACAGGAGTATTACACAAACCAAAAGGCATGACTTTGCGATCGCGAATAACTGCCTCTAACCGTGGAAGAGACTGTTCAATAGTTACTACTTACGCAACATACCCGCTAGCAGTGGCCTCGAATGACAGCAAAAATGCGAGGAGTTATCGGAGGGCGAGCAACTGCCTCTGTCCGTAGGAGAGACTGTTCAAAAGTTATCACTTACGTAGCATAGACGCTAGCAGTGACCTCGACTGACAGCAACAGTTCGAGCTATCAGGGAGCAAGTAACTGCCTGTGTTCGTAGAAGATAATGTGTAATAGTTATCACTTACTCAGCGCATTTACGCTGACACAGTGGCCTCGTCTAAGAACAACAGTGCGGGCGAGCGTCGAGCGGATGATAAGTAGCTGTCGTTGTTGATGGGGGAGATCGCCCCCTCCACCTACCACTTTGGCATTTAATAGTAATCACTCACGCAGCATCGACGCTAGCTGTGGCCTCGTCTAGCAGCAACAGCGCGGGCGAGCGGAGGGCAGCACGAGCGAGCGCGAGTAGCTGTCTCTGTCCGTGGGAGAGACCGCCCCCTCCGTCTCCTACTTTGGCGTTTAGGCCTGCCGGCATACTGGCTACGGTGTCGCGTAGTCCCACCTAAAATTAAAATTAATGCACATCGAGCGTTCGTAAAAGTTATCTCTAACATTCTTGGACTTCATCTGCGTCGTAACGTGTTAATAAACGCAATAATTTCGACATTACATGCATGTAGCCAACAACTTAGTGCGTTAATTGTAATGCGACATTGTAAGTGGCGTTAGATTTATAACCCTTCTAAGTTCGCCGATATTTTTTTAAATTTATTTATGGACAAACAGTTGCGTAAAAAACAAAACAACATCTTAAAAAATAACTTATTTTAAAACCTATAGTTCCCTATATTATTCAAAAACATATAAAGTTGTGCTTTAAAAGCGCTTTCACTAAAAAAATCTAATATTCAATATAATTTAAAAAATAATAATTTCAGATGAGATTTTTAAACTTGGCCAAAGTAGTATTAAAAATATCCACGTCATTGTAAACGGTACAGGCCCTTTTTAATAAAACTATTTTTAGCGTTGTAGGTGATCGTAGGTTTCACTGCAAACAAATATTTTTTACAACCATTTCTTTCCTTTTTACGAGGAGTACGGAAATAAATTTGTTCCAATAGGGAAGGAGCATCCACCATATTGTTTAGTAGTTTGTATAAATAGGAAGCATCTAAAAGGTCACAACGTTGCTATAGACTGTTCACTATATAAAATGAAAGGGATGATTCATAGTCATTGCATTGGTTACTGATTCTATAGTTTAGCATATAAGGAACTTCTTTCGTAACTTTTATATTTTTATGATTTTTTTGAAATTTAACTAAGTCACACGTATCCCTTGACGAGCGTCAAGAAATTTTTATCTCGTCAGTCGCATTAAAGCTGCGGTCCGAAAATTAAAAAAAGTCAACTAAAGCTATTGACCGTTGTTGGAATCTATATCTTTGAATTGTGTTTTTGTGAAATCACATCTAGAGCTCTTCAAAAAAAATAGGGACTATTGTGGTTTCAACACCCGATATCCAGACAAAATTATTTTACCTGTAATCGGAACAACTCGTTACTCTAACAATAGTTATTGTATGGCAGTAAAAATATTTAACATGTTATTGTTAAATGAGGAATTCACAAAACTACTAACAAAGTTATTTAAAAGGAAACTCAAAAGCTGGCTCATCGAAAATTGTTTTTATTCTGTAAGTGAGTATTTTGACTATTTCAAATTAAAAAAAAATATGTAATTTATAAACTACCTATGGAAACTATGTAAAAAATGCTACTGACAAAATCAAATTGACTTTTATATTGTGTAAATTTATTTTCGTAATGTAAAATTTGGTTTCTTTTATTTTAAAGAGGAGCAGTGGTTTCAAATTAAATTTTTAAATTAAATTTACAAATTAATGTTATCTTACTCTGACATTGAAGTTATAGAATTGTTTTTTTTCTTTTGTTTTGATTCATTGTTTATTGTTTATTATGACCATTGCATTTAATATGTAATATTATTTAATAATTCATCTGTTAAGTACTTATCCATTCCTATTATTTATATTATTTTGACATTGAAGTGTGACATTGAGTTCTGGAATTGTTTTTGTTTTATGTTATTAGTGATTGTGATTATTGGACATAATTCAGTGAAGTAGTATTATTTAAGAACTATTTGTTGAGAACTTACCTATTTTATGCATGCCAGATTCTGGTGAAATATGCGGTCTAATTGCAGTTATTATATCATTTGTACCATATGTCAAGCAAATAAATATTACTTACTTACTTACACACGGCATAAGTTAAGATATTCATTTCTCTCTAAGTCTGTCCCTAGCCCGTAAATTACAAATGGCGCGAATTGCTCTCTTCTGTTACACAAAAATTATTTCAATATGAGCCGCCGAACCCCATAACAACAATCCATATGACATAATACTATGAAAATAACTGAAATAAATTAATCTCGCCGTTTCAACATTAGTTAAAAGCCTGATTTTCTTTACTGCGTACGCCGCCGAACTAAATTTGTTAGCCAAGGCTTATTCATATCTAATCAAATCAAAATCAAATTATTTATTTCGGGCTAGATCCATATTTTGTTAGTAACATTGTCTTACTATTTAAGTGGGTATCAGTCTTCCTTACATTTAAAGAGAAATTAATGCATTTCGTTTTCTTAGAATTCAATGACAAATTATTAGTTGTAAACCGGAACAGAACTTTAAAGAGAGCATTATTTTCATCGTCAGAACATTGTTTCCCTAGGGCCACCTTAAATAATAATGATGTATCATCAGCAAATATTTCAGTCTCACATAAGTCTTTAATGTAATAAGGCAGGTCATTAACTTAAATTTGGACGATTATAATCGTTAACACTGTGAGCGCTGTTATCTGTATCGGATCGCAGCCTAAATTCGCGCCGCCGTACTACTCTTTAAGACCGAGAGATTATGTCACTGAAATTGTGAGATAATGCGTGACTCAAGTCCAGATCTTGGCAGCCCGTGCTCCGCCTGCAGCGCATCTGTGGCCTTCCTACAGCTTATTTCCCCAATCGCCCTATAGTCTACTTTAAAGCCAAAATTCGCGCGGGATCGGAACCAACGCAATTACTCATAAAACCGCGGAGCGTCGTTTTTTTTATACTAATAAGTATAAATTATTAGTATTTTAACTAAGTTGGCAAACAAGCATAATATACTGCCCACCTGATGGTAAGTGGTAACAGTCACCTATAGCACATGCGGTTCTTGTGAGATCCACAGCAAATCTGCAAACCCCACAAGAAACACAGTGTACGTTGCCAACTTGTGATATAAGATGTAAAATCACGGTACCCAGTAATTTCACTGCCATATCCGTTTTAAACCGGAACACAGCAATGCAAGCACTGCACTACTGCTCTGCGGGCAAAAATAAGTAAGGCGGAGGTACCCAAGCAAGCGACTCTGGTACAGGGTCTCTCTCCAGTAGAACTTGATTGGATAAGAAAATCTCACCTGCTCCAAAGCCTGGTGTATTTGCGCATCGCTATACTTCTCCTCCGGGTCAATGTTTTCCCGCAGAGTGGCCGCGAATAGGGCGGGCCTTTGGGGTAGTACGAAGAGATTGGACCGCCAGTGCCTCAAGCCCGCCTCCTGAGCGCTCACCCCGTCCACGGTCACCACGCCGTTCACGTGGCTCAATCTGATCGAAGTCAAATATTTTTTTTTATATATTTGTTTAAAAAGTAAGACTTTTCCTTGTGTGTTTAGCGTACAGAAAGTATTCTTTTACGCACTTGTGCTTTATGTTTTCCCTCTGCATATAGCCTCCAAATGCATGAAGGAGGTTTTTAATCAAAAAGATTTCTGTTTGAAATAACTATTTTTAACAGTGTAAATATTATTAATGAATACATCAATAATTGTTCAAACTATGATGTCATTGATTTCTTGTCGTTATTTTTTTCGCAAATGTATTAATAATGTCGTTCGATGCACGTGTATATTTTTATTATTGTTTATTTAGCAAATTGACAAATAAGTATTTCTTTGTTAGGTACTCTCTCTCTCTCGCAATGTCATACCTAAATAGCGCGTTAAGCAAGGAACTCTTTCCAGCGCCGGTCCTTCCCACGACGGCCACCTTTTCCGCTGGTTCGATCTTCAAGTTTACACCTCTGATGGCGTACGATGGTTCTTCTAGCTTTAGGGGTTCTAACGCCTTGGCAGCTTCCTTCTTTGGAGGTTTCTCGTACTCGAGAAACACGTCTTCGAATAATATCTCACCTGTTGAGGGTGGAAAGAGAAAAGACACTTTATATATCGTTCTAACAGCCGTGTTTTTTTTTAATACATGTGACGACGGATGAAGAATGCACGTTTCGCCACTTCTTTATTCCAATGGATGTCGTAAGAGCCAACTAAGTGAGTTTGCCGTAATTATTCATCTGTGAAGAGATGACGTTCTCGAAACAAAACTCTGGACCAACCCTTGTGGCTAGAGTGATCTAGTATCTAAGCTTATTCTTTTTTCTCAGAATGTCGGTTGGAAAGATGTCGTCGGCCCCATTTATTAAAATGATTGATTCCAAATAAATATTTGAAATAATTTTATAAATGCACAATTTTTGAATTCTGTAAAAGAATTGGAAACATGATCCCATAAAATTAATTTTTCGCCTCTCCAGCACGAAAGGGGTGCTTTTGGTGCGTCAAAACTCGCAGCAAAATCGCTTTTTGCTGCGAGCGAGAGGCAAAGTGATTTTAATTTCGAACACCACCTTTCGGAATTTACTCGGCGCTGAAAAAAATAAACTAGGCGAGGTTCGTTCAGAAACTCAATTTGGCCAAGCGATTCAACTCATTAATATTTGTTATTAATAATTATTTATTGAAATTTAAGTTAATAAATTATACTATTACCTTTTTAAAGACGTAATATTTAAAATAAATACCAGTGAACATTATATCGCTTAAAAATCATGTTTGGTTTTTATAAAAATGTCAAGCAGTGCAATTTACGAATGCAACTTCTAAAAAAAAATTTGAAAACGAAATGGTGGAATTGGCGTCAAATCCATTTCATTCAGTATAAGGTCGTTTGAACTAATTTAGTGGACTATACGAATAATGAGTGCGAATGAAATAATTTAGTGGATTAAATGAATAATGAGTTTGAACTAATTTAGTGGATTATACGAATTATTGAAAGTCCTCCAGTTTCACTAGGCCCTTCTGCAAATCCACCGCAATGCACAAACGTAGAGACGGAAATATTACATAACACGCAAGTAAATAATGCGACAATCACAGTTCCGAACAAAACTTATTTTTAAGGCGAGGAATTTCCACGTGCAAGTCCATATGTTCCGCACTTCACACCGTTCATTTGTACATGACGTTAGCGCGGACGCGGCCACTGAACAGGCGCCAACATCATGTGCCGCACAGTAAAAATATAATAGTACAACAAGGACGTTTTATATCGTATGCAATATACTTTTTGCTAGGTTACAAATAAGTATTGATTTATAAACTGAGGTAAGTACCTACAGTAATACAACCAATAAAGATATAGCTTTATGACTTCATTGCTATTTTTTATTGTATCTTTACTTGTATGTAAATATGGACACTTTTTAATTGTTACATTACATAGTATTTTTATTTGACAAACAACCACGTGATTTTTTTTATAACTTAAAAAATAACAAAGTTTAAAAAGCTTTTATTTGCTAGTGACGTCATTGTACTCGTCCACCATTATAATACCGATATAAACATATATTTTATAAGAAAGAGACGTAAAGCAATTATCAATAATTAGACTTTTTCAAGATTCATCATAATTAGACCGTTTCTTCACAATTTCAAAGGTTTTAAATTTTTCTATGATGTGTTATTAATAAAATGTAAATTCAAATTTTATGCATATTTCTTTTGTGCAGTATAGAATGCATCACTAGAATACAAGAAATGCTCGATTAGCTAGAAGTAGTATTTAAAACAAAAGCTAAGAATATGACTGACGCGGCGGCATATAATATAAAGCTCTGTAAAATTTTTTTGTTTGACTTCGACGGCTATTCGGTTTGATTTAGAAATAGTAGATTGTTACACCGAGCGCTAAGTGACTTATTAATGCCCGCGGATGTTTGGTGCACGAGCACTTGCTCGAGGGCACTAATAACCCGAGGGCATTAATAGCTCACTTACGAGGTGTGTAATCTGCTTTTCCTTCAACTTATTAAAAAATAATAAAAAACTGAAGTTGACTGTAGAAAAACTTATTTATTTATGACAAAAAAATGCAAATTGTTCTTATTAAGAAACCAAACCTTATCTTGACGGTGGTGACGGAAGTGGAAAATCCACAAAAAAAAAACTCACTGTCATGTACACCACAAAACCCTTATTTCTTGCCGTCAACATGAATGTACACCAAAAAACACCACTTTCACTGCACAATATTCACTCGAATACAATTTTTAATTTATTAAAATAAAAGCTAATCTTCGCCATTAAAGCCAATTGCCTCTCTTTTTTAAATAAAACTGGCTTTGTAGGGTCCTATCTAACTTGTTTTGCGCATGTTTATTTTTTGTGACATGTTATACAACCACTCAAATCTCTTTGGAAAAATGCCTACATTTTGTATGAATTGTATGAATATGAATTGTAGTTTCTTTTTAAATTAGAAAAACAAACAACAGGGCAATTATGTTGAACGGGTCATTAATGAAATTTCATACAATACTACTGCCGTTTTCCAGGGTAGTAATGTATTACTTAGTGTTGCCTTTTCCGATGATTAGAGTAAAATTAATGAGTAGTTTGAAGAAAAATATTTTAATAGATATATGTAGGTATTTTAATACAGTACTGAATAAATAAGTACTATAACTTATTTCGATTTGATTTGTTAACCGACTTCACTGACTTCACGACGTTATGAGGTAACACATACCTCATAGCTTCGTCATTTATTAACTGATTTTCAAAATTCTTTTTGTATTCAGAGAAGTATACCCCCGAAGTGGTTCCATGCCATCAAGTCAGGATCTAGTATTAGAATCCCAAGAAAATCGAGAGAATAGGCACGTCCAACGTCTTTCCTGTTTTTTTCTGAAGCTATTCAGGTATTTCCACTATGCTGAGCTTACGATGGATCCTTAACTTTAAGGAGTTAGGGAGTTAGACTTTAGATATAAAAGGTACGTATTGACTCTCAGTTAGGTATTTTCTTTCAAGTTGACTTAGAGAGCTATTATTAATTTCACGAAAAAAATAAAAATATTTTTTTTACAAAAATACCGACACCACTTCAAAACAAAAACTACTTCAAAATAAAAATGTAATGTTGTGTGTTTTATTTTATTGCTACTAAGTTGGCAAACAAGCAAACTGCCCACCTGATGGTAAGTGGTAACAGTCACCTATAATACATGTGGTTCCTGTGCGATTCGCAGTAAAACTGCAAGCCCCACAAGAACCACAGTGTACGTTGCCAACTTGTGACATCAGATGTAAAGTCACGGTACCCAGTAATTTCAGTGCCATATCTTACCCTTCACACCGGAACACAGCAATGCAAGCACTGCTGATTTGCGGCAGAAATAGGTAAGACGGAGGTATTTTTATCCTTGCCTTAGCAAGCATCAAAAACGATAGTATTTTTGTTTTTAATTATATCCCAATTTTTGTGACAGGTATCTCTGGCAGGTATGTCATCCATCATATTATTATTAGATGAATTCGAAACAAGCTCAAACCTGTTTTTGATGTGCTACCATCATCAACGCTGGCCAAGTGCGGGTTGGTCGACTTCACACACAACCTAAGAATTTCTTTACACGTGTGTGCAGCGGTCGGCGCGCCGGCGCGCTACTTAGTGGTAGGTATTTATAACGCTGCATTGCGTGAGTGACAGGGGCGTGCATGTACTAAACAAGATTATCAAGAAGAAAGCCACAAATCGCTATGAATATCAAGCAACCGTATTAGTTTCTAAGCAAACTGGTTTTAAAATATTAATTAATATTCTACCACCTTAGGCCTGTAAGAAAACTCGGGAAGTACTACACAGCTAGCGTTCTTTACCATGATGACTTTACATTTGACGACACGGTTAGCGCACAGAGTTCGAGTGATCGCCTACTACGCAACTGGTCGCGGGTTCGATTCCCAAATATTTTTAACCGACTTCAAAAAAGGAGGAGGTTATCAATTCGGTTGTATTTTTTATGTTTGTTACCTCATAACTCCGTCATTTTTAAACCGATGTCCAAAATTATTTTTGTATTCGATAGAGTATAGAGCAAGGGTGGTCTCATGGTCACCAAAGTCAGGATCTGATGATGGGATCCCATAGAAAATCGAGGAAAGCACCAAAAACACACTTCTTTCACTAAAAAGATTTCATTCACTGAAAAGTTAAAAATAAAAAATATTTTACAAAAAATAAAAAACGACTTCAAAAACACTGAAAGCTTAAAAATAATATAAGAATAGGTACAGACAACATCACACTTCTATATTGAAGTCGGTGACAAATTTTAACACTTTCTAGGAGATTATCGTTTGGCGCCGACTTCAATACAGAAGTGTGATGTTGTCTGTACCTATTCTTATATTATTTTTAAGTTTTCAGTGTTTTTGAAGTCGGTTTTTATTTTTTTTTAAATATTTTTTTGTAGTTACGGGACAAATATTATGTATGGAATACAGAAATATGTTCCGGTCTGGGCGTATGTGCATGTGATATGTAACATATTCTATGTTTGTAACTTTGATGACACGGTTAGCGCAGAGGTCGAATGATCGCCTACTGCGCAACGGGTCGCGGGTTCGATTCCCGTACGGGACAAATATTTTGTATGGCCTACATAATTTTTTTCCGGTCTGGGCGTATGTACATGTGATATTCTGTGTTCGTAACTGCACCCACAACACAGGAGAAAATCTTAGTGTAGGGCGACGTTTTCAAAAAGAAAAAAACTGCACCTACGATACAGTTGAAAATCCTAGTGTGGGCCGACGTATTTATATAAAAACACTTTCATTACTGAGTGACTGACAGATTACGCACAGCCGTAATTAAAAGGCACAAAAAGCGGAAATTTGAGATGTATGTTGGAAATTCGCCATCTAAGGGGGTAAAACTAAAAAATAATAGTTTGTATGGAACCTCTATGACATTTATGCGGGCGAAGCAGCGGGCAAAAGCAAATATTTTATAAAGTTTCACAAAATTCCGCTGATCAGATATTTTCTTTTAATACAATGAAGTGATCTTTACATAAATCGAACGGAAATTTATGTTAATTATTTTTTACTTTTTTATAATCAACTCACACTTGACCATAAATGTTACGAAATTTAAAAGATTAATAAAAAACTGTTTTACTGTTCATAATCATATATAATACATAGGCTCGAATAAAACTATTATTTAGCTACATGTATAATGTGCTGTTGATTCTACCTTCTAAAGCTTTGATGCAAGGCGTTGTGAATAAAGGGGGTAACATTAAGTATTTAAAGGAATTCAGCAATAAAGTTTTATAGGAAACATTATTTTGAACCTATAAATCGTTGCATATTTACTTGAAGAAATTATCATACTGGTTTATTAACACTGCACTGTGCTATATGGCCGCGGCAATAAAATATAAACATTTGGGAAATAAATATTTACCACTTTTCTTTCAGCATTTTTTGTATGCATTTGATTTAACATTTCGTCTTTGACTTCTTTTATTAGCGATTTTTACACATAAAATAACTTATAGAAAAAAAGAACGAAAAACATATTTTTTCACACATAAAATAATTTAGGAAGAAGTATTAAAATAGTTTTCTCCTTTATAATACCTAATCCATTATTTACACTATTCACCATATTACTACACTAATCTATAATAATAATGAAAGTTAACAAAATAAACGCAAACTGCAAAATTAAAATTCGATCGTAAAGAAACACGTAATATATTTTTTGCGCCCGCGACACGAAGCGACATGACCATACCCTGAGACGACTTGGCGAGTACTGTCTTATATGGAGCGCGATTGCAACCAAGCGAAATTATAGAATATTCGTCATTTTCCTAAATATTTTATATGACATCAAAAAATCTGTCTTCACAGTTCACTAGATAATAACGAACTACATGTTTTGGTATAACTTTTATACTGTTTTATGTATATTTCGATTTCAAATCGTGGTTTTAGTTTTTGATTTAGACCTATGTTTGGATTTTTTTTCTATCGAGTGAAATGGAGTAAATCGTGTTTCTACTTTCACAGTTCACTAGATTATATCTTCAAGTTTAAGGTGTGTGAATTTCAGAATTGTGGGTTCTAATATTATCCAGATCTAGACGTTCTAAGATCGGCAAATTTGGGAAATCCTCGCCTTAACTTGCATAATTGTAGTAATTTTACGTTTAATTTTTTAAAATTATTGTTATTTTTTGTGAGGGTTTTTAGTTATAAATAAAAAAAATGTAAATATTGTCTTAGTGGTTTTCTTACCTATACTTTTCTCGCTGGTAGAGGTGAAAAGTTGTATGTTCAACACGAGAGCAAATTGTTTTTATGTCGCGTGCCCTTAAATCACTCACTGTGCTCAGCAGTCTATATTTACTTCGCTAGTTCGTGATTTAAAGTCAGCACTCGCAACAGAAAATAACTTTGCTCACTTGTTGTACAAATAACTATTGTAAGCATTAGACTACAGATTAGTGATTAAAATTATTTATATTTTTACAAAATAAGATAAAAATATTGGACAATAAGTGAAAAATATCTTAACCGATTTTTGATCATTTTGATCACACAGCTTTCTCAACATACATTGGTCGCAATATCGGTGCAGAAAATATTATAGTGCACAAATGTCTGCGCAAACATAAGTGCACAGAAACGATTGGTACACCTGGACTTCCTTATTCCGGATATGATGCTTATTTCCTTAAAATATCAGAGATTATTAACCTATTCTCAGTATATTAATTGACATTTATTGCCTTTGTGTCATAAGATCCTTTCGGAACAGAAACTTGGATTCTAATTTAGTTGTAATCCCAACATTTTTAATTCTAATAATGTTGAATTTTATAAAAGTAAAATTTCCATATTTCCCATTATGTTGACGTTTCCCATTTAGCCAACTACCTAATTGTCTATAGAAAAGAATATGAGATTATACACCTTTTGCGGGCCACTTGTCCAGATCAAAATCTGGGTCTTTTCGCTTCAACGCATCTTGATCAGGCTCGACTGGACTCTCTGATGGAAGGTTTTTGTATTCCAATATCCTTTCGACCTTCAAACAAAAAAAAAACAGGTTACTTATCACTATCATTATTATTTTCGGCCGAAAGGCGTTTTAGATTTTTTATTAAGGCGGTGACCTGTACCACATGTTAACCTATATCAGGCACCAGTCTCTTACGAATAAGTACATTTTTACAAGCTTATATTTACTTTCACCTGTCCTGGACAGGTGAAAGACAGACGGGACAGAATTTGACCTACTTCCCGGTTGCCGATTGAGCTGAAATTTCGCATGCATATGTATATCGCGTGACAATGCAATATTATGATGACATGGAGCTGATCTAATGCTTTCTTTCTTTCTTTCAATAAAACGACACAACCCCATCGAGTTTGGGCTCGTATGATTCGTATTGACGAGTACCTAAAACTTGTATTTAAATGTTTTTTTAATAATTTAACTTCTCTCAAACATGCTACTATATACCGTATTAGCAGTACTGGGCCAGGTAGCGGCCAGCATGGGCGACCTACCCGACTATAGTAGCGGGAGGATAATGTTTTTCCAGTGTAGGTATGTATGTAAGATCATTTCGATAGCACGCGCTACAGCCCAACGGGCTTGACGGGTTTCAGCAATGGAGGAGTCGTTAGATTCGTGAAGACCGTGGAAGTGACATAGGCTATATCATTTTCATGGGAAATCAAAAAGCAATAATACCAACCAGAGGCTATAGAATAGAGACTAAAGGCGTGTTCCACTAAGCGTTTACAATGATCATATTTTGTGTATTTTAATAGGACTTTGATCGTTCTGAACGCTTAGTAGAATGCACCTTAAGTATGTTTTCGATGAGCGAAATATATTTAATCAAATACCCACGTGATTTGAATTTGATTTTGCATTTGTTCACATACTATGCATGTATAATTCTATATTGGTTAATTAACAGTATGTGTAGATGCAGATGCACCTCTCCGAAAATAATCCTGGCGGCGCCCATGGCGGCCAGCAATTTCTTATCTGGCTTGTTCGAGCAGCCGAGAATGTAATTTAAAGATAGAACGAACTTCTTTAAAGCCCGTACATGATTATTAAAGAGTTAACTCGTTAAGTTATATTTAAATTTCAAACTGGCACGACAAAATGAATGCTCCGTTACATGAATTAGAAAGAAAAGTTAAAAACTAAATCGATTTTTGAGCGCAGCTTTACTATTTTTTATGCCTATTGTTGTTATACATTACATATAATTGTATAAAATGAGTTCATCAAGTGATGAAGATATTTTGACATTTAACGCTATAAATTAAATAGATAGGATAGGTTTAATTTCGTATGGGGTAAATACGAACAAACCGGCAAGGTACTCTCATGCGGTCAAACCAACTTCACGACCTAGAATTTGTGGACCAATTTCAATACCTGGGCTCACTTATCACCAATGACGGGAGCAGCGAGAAAGAAATTAGGAGGCGCATACAGATGTCCAAATCAGCCATGACAAAACTCACTCCGATATGGAGAGATCGCAACATATCTTGTAAAACAAAGGTGAGACTGGTTCGGACACTGGTATTCTCCATCTTCTCCTACGGTGCGGAATCTTGGACCATTAAGACAGGTGACAGAAAAAGAATTGACGCGTTTGAGATGTGGTGTTGGCGGCGAATGCTGCGTATTCCATGGACAGCCCGGAGAACCAACGTCTCTATTCTCTCCCAGCTACACATCACCAAGAGACTCTCTACTCTGTTTCCAGCGAATTCTCAGCTATTTCGGACATATTGCTCGCAGAGACCCAGATAACCTGGAGAAATTGATGGTAGTCGGTAAGGTTGATGGAAAAAGATCACGCGGTCGGTCACCAACGCGTTGGACCGACCAAATTAGATCCCTTACCGGCTTGCCAGTTGCAGAGGCCATGAGATCGGCAACGGATAGAATTACCTGGCAAAGTCTCATACGAAGAGTGATGGCAGACCCGTCAGACTAGACACGACCTTCACCAAGTGAAGACCACGACTTAGAAGAAGAAATACGAACATCTGTGCATGGTATTAAAAAATAGTTAAATTAAACCCTGTCTCTATGATAAATGATTTTCTTGGAACAAAAAAAATGTTTAAGTAGGGATTGTTTGAAATATTCATAATAGAGAAAAACTTTTAATGATTTACGGCATCTTTTCAAATGATTACCATTTGATTCATATGTCACCATCAGAATGTCAATTTCATCTAAATATTAACATTGAATTGTTAATAAATAGTTGTTTTATGAATTTATCTTTAATTTGTCTGTGAAACCTAATAAATCCCCAAGCGTTCTCATGAAATCGCTACGACGGTAAAATACATGTTCAAAACGGAATGAAACATAATAAAGGTTAAACTGACAGTTATGACCAATGTTTTTTGCTCCTTGAGGTGCCAGATCATGTGAATAAACATAACTTTTGTTTTATTTCCCACAAAAATTTGGTGTACAAATATTTTGATAAAAATATATGAATTTATACAATTTCTCCGATAACTATACAAGTTTTGGCATTTTTATAAACGTACTGCTTAATGCTCTTATATCTATCTAAGTTTAGAACTCACCGAGGTCATCTGATTCTCGACTTCAGCGGTCTGACGTATGCCGTACTGGCACATGCCCACCAAGCCAATGACTTGGGTTATTGCCAGCCCAACGTTGCCGCCTATGGTGGCTGTAACAAAATCATCAGCAAGCTAAAGAACGTTTTTTTAACGCGTTTTCGGCATACGCGCTTACACACGCGCGTTATTTCACGTTTCAAAAAGATTAAAGCGCATACACGGGCTTATTCCGGCGTGTACGCTACGCTCTAACCAGTAAGGGCGAAAGTCAATTACGAGCTTATACGCTTGTCTAAAATGCTAATCTGTAATAAATCTAAGCGTGGAATAAGGAGAGTAGAGGATTATTGCGGAGTACAGAGTGTACATAACAAGACACTTGAATTTGTAGGATGATGACTACCGGCTCGCAGGACCAAAAATAATCAATGAAAAATAGGCGCAGCACTTATAAATAAAATATAAGTGAAAGATTGTTTAAATTTTGTCTAGAATATGTAAGGAGAGTATTAAATGTGTAAAAAAGCAAAGTAAAAGCGCAATAACTTACAAATGCTGATAATATAAGGGGAGAAGAGGCAAATGTCTGAAGTACGTGCAACAATGACAAAGCACCCAATGTACGGTACAAGCAAAGAGGACGGACAAAACACCAAAATTTTATCCTCCTATATTATAAATGTGAAAGTGTGGATGTTTCGATGTTTGTTACTCAATCACGCAAAAACGGCTGAACGGATTTCGAATGAAATTTGTCATGCATGTAGCCTTTGACATGGAAAAGAACATAGGCTACCTTTTATCCCGATTCCTTAAGTAGTTCCCGAGGGACAATTGAAAATTATTTACGAGCTAAGCCGCGGGCAGACAGCTTTGAAATTTGGTATGCATGTCACCTATGCTATGGAAAAGGACATGTACTTTATATTCCATAATGATCTCTCAAATAGTTCCCGTGAGAAGATTAAAAATTGTCAACGAGCGAAGCTTTAAACCCAATTCTGAAGTCCACGCAGACGAAGTCGCGGGCAGAAGCTAGTTACAAATACATTTTTTTCTAAAACATATTTTTTCTTACCCGAAGTCGACAGAATGAAGAAGCTGGCGGCAACGCACGCGAGGTAGGAGCAGCACAGCATATCCATCCACCAGGCGAAGGCTCTCGTGGTTCGCAGTACGAGGGCCCAAGCCGCCGAGTGGAGGTCCTGCTGGGAGTCGAACTCGCGAGCGAGCGTTCGTTGTTGGCGGGTCGACCGGATCGTTGTCAGTCCAGAAACTGTCGCCGCCGCGTGATTCAGCGACTGGCTACGGGCTGAAATCAATTGACAAAATAATCATTCGTTTACAGGTGTAAAAGTTGCAGAAAACTAGAAGTTGTTTTCCCTCCGTTCATAATAGGGCAACATAGCCTTCATCTCACCTGAGGGTTAGTGATAATAAGTCTTAAGATCAAAGCGATAAATATTAATTCCTCAATGACACAACAGGTTATACTCTAACGGCATTATTAATAAAAATTTGACTCCTTGGATCATCTTTGGATTAGTTACTCCGTGTTTTGTCTTATTTTGACATACGACAGCCGACATGTGCGGAAAAGACATAACACGGAGTAACTAATCCGAGGACGATTCAAGGAGTAAAATTTTTATTAATAAGGCCGTAATTGTCTGAATAAATCAAAGCTCTATGCAATGTTATGATGGACACAGTTTTATGTAGTAGTGTTGTTCGCTAGCCTGGCGGACCCAGAAGCATTACCATCAACAAATCGAGCTTCAAATAACGTATCCCTAATGTGATATCGGACTCCAGACCTACAAATCTGAACTATAGAAAGAGGTAAGCGGCGTATTTATTTCTTTTTCTTTATAAGTAGTTATCTACTTTTTCTACGTAATTAGACTATGGTAAGTGGCTACAATCACGTACACATGTTTCTTTTAAGACTCCGAAATCTACAATTTCTAGAAGGATCTCAGTATATTATGTTGCTCACATGTGACAAAAGATGCAGTCACAGTACCAAGTAATTTCGCTGCTTGTCTCACGTTTTCAAACTGGAACGCAGTAATGCGAACACTGTAGTTTTGCAGCGATACTAGATAAGACACAGGCACTTCACGCAGTACCAGGTCTTCCTCTGGAAAGGCTACGGAACAGAGGCCTTATTCTGCTAGCGTTAGCGCATTTATGGCGTGTCAATAACGCTTCAATAGCATCGCTTTTTGAGACAGTAATTGTTGATCAACCAATTACTAACTAAAACACTTGTCACTATTGACTTATCAAGAAATTGTAGTAAGAATGAATTGCACCAGAAAATGCGCAGAAAAGCGACAAATAGTAGATTGTACAACAAGGGCATAAAATGACTTATATGCCAGTGTCTTACACTCTGCTTTTCACTTCGATTGCGAGAAAATTAAACAATTACTTCAAAATATAAACAAAAATTTGATTAAAATTTAAAGTAAAATATTAATTAAAAATTCCCTTTAATTTAAATATGTAACACAATGTTGAAAAATTAAAGAACTTAAATAATAGCCAATTGCCGCCAGTAAACTTTTTTAAAATTTTTACATGGCGATGGCTTAGGTACATATTTCATTCTGCCAAGTAATAAAAATAATTCGATGCGTTTTAATAATAACCGGTTACTATTTTTATCTGGTTTCATGACTTTTGAGGTAGCAAACACAAAACAAATGAATTAAAGGAAATAAATAAATTATCGCAAGATATTCTGTGAAGTTTTATTGAGCATTGTTGGCTGTTGGGCCTAAGAATCTTTGTCTAAAAGAAAATTTTACTTTATGCTCTAGAACATAAAAAGCCATTTTATGCAGCCTATAAACGACATAAAGACGAACTTTGCGAGCACGAGAAGTGAAAAGCAGTTTTATTGAAACGCTATCAAGTCACGACAACGACGTTAAAATGAGCGGAATTAGGCCCCTACGCTCACCTATAGCCTCGATTCTCTTCAGTTCCCGGCTGGTGCACACGAACAGCCTCCTCAGCGCCCATAACAGCCCCGCGAGCAAGGCAGTTGGCAGTAATAGCCACCAGTTGACGGTGCAAACGACAATTAAGATGAAGACCACCTCCATGAAAAACTGGAAATAATAGTTATTTGTTATACATGAGTGCAAAGTTGCTTTTTAACGGCGTGCTCAACTTTGATGACCGAGCAAGCGAAGGATTCAAAAATTAGAATCCTGAGTGTTAGCGAGGTAATCAAAAGAGCACAAGGTGAAAAATCTTTGCAGTCGAGTGCAACACGTAATTTTTCATCCCCCCTCAGCGAGGAAATGAAACAAAGTAACAAAAGTACACCAAGGAGGTTCAGAGTTTGAGTTTTTAACAAATTTAAAAAAGTTGTATGATGAATTCGGCACCATGGAGATGAAAGTCAATAGGTTTAATGATGTTTTGAAATCACATACCTAGTGTACGCGATGTTCTAGATTCAAATTTACTTTAACCTCAAGCGGATAAAAACTGCTTTGGCGGTTAGATATCGAATAGCAAAAATATTCTTTCCGAGATGGGGGGATGAAAAAGGAGTTTTCATATTCAAAAGCCGCGCGAACGATCGCATGGGACGCCATATAGGTAGCAGGGGTGGCCAACTGGTCGATCGTGGCTATTATTCCAGTCGATTAAGAGGAAACATACCAAGGTCAAAAGAATTCAAAAATAGGTATTTGTAAAATGTATTGCTGTCGCGCTGTGTGTCCGATCAACTGAACTGAGCGCGATAAGGACAACTGCAGCTGGGACCGAAATTACCTATGAAAAGTACACAAAATATACGATTCGTAGTCCCCTGTTTTCTCCGCGTAAAATTTACCAATTTAATTACTTTTTGCGTTTAAAATTAAAGCAAGGCTTTTTCTGTGTTTCTATGTTTTGCTTTTTTTCATATAATCTTATTCAATTTGTTTGCTGGACGTTTCAGAAATTTACAGATTTAAAGATACAGTAGAAAATTAGGTGGATTTTTTAGGTTTTTGAAGGTTTAAAATCTATTTTAAAAATTAACTTATTAAAAAAAGGAAAACATAGGAACATGCTTATAGTGGCCATTAATTTTATTGGAAAAAATAGAGCAATTAGTGCCATTATCCAGGAAGGAAACAGGAGACTACGTTTGTATGGAAAAACAGCCTGTACGATTTCCTCTTAACAAGTAACAAACTATTGTAGTTTAATACTTTATTGGGTGAATAATACTTTATTAATTAATGTAATTAAACGACAAATAAACAATGTAAACAAGTACAATGAAAAAAAAAGTAAATATTATTATGTTTTAGTATTTTATGTTAACCTGCTTTCAGGATTTTGTATGATTGAGTAAACACAGAAAAGTACATCCTATCATGTAATTGTAACCAATAAGCATTCCTTCTATTTTTATTAATATCATATATTTTTTATAACTGTTTTATTAGTTAATGCCTAAACTATTCAATCTGCTAATTTTATTCAACTGCTTATCGACCGAAAGATCTACTCGCCTTGAGGAAATCATTGATATAACCCTAATATATCTAAATATAATATAAAATCTAATATAATAAAAATAAATCAAAAATAATAAAAATTCAGAACGATTCAGAAGAGACTTATTAACTTCTGAATTAAATTTGGAACACCTATTAAATACATAGGATAACATTTTGAAATTTTATTCATATTATCAATACTACAATATGATTTCAGCGCACAGCTCGACCATCAAGGAAAAAAAAGAAAACGTTCCAATTTGGACATTTTCGCCTGAATTTTGCGGGATAATTTTGAGGAGCGAATTAATATAGAGTCACGAATTATTGAATAGCAGCGCCGGATCAGTGGGCCTATTATGGATCTTTCATTGTATGATATGGTATGATTTTGAGATAAAGAAGTCATGAAATGCTTCATTTGGTATTACCGATCTCCAATGATATCATCACTATGGCATAATTTCAACGATATCATTATGATGTAATGAACGAATGATCAAAAATCTGACCGAAAATCTTATTTTTCGTTTTGCACTAAGATGTCATAATGATATCATTTGAAAACCATGAGATCGGTAATAGGCCCGCTGTACATACAAAGGTAATTTTTCTTAACAAAGGAGAGGAAATAGCTCAAGTTTGTGTCCACATTATTATTTGAATAGAACGTAACAAACGAACTACTAATTTAAATTTACACTTACTAATCTTGAAACTGGGACCTCAAAATCACGAGAATTCAGTAACATCGGACGGAATTAAATCGAGCTACGCGTGAGTTATTACGGTCATCCCAAACTACTAGTACTTCGAGGCATGCCTCTGCCACGGTAATAGTATATACAATAGAATGACTTCATAGAAACGGTCGAAACACGCGCTATGCCTACGCGCCTCGATCTGGGATCGCACTCGGATCGCATAGCTACAAGGGCTGTCACGAATGCAGTTCGCCGCAGGGCATACGCACGGGTCAAACCGAGCGCACGGTCGGTAAGCGAGCAGCCCTATCGCGGGCCACTCACCAAGCGATGCCGAGCGGCCGTAAAATTTCAAAGAGAGGCCGAGTCCACATACTGTATTATACTATTACCGTGCCTCTGCTATAAAAATAACATCTCACCCCCAGGCAGTCGACCAGCGCGACTGGAAGCAAGGTGTCCACTTGACCCATGTCCTTGGAGAATCTGTTCAGTATGCGACCCGACGGGTTGTGGTGGAAGAACCACATCGGGACGCTGGTCACACCTCTGCAAAACAATAATCAAATAGTATAAGAAGTCTAGCACAGCGTTTATCGCTGATCTAGAGGGGGTTTATTAGGATCAGTAAGGTGATATGCAAAATCACTACTAGTATTATTATGAGGTAACAAACAAAAAAAACATAAAGTCGAGATTGATAACCTCCTATTTTTGGGAAGTCGTTTAATAAATGCGAATGTAACTATATGTCACGTTTTCCGCTTTTACGCCTTGACCATTCAACCAATTTTAATGAGATTTGGTACTTATAGATGTTAGAAACCTGAGTCCCTGAAGAAGGGTATACGCTTTTATTACCCCGGTTTTTAATGAGTTCCCTCGGGAACGCATTATACAAAAGAATTCGCCATGTAACGAAATTCTATACAGACGAAGTCGCGGAGAGCATCTAGTATGATACAAAATATCAAACAATATAACTCATCTGCGACATGTTAATAGATAACACAAAACCTTAAACATCCCAACTTATTTTTATCCTAAAATAATTATTTAAGTAATGAAATTAAATTTTCGCGGATTTACGATATTTCTTTTTTTTTTGTTTAGTTACATATCTTGCAAATTTAAAACTATGGACGCGGTCCTAAGCCATCGGGCCGCGCGCGCGTCGCCGGTAAGATATAATGACGATAGAGTTAAGTAAATTTCAAAAGGGGTGTAGTGGGAATATTGTTTTTGAATAAAATGTGACCCATATTTTTTTATGAATGGAATCGATTATACTCGCAATTCTAAACAATTTAATCGAATATGAATAGAGTATTCATGAATACGCACCTGAACATCGTGTCGTGAAGCGAGATAGAAGATCGTATGCACGTGTTGTAGAACACGACCAACTTCTGCCACGTGAACGCTACGCACACGGCTATGAGCGTTGCGTATACGTACACACACTGGTTGCGCGTCAACGCGAAGCGGTTCAGCGGGAGATCTTCATACGCTACCTCTGTAGATTCGAAAGATCCATCCAGTTAAACTTTTTCTACTGTATAATAGGTTTAGAATATTTCAATGTAGTAAAATATTTTTATTTCTACGAAATACACGTCTAATTACGTGCATCACTTGAAAACGACAAATTAAAAATGTGAATCTATCAATTGTTCGGAAAGCTGGCCGCCTCGAGTTGCTTTTTTCAAATAATTTTTAATTATTTGACAATTGTAATGTGTAAGTTTTCCTTCTTACCGGTAGGTGTGTCTGCAGTAGTATTTAAATGTGCTTTTATTTCAGCACTGTGTTGTTCCTCTATATTCACCCTGAAAAGAATAACGTAACTTTAAAAACGCGATAAATGTAGAGGTGTACAATAAGCGGGATGTCCTTCTCCATCCGATGACAATGCTTTTTCTGTTGCGCAAGGATTATAAGACATGCGAGCCTTCTTTTTACTCAAATAACAGTGTAATGTCACGTTACCACACAAGTGCGGAATATTATCAAATAAAGACTGCACGCGTAGGCTCGTTTTAAATTGCTAAAATAACAATAAAGCAGAAAATTGGAGTCAGCCTTACAGGTCCTGCTACTGTGACCAAAATGTTATTCTCTCTTGTCACGGAACTACTGACAAACAATAGTCCCGGTTATCCCAGCATTATGGGACTACACAATGGTGACACTGGCCGAATATTTTGCACTAACTAACTTTTTCGAACTAACTATGCATCGGATAAAAAATGTTAAATTGTAAAGTAGATGCCAAAATTAAAGTAATTCACAGCAACCCCACTCACCATTCCTTGAGCCAAACGTCGGTAGCCGAGTAGAACACCTGCGAAATGACAAACAGGAAGAAAAGCAGCGCCATAGTCCATTTCGTGCTGCCGCTGTTTATATACGCTGCGTAAACACCTCTGGCAACGGAGCCCTTTTGTTGATTTTCACCTGAAAAACCCTTACATTAGGATAATACAATAAGACATTTTGACCAGCAGGCTTATTATTAAGTCCATTTGGAAGGAAATTCCCAGTAGTACGACTGGTAAGACTACTCGGTAAGACTACTGGGAACAACCCTGCTTTTTGTAGTTACCAGCAGGCCTATTACCGATAGTTTTCGAATGATATCATATGAAATTATAATATTGCAAAACGAAAAATAAGATATTCGGTCAGATTTTTGATCATTCCTTAATAATAATTATATTAGGTCTTTACCTATGAAATTGCCGTTTTACATGAAATAAATCCTTTTTGATCACAATGCCTACGCCGCAAAACTACTTTGAAGGATTACTCCTAAACAGCTATAAGACTAAGTGGCAAAATTACTAACATTTAAAACGCCTACGAAGCAAAATGCCTCAAATAAATATCTCTAAAGCGGTTTGCCTAATTTGCAATATGTCTGCATTCTTTCTTGTCTAGGCAGCATAACGTCTCAAAAATTAAAATGACTTTAAAGGATAATACATAACATGCCATACGACTAAGAAGCATAGGACAATCGCTATCAAAAACTGCTATAAATCAAACTGCCTCAAATTAATAATATCCAACTAATATAAATGTGAAAGGAAGTGACATAGAAAACTCTATGCCATTTTGCAGTTGAGTTGCAGTTCAAACTCTGTCCTTCTGTACCGGCCCTAGATGACCTGTTTCACAAAATACCAATTTCAAACAATTCGTGACGGACCATTAACTATGCTTGTATTTATACCTCGTTTTTGTTTGATCTCCTGTAATTTGGAGCATTTTGGTGTTCAGGTCATAAAACTACTGAGTTGTTTTGCATATGAGGTATTTTGCATCCCTAGGCATCTTCATATCCAGGCATTTTACAACAGAGATCTTTTGCATTTGAGCCTTATTAAGTTCATAGTCATTCTAATGTTTAGAAATTTTACTACTAAAGTCCTTTTGCATTAGAGGTAAAGTAATGATAAATTGTTTTAATTTGAGGCATTTTGCTTTATAGCCGTTTTACATGTTAATTATATTGCTTCATAGTCATATAGCTGTTTAGGAGTAATCCTTCAAAGTTGTTTTGCGGCATAGGCATTGTGATCAAAAAGGAAATAAATGATCCATTTCTCGTCACAAGTAACAATGCGGTTCAGAATTCCTTCATTTGTATGCCTGTTGAGCAGTGAAAGGCACGTCTCGACGCGTACTTCGCGCTGGCGATCATTGAGTTCGTGGGGTCCATTTGTCAAGCCTTTTCACCTTGCCAATTTGACGCAAATGGACCAATATTGTTTTGATGCTAACGTCGAAAGCTGCTGCTAATTCAGCCGTAGATTGAGTTTCATCAGCTTCCACAATCGCCTTTAATTCGTCATTGTCGACCAAAGTTTTAGGACGACCACGTGGTTCATTTTTCAGGTCAAAATTTCCAGAACGGAAGCGGGCAAACCAATAACGGGTGGTGCGTTCGTTTGTAGTGTTCGCTCCGTAAACGTCGTCGATGTTGCTTGCCGCTTGTGCCGCTTTGCTGCCACGACGGTACTCATACACCATAATTACTCGAATTTTTAACTTATCCATGACGAGGAAAAATGTTCGAATGCGTTGAAAACAAAACACTTACTATTGAGCAAATGACGATTTACGTAAAAAGAATTCCATGTTTTTAAAATAAAATTGATTTGAAATTGGAATTAACAACCAAAAAAAAATTATGATTTGAAATGGCCAGTACGGCAGAACGGCAATTTCATAGGTAAAGACCTATTATTATGATGACATCGTTGAACTTATGCCATAGTGATGATATCATTGGAGATACGAAATGAAGCATTTCATGACCTCTTTATCCCAAAATTTATACTATATATGATGAAAGATCCATAATAGGCTTGCTGGTCCAAAAAAAGTTGAGCGAGTATCTAAGCGTTTAATGGGCTGGAGCTTATCGATGTAAATGTTTCAATAAGTGTTTTATTGCGATGCAATAGGAATATACAATTATAGTAAGTATTTTCCGAACGGTCACTAGCTGACAATTAAAAGTAAGTAATTTCATTATCAAATTATTGATTTTGTTAATTACCCATAAACAATGATCTTATATGATAATTTAATAAATGTAGTGTCTTAAGTTACAATGTAACATATCCTAATGTTAGTAATCCAAATGAATAAATGAAAATACTCTTACCTTCGTAAACCGGTTCTAAATTGTTGTCCAGATCCAAATTGAACGATAGCTGCGACGCTTCGGACATTGATCGCTGAGATCGCAATTTGTACATGTGTTCCTGTAGGTATTATTTTTTATGTTTAATATAAATATTTCCAAAGCATATTTAGAAAATGGGAATATGGTAATAAAACTTAAATACTATACATACTATAAAACATTACAACTAACCAATTCTTTTTGTGATGTTAAACAATGCTGATTCCAACAAATATATTAGAGTGGCGTCCGTTTGACAAAATGTGATATATGTACGGTGCGTTGTGCAAAAAGGAAATGATGTAGCCAAAAACCAACTCTCCAGCCTACACAAGCCCATAAATGGTATATTTTTCTTGGGGTTGCGGAATCGCTTCTATCTTCTGCCTTACTGTCACATACCATCAAGTAAATAAAGTGAATGACTGTCAAGCTGATAAACCATACAGTAATGTCTTACCGCACCATCCTGGCTCTCGTAGTTGACCGCTTTCTGCTTCTGCTTCTCCTCTTCCTCCTTCTCGGCCACTTCTATCAGCTTCTCGAATTCCTTCGCACTGTTCTTCAACTCCTTATATGTGCCTTGCGCTACAATCTGTCAAAGAAATACTGATGACACAGTGACTATTTAATCCTATCTTTCATAAGTATTCCATCTACATACAATAATTGATGTATCCACCTATCACACTATATTTAAGCTAAAACCATTTACCTACACTACAACCTACCATAAAATATCTACAACACATAATCATTTATTAGTCACTAATCACCAGTGAACGCATATGTTTCATATGCATTCATTGCCTATCAGACAATATCATCAGCTAATATTGAGATACAGAACATGACCATTCCTTACCTAAATCGATAACTCTACAGTCATCTGTCACGTTTTTTTTGTTATTGCAGAAAGTTGGCTAACAAGCAAACTGCCCACCTGATAGTAAGTGGTAGCAGTTACCGATAGTACATGTGGCTCCTGTGAGATCCGCAGCAAAACTGCAACCCCCACAAGAACCACAGTGTACGTTGCCAACTTGTGACTTAGGATGTAAAGTCACGGTACCCAGTAATGTCAGTGCCATATCTTACCCTTTAAACCGAAACACAGCATTGCAAGCACTGTTGCTTTGCGGCAGAAATAGTTGTTCCAATCTACAGCAAACTAACACACACTGTACATCTCGCATAACTTATATTTTAACCACACCTTATTTAAGTATCTATCCACCAATCACATACCACCTACTGCCCCCCCCCCAACCCCCCGCCCACCCTAAGTATTACCTGTCCGTTCCCCATAACGATCACGGTGTCGGCGTAACGCGCGAAGTGAACGTGGTGCGTGACCAACACGGTGGCTTTCTCGCGCAGAAAGCCACGGATGCAGTCCTCGTATATACACTGAGCCACCTGTATAACAGAGACAATATTAGGCGTAACCCAAACTTTTGTTTGGTAATGTTTATGCGCACTTCTTTCCGTCCATCCGTCTCTATGCCTGTGTGTTATAGTATCTGAAGACTTCGGATTTTCGCTAGATGATAGGGTGTCACGCCACATATGGCTAAAAACCTTACATTTTTAAATGAAGTATGAGTGAACAACACGCTTACGGCCCACCCGAGAAGCCATACAGTTACTTGCATACACAACACTATTGCACAAAGACACATAATTACAAAACATAACAAATACAGAAATAGGTGGCGTTATTGCTACACCGCAATGACTTCTAGGCAACTACGGTAGAAGGATGGTAAAAAGAAGAATCCAGAAGAAAGGTGGTATAAAGTGCAAAATATAATATAACCATACTAAAGGACAGATAATAATAGAATTTATTATAGATGTAATAAGTTGCAAATATAACAGTATCAAATAAAAAAGTTATCTGATATATATTGTACTCTTTTATTTTCTACAATTTTACTTCGTAAAATAATGTGTTACCATATTTGTGCTTTTTATCAATTACCTTCGCGTCGACTGCGGCCAAAGGGTCGTCCAGTAAATACACGTCCGCATTCTGGTACACACAACGCGCCAACGATATCCTTGCCCTCTGACCGCCCGACAAAGAAGCACCTAAGGAGGAAATTAACAATTTGTACATTTTGTAATGACATAATGTAATGTCGTATTTACATTATTTCATTACAAAATCTAATGGGGCCTTACCGCCTAGGTCATAGCGATTATCAATGGCGATAGCGAGTGCACTCGCTATCGCCATTGTTAATTGCTATAAGTTTGATGGTAGGGCCGCCGATAGAAGCGTAATCGAAAAGGCTGTGTCTATTCGGAGCCGGGTCCCTATGGAAGTCGATTGCAATTCAGAACGGGAGCATGAAAACATGCAGTTTCATATCAGTTTCAATTTTTCTGACATAACCAGATCCAAGTTACTAAAATTCTCACTTAATTGTGCGTTAGTGTGCAAAATTCTTTAAATTTAGGCGAACTCCCATACTAACTTGGTCATTCTCCTAAATATAAATATCACAAATTATTATAGCTAAATATAAAATAGCTATAATAATTTGTCATATTTATATTTTTTTCGAATGTACTATACTATTATTTTAGATGATTTGAAAAATCAATAACCTTATTATATTTCTTTGAAATTATGTAACCGATTTGGATTGAATTTTCCAAACACGATTAAAGACACAATACTTTTAAACTGATAAAAATATCACGTAATTAAACAACAGTACAAACTCACCCCTCTCCCCAACTATAGTCTTATCACCGTGCGACAGTATCTCCAAATCAGATTTCAACTGGCAACATTTGACGACTTGCTTGTACCTTCGCAGGTCCATATCCTGACCGAACAGAATGTTCTGGCGTACCTAAAGCATATTGAACATTTATTATGTTGTCTTTAGAAAAGTGTTATCCGGTCAAGGAGAGAAATGAACTAAAATGCTATTTCATAATGTCATGGCTTCAAGACAGAGTTACTTTGATAAACAAAGCAACTTACAATGCAATTTGTGATATAATAAAGCCAAACGATTGTTAATATCAGTAAGTTTCTGCTCACTATAATTTACTATAATAATAAAAAATGCAAGCGAGCATGAAGTCGCTACGCACCCAGTTTACTCAAAACTTTCATACAGACTAACCAGTAAATACACATTTCACATCAAGGTCAACCTGTAACACCCATCTGCGGCTAACAGGATAGGTCCCTCGAAAAATACACATTTCAAATACGAATAAACTTACTGAAGCCTCAAAAAGCCACGGATCAGGAGCTGCGTAGGCCACTGCACCGTTCACTGCCAAATGCCCAGAACTCGGCGTCAATTCTCGCAGAATGGCTTGTAAGAGCGTAGATTTGCCTGAGCCCACGGTACCTACTACCACTGTCAACGTGTGCGGCTTAACCTACAATATATAATGGATCTAAATACAGAATAATATTCGAGTACCATTTTACCTAAGAATGTCACGATAACTAAGGGTTTAGTTATAGTGACACTTAAAGATAAGAAAAAAAAGATAACCTACACCATGTTATCTTTCTTCTTCTCTTAAAGATAAGAGAAGAAGAAAGATATGATAGTGTAAGCGTAAAGCCATTAAATGATGTCATT